>CM034360.1:111988880-112190962 GCA_019925275.1 Mytilus edulis
ATTTCATTTCAATTCATTTGTAGGGTCAAAGTGACATGCAAAGCTAATACTTCTGTACTCAAATAGATATAGGAAGATCTGGTATGATTTCCAATGAGACAACTCTCCATCCAAGTCACAATTTCTAAAAGTTAACCATTAAAGGTCAAGGTACAGTCTTCAAATGTCCATATTTTTTCAGCATTATAATTTTCAAAATAACTACATTGAGACATAAAATGTATTTGAGGATTGCATTATTTTGGCAATTTTAGATGCTAGATAAGGAATCATGAATTTTAATATCCAATCATAATTAGGAGTAGATTATTTCCCTTTTCAAAGAGTAGAAATTAAATGCTCTGCTGCAATGAAGCTAAATGTGAATTTAACTAAAAGCAGTTTTTAATCCATGTCAATTTAAAGATATTATTTTGTTTATCTAAATATAGAAGTTATCAATGGTCTTCTGCCTTACAATATACTGTAATCCAATGTTTGTAAAAAAAAGTAACACATTGTCTATTCTTATTTTTTACCTTTGCTCTACATTGCAGCTTACAGGTTTTTATCATGTTTATATATACCAGTATACTTCCCAACAAGGGAAACAATTTGTATTCAGTTATTTTTGGGGCTATTTATAGCTTGCTGTTCGGTGTGAGCCAAGGCTCCATGATGAAGACTGCTCTTTGACCTATGATTGTTTTTCTTTTAAAAATTGTAACTTGGATGGAGAGTTGTCTCATTGACATGCATACCATATCTTCTTATATCTATATATTATAAAATCAGATTCAACCTTTTGGCATTGTGCTTCTAAAAAGTGAAGAATCTTATAATTTGTGAAATCCATCAAATGAATAGTGTTTAATGATAATTTAAAAGCAAGGAATATTATCTTGAGAATGTAGATTTTTGAATGTGCTGTAAAAACAACATCAGCCATTTTTGCTCATTTCAATAATGAAAATCTGAAAATCGGCTTTTCACATTGCAGGGAATTAAGCCAAAAACATACATTTCCCCTCTGAATGTTGCAACATGGTTCCTTATTTTGTATATATTTCAGATGGTCAAGTTCAACTCAGTTAAATATTTGTCAAAATAATCACTTCCAAAATAACCATGACAACCTGTGTGAGTAAACACCACCTGTATTTGAGGTCTTCCTCGACATGCTTTAATGTCACACAAATGATTAAATCAAGAGTTTAAATCAATTAATAAGTTTCACAAATTACCACAATGTTAAAAAATGACAATAAATTTAATATAACACTTCTAAAACAAACCTAGTACACGTGTCTAGAATGTTAAAAAACGGTCTAAACAACTGTTTTCTAAAGAAAACGAGATTCAATTTTGACAGGTTTTACACTTCTAATGACATGTTATACCTACGCCTTGCCATCAAGCTTTTGTCTTACCAGATGTATGTAGAAGTGACAATAAAACATCTTTTGTCATTAGAATCATAACATCATTAATAACTCGTTATAAATCAGGACAAGGTGAACGTTTTTATATAATTAGAATACTTAACTTTTAAAGTATACACAAAAAGGGGGAGGGGGGATTATATGATGTGCTTCTATAATAAGTTATAACAAAAAAGTGTGTCCTGGAGACAATTTCATTCAAAATACAAATACACTTGTCAGAATAAAATATTACTGCTTTATTGGACAATTATAAAGTCTGGAAATATAATTTTACTGAATCTATGAATGTTTAAAATGTTAATTTTGACTTTTTTGAAAAATCTGTAAAAGACAGCCATTTCTTTTTAATTTTAGAAAAAATACAATGGTAATACACATATTGTTAATTTGTTTTTAAGAGTTGTCTTCCATACTTCTGCATATATTTTGTCAAAGAGGCAATACTTTGAACTTTCTATCATCTGAATAATCTTTATTGAAACCCTAATAGCCAAATTTTGTATCGAGTGCTTTCTACCAACCAAATCAGGAGCAAATAACTTTTAATGAAGTAGGCACATTGTCACCATGACAACATAAATTCTTCATTTTTGTATGAGTGTTGTGGTGAAATAAGGTTATTTTTTTTTTCTTATTACCGTGATAATTTCTGCCATACTATTTATACAGTGATTCCTTTTGCATCACTTGTAAAATCAGACAGAGGCATTATAAAATAGATACAAACAGATAGACTAACACATAAAAAAGCAATCAGCCCTTCTTAAGGTGATTATGTTAAATAACAAGTCATAAAACATTTTTTGACCTTAAACATTCATTAAAAATTATCTTGGAATGAATTATTCAAGAAAGGTAACTCCATCTATCACGAAATTTACAGCCAGTCAATGGAAAACTTCTATATGATTTACAGCTCCCAAGGGCAATGATCTGCCTTTAATTAGGCCAAATAAATTTGTTTCTGTGTTTCCTATTTCCCTACCTACCCTATATTTTAAGCTTAGAAATAGCCTACTTTAAAGTTTTTTTTTGTCATTCTTCAATAAGCACTGTAGAGTCAGAATTTCTCTCTCATAGACTCAAAGTAAACAAAAATTGTAAAAATTTTGAAAAAAATGGTACCTACCTACATGTACCCTATTTTTGTCAAAGATTTACCGACATATTATTTTATTTGGTTTTAATTCCAAATCTACCTTAAAATCAAAACAGGAACATTCTACAATCTAGATAATATTGCCTTATTTTGTTTACTAGTTATTAAATTATATATTCAATTAATAATTTACGATCAAGACAAAAAATATATATATATCACTTACAATAAAATAACTGTATGGTGACCACAATAAATCAAGCGTATATACCACATGACTGGCAGCGTGTCATGTCAATAAATATGACATATGCGATATGAATACTAATCATAATCTTTTGTCCACGGAAAAATGGACAAGTAAAAATCATTAATTCAAACGAAAATTTTCTGTCCAAATTTAGTCATGCCTGAAGATTAATTGTATTTTTCAAAAGGAAATAGTTTTGTAAGCAATAAATTGGGGGTTATGTATACAATTAATCAAATCTAAAATTAGTTAACGTTTTACATGGGGGTCAGCGCACCTAACAGGTAATTGAAAAATAAACAGAGATTGATGAAAAAGTTTTATAATCATAATAAAATTTTACCTATCCTCTTTCTTTGTTTCATTTAATTAATGAGGTTGAATCACAAATTTTATAGATAAAATTTGAACCTTGTGCACCTTGTGAAATTCTTTTCAAAAAAACAAAAATAAAAAATAAGGAACTCATGAGAATATAGGGATTAATAATGATCTGTTGTACAGTGAATTCTTTAATTGATAAATGAAATTGAAATTCATCAAAAGAATTTTGCATGTAATTGATTATTACTGTTTCAGAAGTCAAACTTTAAAAGATAGCATTTTTTTTGCTCCTGAATATATTACAAACATGGTTTTCTTCTTTTGTTATTTTTATTGCAAAACAGTTGAATTTAGGTATGTATAATTTCAATACTAATGAGATCAAAAACAGTTTAAATTAAAAAGTATATGCAATTTTAAAAAGATGGTCTTTTACAGAATGCTACAGTTGAAAAATGTGAATTTGAACTTAAAATTCAAGATATTTTCAAAGGAGAGACTTTAAATATTTTAATGTTGTGAAGAATATTGATTCTAAGAAGTCCCTCTCAAAAATGAAAATGCATGCTCATTAATTAGCTATTTAGCAGGGTCATTATAGAACAATAAAAGACAAAATAATTTGTAAAAAAAACCTCGAGTTATGTTAAATTTTGCATAAAATTGTTTAATAATCTAAATATAGAAAACAGATCTATTAGGCTTTTTTTATGTGAACATGAAGAAGTATCCAACACTGGGGCTTTGATTTGTTATATATTTTTACAACAAGAAATCAACTATTAGTTAAATTCATATTATCATACATTGTCATTATTGTTTCATTATTTTATTACATTTGTATCTTTATTTGTAATCATCATATGTAACATGCCCTTTATGGGTCAATAATTAGTTTAATGAAGTATTTCTATATATACAAACTCTAAACAGAAAAAAAGTCAAAGGAAAAAAGTCACAAAATCACTACTAAAAAAGTCACAGGATAAAAATCCTCAAGAAAAAGTCACAGGAAAAAATAACAAGAAAAAAATTCAGAATTATGTTGGAATGCACATGAAAGTCGCTATGCACATGTATGCAATTAATAATAATTAAACTTGGGTTATTGAATGCATCGTAAATACAAACAACTAAGTTTAAATTTTGACTGGAGCCTGTTTCCAAAATTTCATGTCTGAAAAAGAAGGAAATAAGCATTTCTAGAAATATTTTCGGATGTTACCTTTAATTATTTTGATAGGGCATGTAAAATCTTCTTCCACAGGTTCATACGGGTCAACTCTTCCTGTTGCTAGTGACAACTCCAATTCAACACTTTCAAAAACAAAGATGGATGCCTCTGATGGGGAGTCATACTTTGTACTATTAGTAATACTGCTTTCTGCAAAACTGGCTTCAGACTGTAAATAAATTATAATTGTCACTTCAAAATCTTCTATATTGGGCTTTTAAATTTTGTGTCCCAGTAGAAACACATAAACTATATATTAACAATCTGCATCAATTTTTTTTTCAATTCTATGACAATTTATATACATTTTTATACATTTTCTACATTTCTCTAACTCATATATTTTGTTATTGGTTTGTTTTCTTTTTGGTTTCAGCCAAATTGTTTTTAATAATTACAATTCTAGGTATCATTATAACCTACTAGTTTCATGTTGTATAAATTCAAAAGTATTATGTACATTTTCTGCATAGATTTTTTAAATGGGAACACCATAAATTCACACATATTGATCGTAAAAACAATACATGTATACAAAATAAAGTTACACAAAATGGATGTATACGCAAAGTATGCACACAATGTAAGTCACAACGAATTTACACACAAATAACAGGGAACTTGTAAAAAGACTAAGTTTCTGTCATTGAAAAGTCTTTCCCTTTTATGAACTTGGCAATTGTAAGTTCCCCCACATATTACTTCACTTTCCCTATACTTGTAATAAACAAATTAGACTCTTATCTAAAATGATCAATTTTTTGTGTGATCCTTGACATGAGTCATAATTGTTGCTTGTAGCCCTGTGTGGACATCAATCTATACCTACATCAATTTAGTTCTATTGACCACATTATCTGACCTAATTTTACCTGTAATGTCATATCCTCCATATCATTTGCCGGTATCAAAAGACAATGATGAAGTCGTCCCTCACCCGTTGCTATGATGATAGCTGTAGGTGTTGTTTCGAGACATGATATGGCACAGGCATCTACACCATAGTTATCTTCTGCTGGTGGCTGCATAATAAGAGGTCCCTGAAGGGGAAACTTTGTACCTCTACAAAAAAGATCAAATAACATCACTTTATAAGGAGGTTACAAGAAATTTTGAAGTCTTATTCAAATGATCTACATTCATTTATTTTCGTGGATACCAATTTTCATGGAGAGGGAAACATTTGTATAATTGTTGATATATGATTTCCCCAAAGTCTGCAGATAAGCCTATACAAATGTGTACTTTGTTGAACAAATTCTTAGTTTACCTTTTTTCACAAAATACAAGAAACAGGTATACCACTTATAATAATGAATCAATAGTAGCCAGGCATTCTTAAAATTATGTAACTAAAATAAAGGTTTGTAAAGTGTAATTCAAATGTGGTAGAAATTGTCAGATGTAATTACACCTTTTGTAGGAATCCTGTGTTTTGATTGGTTGATAGCTAGTGTATTTTTCACAATTTTACTGATATCAAATGAATATCCTTAATTTTTTATAATGCCGCCGGGTATTTGCCAAAAGGATATGCCTTTTTTACCCTGTCTGACGTGGTATTTGCCAAAAAATGCTCTATCCGACTGGACGCTTGTAACGTCATGATCATTAATGGGTTTTTGAACATAACATTCGGTGTAATTAAACAGATATAGCATGTTCTTGCGGGGTATTTGCGAAAAATACCAGTCTGGAGAATGAATTTCCCTCGCCTTACGGCTCATGAAATTTAACATTCTTTCGACTGGTATTTTTCGCAAATACCCCTCCTTAACATGATATAACTGTTTATACTCCTTTAGGAACCATTACGTTCCAGATATCATATCGGGTGCTCGATAAGAACAGGAAAATTTTGAAAAAAAACAAACTTTTCATTGTTCAAGTAGACAAAACACATTATCACTATTTGTCCGCCATTACTTGACAACGCAAAGGTTCCCTTCAAACTTGAGGTCACAATAGAAAATATCTGACACCAAAATGGAAAAGTGATTGTTGTATGATGTCAAAAGGTTCAATAGGAGCAGATTCTGTGGTCAAGCGGAACAGATCTCTAAATAGCAATAAGGACATTAAGGTGAATGTTGATTGTATACTATCATCTGAGTTACTATTTGCTGTAATTTTATATATATCAAGAGTTAACTTTCAAATTACCTAGAAACCTCTGTATAGGCCACCAAGACATCACCATTGCCTCTTACAATGTATGCTGGCCAAACGGTCACAGATGCTGTTTCTGTCTTTGTGTATGGTCTTTGTTTCTTTTTCAATGTGACAGAGGGTCCAAAATCAAAGGAAGCAGCATACTCTCCAAGCACAGCAGGAAATGAAACCTTGGTCGGTGATTGGTTGATATCCTGTGTTGCATTACTTAGTTTGATAACTTGGACAGGAGTATTTGGTTCCTGTATATTATAAATACTGCAATAGAATTTTTTTTTATTAGTTCATGTACGAGAGCTGTAGTAATATGACACAGTTACATGTAAAACTAGGAAATCTTCTTTAACATAAAATATTTTAAATAACTTTACTACACATATATATTTTACATAATTCTATTAAACATCAGATATCTATATTAAAATCATTGTCAAAAAAACAATTTTTAAACTGTAAGCATTTGTTACAAACTTCAACGAGATTTACACCATCATAATCAGAATTATTTCAAATGACTTCTTTTGAATTGTTTAACCTGTTCATATCTGTACTGTGTAATTTTTTCACTAAGTATGGTCTAGATAGATACATGTGGTTGTTTGCGTGCACATAAGACTGGTTTAACCTTATCACACATAACAAAGTCAGGCTATCTGCTATTTGTGTTTGTTTGTAATGTAGGTCTATTTTTTATGAAGAGTAGATTATTTGTGGTTGGTGTAATAGTAGTTGTTTATCTAACTTTCACAAATATTGTAATACATGTAATTATCAGTTATACAATGTTTTTCTTTGTATCAAGACTTGACCTCAACAGACTGGAGAAAATCAATAACATTATTAGTGTAAGATTTCTTCCATGACCAGAGTCTATTTTAATATCATTCTGTAAAGCATATTTTCAGATTATCTTATGAAGGCAAATTGAATTACTCCTGCTTAACACACTACAGCATTTGATTTTCCATAAAATCTTTAACAGTTATATATCATTTTTTGAAGAAATAAAAGAATTAAAACTGACATCAACCTTATAACAAACAAATATTCATATATCTTAAATCATGTATGAGAAAGAAGTCCATCAATAGACCTTAATGTGTTGTCTGATGTTAGAAAAGCAATATGGCTGTCTGTCTCACTCCCAGGGTGCCACAGTACTGTTAGCAGACGCACTCCATTATGGCCAGCAAAATAATGCTCAGCAACATTCAAAGATCTACAAATAAACAAGTTTTAATATAAGTAGAACACACCCGTGATATCGCGGGTCCATGACTGAATTAAAGTATATAACTTTGCGCAAGCCTTATTTTAGTATTAGTATTGTCATCTGATAAAGTCATGCCGTTTATAAGATACACAGTTTTCTCTGTTTTCAAATCTTTCTGTTTGAACCCGTCGAACTGGAAATTATCAATTATTGGTAATATTAATTATTTGGAAAACAAAAGGTCCTGGAATGGAGTATTTTTTAATCAACAGCATTGTCCTATATTAGTTATAAATAAAGTTGAATTCTTTGATTCACTGTTTTACGTCATGCCTTGCTAACAAATTGAAAACTGTACCTATACGCCTTATTTTTAGTCCAGATGTTTAGTATTCGTATTGTTATCTTAGAAAGTCTTACTGATTAAAATAATACAATTTAGTAGTGTCAATCCTGTGATTATGACCCATGTATATAGCATATTAATCCTGAATACACCGTTTGGTGGTGCGCCTGTCAGATGCGGAATGTACAGATGAGGTAATATGTAACAGTTGAATATACTATTGGTATCGGTATCGGACTCAACCCGGAACTTCTTAATTTTTATTGGCAATATTAATTACGTGGAAAACAAAAGGGCCTTGAGTGGTGTAATTTTTAATCTACACCTTTGTACTATATTAGTTATATATAAAGTTGAATTCTTTGATTCATCGTTTTTTACATGATGACGGCTGACAAATTGGACCTCGTAATTTTTGTATTATAGATATATATATATATATAATACACAAATATTTTAAATACATGTAAGTAAAAACAATAGCAAGTCACTAAAGTCTATTGGTTATTCTAATTTCAATTTGCTATGACAAGGCCAGCTTTGTTATATCATTGCATGATCATTGGTCAGGTTTGCAGCTGGCAACCAGATTTCAGGAGGCTCTGATTTGTAATTCATGAATAAATTTCATGCTAATCATATGTTAGAGTATATAATTAGTATTTAGTAAAAAAGAAGTTTATAAATGTAAAAAAATGTAAGAACCTTGATAATAAGAATAACGCTTAAGAAAGCTTGATTGCGAAAACTGCAAATAAATGTTATGAGAAGGACAGATGGAGGTTAACATATATATACCCCTCCTTCAGAATAGGGGTATTACAAACTCTGTTACTGTTGTTAAAAACCACTGGTGTTTCTTAGTTGACCTACTTGCACTGAACACACTGCTTTCCACCTTCATAGTCGTTGTATTTTCCACATCTCCGTGGCAACTCTATCACAGTAATGCCAGTCTGACCCCATACTGCTAGATAATTCCCAGTTCTGTTGAAAACCAAACATTCCACATCAAACCTTGGTGCGTCAGTACATAACAGTGTCTGAAAATAGAATTCAACAAATCATTTTTAGTTCATTTAGATGTATATAGGTCAAGTAGACAAGAGTGTCTAAAAAAAGCATTTAATCTTTTAAATTTAAAAAGAAAATTTACACTAGCCAGGGCCATAAAAAAAAAAGAATACGTTTGTTTGCTCTTAACCTGCCTACCAAGAAAACAGCTGCCTACTCAAAATCATTATTGTCCTGGTGTGAAAAAGTTACTTTCTAATCAGATAGGCATGTCACAGGACTAAATAAACATCTGACATTTCAATTTCCCTTTCCCAAAAAGAAAAGAAAAAGGAAATGCTTACCTACATCATGTACATGTACCTTTCTACTGTCTCTACCAAAATATGTTTAAGCATGGCACAGGGATTGAAAATAGCACTATCACAATAACCTTTTTTACCACCATGCTTTGCATTTTAGAATCATGTTATTGCAGTCCAAACCCAATGAGGCCCAAATGCAAATAACTTAAGTAAATAGAACTTGATCTATCCATACAGTCAGGGGTACTACTTGTACAAGTTATTTTTATTTACTTAAAGAAAAAAAAATATACACATATAAGTTAATCAATAATGTTTGAACAATCTCCCCTTAATTTTCTCAAAAATTGTATAAGTAAATTTTTCTTACAATCCCACAAAAGTCCTCAATTTTTTTTATTAGAGTTCAATGTTTCATCTCATTAATTCAACAAAGAAACTGATTGCGCAAAGATCTTAAGTATTTGCACAAGGCCTTCAAAAATTGCTCCTTGGGCCACAATTAAAAATATTTTGGTTTGCCAAAACCCTACCCAACGGTTGAAACAGTGGGTAGGTAGGTAGGCATTTTTTTAATTTTTTTTTCAAAAAAAGAAATTGAAGTATCGTGTGTTTATTAGTCTTCATGCCTTTCTGATTAAAAAAAAACTTCTTCAAATCAGGACAATAAAAGAATTTGAGTAGGCAGCTTTTTTCTGGGTAGGTAGGGTTTGGGCAAACAAACCTATTCTTTTTTATGGCCTTGGGGGCTTGTAAATGAGCAGTGTTCTGAAGATAACAGACAAATGCGATTTTCATAATCCATGAAATTACACTTAAATGATTAGTAAAGACATCTGCAAAGGCCGGATTATTTAAAATTCGATTAAAGCAATGAAATCATAAGAATTCAATAAAAGAAGATAGGATATAAAAAAGAAGATGTGGTATGATTGCCAATGAGACAACTATCCACAAAAGACCAAAATGACACAGACATTAACAACTATAGGTCAACGTACGGCCTTCAACAATGAGTAAAGCCCATACTGCATGGATGACTTTTTTACTTCTACAAGTAAAAAAATCTAAATGTCTAAGGGACATAATTCAGCCATTTTTTTTTTTTACCTATACAAGTAAATAAAATTCACTTGTATAAGTATCCTACAAATTTACTTATATAAGTATATTAATATTACTTCTTCAAGTAATTAAAAATAACTTGTACAAGTAGTACCCCTGACTGCCATACATTCAGAGCAATTTTAGAATAAAAATATTGGACCAGATTGGCTTGGGGATATTGGGTTTGAATTGACCCAAGTTTTCTTGACTTGAATTTACTTGGGTTTGAAAAACTTTATTTCTTCAATACGAGATGCAAAAAAGCAAACCATACAGGCAATAAGTCTCATCCCATATTTATTTCAGTAATTCTTTGACATTAGCATGAACATATAAAATTTCTATGTCTTTCAAACCCAGGACTAGGTCTTGCTTTCTGTTGCAGAAAGAAAGACCTTAAAATACCTTTAGGGATGTGAGTTCTAAATCTTAGAGGCTGTTTATCTAATTAGCAGCAAGTAAGTACAGGCATCCTTTGCAATGAAATTTATACAACACATAGAGTGAGACTTTAATAAAGTATTGAATCTGAATCTACAACAGATGCTGACCAATAATGCAATTAAATGGCCAGAATGTGTGCAGAAAAGTGGATGACCTTCTGCTGTTGTCTGTTCTATGGTCAGGTTGTTGTGTCTTTGACACATTCCCATTTCCATTCTCATTTTTATAACAAAGTATAAATAAGTTGATTCCAAGAACTGGCAAGCCGTCTAGAGATCTTGATCTTCCACCATTACAAGTATGAAGTATTACATGTATGAGAAATTACATATGAGGAAGACAAAAGTACCAGGAAACAATTTGTATTGTGTGGAAGTGAATGATGAAAAATATAAATGATGTTTTGTATAACTTACTTATTATATTCATCCCAATTATAAAAAACACAGAAGCCAATCAGTTGTCTTCTTTATTGTATAGAAGTTTATAAACAAAAAATCTACTTTCGTTTTCTACTTTCATTTTCATAAAAGGACAACAAATAATAACATATGCCGAATTAAAACAAGTTAACATCCCAATATCCCTTGTTTTTAAGTGACAAATAATTTATTCACGGTTTGCATGCACGATAACTGTCAGATAGATGCATTTTATACCTGAAATCTTTCTTGTTTTTCCTTATCTTCCAAAAGCAACTGCTTCAGATTAAAATAGACAATGTGACATGCGTACGAGTCCCATACATATAAATCGCTGTCATATACAACAAATAAACTTTTAGCTAAATTTCTAAGTTTTTGTTTTGAGTCTTTAGAATTGTTTTCTGCAAGATTTTTGACAAATTTCTGGTTATTTAAACATGTGCGCCAACTGTCAACACCCGCCATTTTCCCTGTGTAAAGCCTCGGAACAGAAGAAAATATCGGTTTCATTTCTACAAAGAAATGCTATCAACGATAATAAACTACCTTTTTATGATCATAAATATGTATTTGTTAAAAATAGTTTAATCATAAATGTTGACAACTTTTGTTTCTACAAATTAAAATGTAAACAGTTTTGAGATTATTTTCGATTCTAAGTGGGTCATGTGATCAATTGATTGGGCTTAATCCCGTTCAAGATGGCTGCGAGCTTGCAGTCAATGGTACAATATTGGAAAGAGTTTGATTTACAGGAACTACAGGTATGTCCATCTTCATTAACATTATTTATCATATCTTAAGGTGACGGAGGTTTCATGTATTATCCAAACCCCAATCAAAAATAATGCAGTAACAAAATGTCAGCTGTTTTCCAATTTCCCAATATCATCAATAAAATGTGTATTATCTAAAAAATCAATATGGCTGACTGATTAGTGTATTTCTTTGTGTCAGTACCGAAGCAGCAGCTGATAATAAAGTTTTAAATGACAAGTTTATTATAAATTCCAAAAATTCAAACAGTGTAACAAACTCTTAACGCTTAAGTGAAAGTTTGAAAAGTTTTGTGACTTGTCTTCTCAGCATCCACAACTGATACATGTGTATTGGAAGTCATTAACTTGTGTATTACAAATTTGGTAACCAGATTAGTCCCAGTAATGTTTAATGTCACCTGTGATAACTTCATTAAAATAAACAGTTATATTCATTGTCATGTTTTGATCATTTCCAATACACCACTAAGACAGATATTAGGTGAGTATAAATTATCTTTCAGAAGACTTTTATCATTCATATCATGATTGGGCATAGTGTACCATTAACAGGACAATTAAGATTTATGTTTGGTAAATTTGTAGGTGACACATAAATACCTTATATTTATATTTTTTTGGTAAACAAACATTTTTATTTATATATAGAGAGAAATAAAAGGAGTTGCATGTGCATGATATATGTAAAAGTTTTGCTTTGTTTTCTATGAATGAAAAGACAAATACATGTACAATCTTTGGAGTTAATCAGTGCTGCAACAAATAAATAGAAATTAATAGATATGTACTTTATTCTCTAAAAAAACAAATAGCAAAGGTACAGAGAAGAATACATAATAATTAAACATACAATGATTAAGTTGATACATGGAGTAAATTTATACAAAACCAAAAAAAATAAATATTTAAAATAAAAAAAACAATAACACAAAAATAGTTTTGGGTTTCATTTGTCTAATGTATAATATAAAAGTTCTAAGGAGCTATGAATTGTCATTGCACAGTATAAAAATCACTTATAACTCACAAAGTTATTTCCTGTTGAAAAGTATAATAGATGGATCCAGGAGAGGACTTTAATGGTAAACAAAATGTGTTTTAAGTACACTTTTCTCATTGTATTTATATTTTCATTGGGCCCCTTATTGTAAGTTCAGGATCACCTACTGCAATTCTAACAGAAAATTAATAAAGATCAACATCCTTTTTATGTACCCTTGTTTTTCCAACTTAAAAATATTGAAACTGTTTTATTGCTTTTATTCAGTTTTCTATCTAATTATATTATTTTATGGAAATCTATTGTTAACACCCCTGTGCAACCCTTTCTCAAGATACCCCCTCCCCCAACACACAAAAAAAAAAAGACTTTAATCCAACATACATTTTATACTTTTTGAGTTGTTCTTTTCATAAATTAATTGTTTTCTTTGATTATGGATTTGAAAAGAAAAAAAATATGCTTGTAAGTACATTTGCAAATACATGAAATATTAGGTTTTGAAAAGTAAATAAAAATACTTGAGGTATTTATTATTGAGTTATCTCCCATGTTTACATTTTTTTTTAAATCAAATTTATGTGCATCCAGTATCAATAATGATGAGATGTAAGGGGGAAAATATTTTGTCTGGTTACTCCTTCATGAACACTGTCCCACATACTTCTTTTCTTTTGTCATTTATATAATACAATTGTTACAAAGTTGTAAGTAAATCATCTTACAATTTGTATTTGTACTGTACAATGTTTTAAAAATGAGAAAATTAAAGGAAAACAATAAATACATAAATCATAGTGAAATTTTCATATTCATGGCTTTAAATTTCAACCAAATTTCATATTATAGTGGTGGATTTAGCCATGAACTAATCTATCTTTTTAAGGAAAACCACAGGCCATTAGTTCATAAGACTATTTTGAAAATTAATATTTTGATTTAGTTACATAGATTTATATGTTTTTTTTTTACAATAGATTGATTAGGCTAAATCTGAATAAAATTGTTTAACTCTTATGACTTTATATTATTATATATATTATAAGGTCTTTATAGGAATAAAAAGAGTTGGGTATACATCAATGAGACTATGTTACACCAATGAAATAGAAATACATTTTGTTTGTGTTTTGAAATAATTCAAATAGAAGACTCTGAATTGAATTTAACAGACCGTAACAACCGACCATGCCAGGGCTTTTTAGCCAGTCAAGGTCGTTCAAAACCCCCATCATCATCGAACATGTCGAAAGTAACCACACAACACAATACAACAAGATAAGAGTGTCTTGTTTGTATTTCAAAGCTTTACACATAGAGTGCATAGGAAACACTTTCTAAAGACATCAACCACCAATAGTGTAACACATTTAATTTAATAAGTCTGACAAAATTCAAAGAGAAAATGCAACCACCTATATTTAATTAAAGTGCCCCTCATCCTTCACCCAAAAGTTTTTGGAACAGCTGATAAATGAAAGGTATGATCGAAAATAGAAATCAGATTTAAAATAAAACAGGATAAATGATCAAGTATAATTGTACATGTAGGTAATCCCAGTGGAGACAAAGAAGTTTATAATATCTCATTTCTTGTCTTAAAAATCAATGATCATTGCTTTTATAACAATGTAAATATTGATTAGGTGTAAAAATACTCCTAATACTGAACAACATGATTTAGTGAAGATTCCTAAATTAAGTTATACCAAATTGATTGAAATACAATCATTGATTTTTTACGTTCAGCGACAAATAATAAAACAAGCTAAAATTTTCTGCCGATGGATTGATCAAGCACAACGTAGATATTGATTTTTATAAATATTCTCTATCTGGAGGGAAATTTATTCTGTTTTTAATCAGATTTACTAAGTGGATAAAATTTATTGTAATTCTCAGGTTATTTGACTATTTGTTGTACATCAAGGGATGAAGAAATTACATACTTGTATATTATCTCACGGCCTCGAAATTATCAATTACTTCAAATCTCGTAAATTTCATAATTGTTTTGCTAATGAAATAGGATAAGTATATAAGGCCAATTAAAATTAATTGATAGATTTTCATCCCCGCCCGCCCCTCTGAAATCGCCCCGCCCCGAATTTTTTTATTTTATAAAATTTACGATTTCCGGATTTTATTCATTCCCGTTACCGGTAACCGTTAAAATTTCGTTTCATTCAATGCTTCCTGTTTCAAATTTCGGTTTTGTACCTCGAGTAAATCTAACCAAAATGATTAAGTCGACCTTTCCGCTGCTCTATGATGACAACATCATCTTCCGAGAGTAAAGATTGATAACGAGAATGACATGAAATATTGGTGTTACGAGAAAAACGCTGTTTCCAAGACTGCAAATCGCGGTATGTCACAAATTTCTGTGATTAGAAAACTGCGGACTTTTTTATTTATGCAATGACTTTGTCTCAGGAAATTTAAACTCTAAATGATACCCAAAGCACAAGATTCGTGGAAACCATTGATACAGAAAACATGACTGAATTATATTGAAACACAAGCACGAACTTGTCAGATTTATGACCGTTTATTGAATTTAAAAAGTCGACTAACATACGCATTTTATTTATGCAAGCCCTTTGATTTTACCCATGGCTGTCTTTTTATGTTGACAAACAGCAAATGTCCCAATACACCCAGAAAGACTCATTGAAGAACAACTTTTTTTTATTATTAAGTTCATGTTTTACATGATGATTATATTTTCATCTTGCATATAAAGTACCAACCCTATTATTTTCAACACTCTCTGAGTTTTCATTTTATTCTGTACTCATAATAATTGTGTTGCATACCAATGCATTTGCTTTATTTTATGGTAATACAAACCATTGTTTAGAAACCCAAATACATTTTGTGTAGGTAGTCTAACTGAAGAGAGTAGTCTCACACGTTTTTTTTGTTAAGTTTTTAAAGCTGCAATTAGATATATTTATTTAAGGATTTGAAATATTTTGTAAGATTCCTCATACTTGTGTATACATAATATAAGCTTAATATTACACTTGCATATATAAAGAACTCGTCACAAAAGGGTTTCATATGAAATAAAATTTAAAAAATAAAATCCTCCCACCCGCCCCATTATTTTCAAAAATTTGGATGAAAATCTACTAATTAATTTTAGTTGGCCTAATATTTTTTGGTATAATTCTACCATTATTGCATTTGCCTAAATCATATTCACATTGCAGCAATGTATATTCTATTTTGAGGTTCTTTAAATACTTAAGGGAATGAGTGACATATATTTTTGAATGATTATTTTACATGTTCTACAAGTTCTTAAAGCTAGTCAAGGTTTAGATTTGTTTTGATAATTTATTTAGTTGATTTTATTGGGTATATAAAAAAGAAGATGTGGTATGATTGCCAATGAGACAACTATCCACAAAAGACCAAAAATGACACAGACATTAACAACTATAGGTCACCGTACAGCCTTCAACAATGAGCAAAGCCAATACTGCATAGTCAGCTATAATAGGCCCTGATAAGATAATGTAAAACAATTCAAACGAGAAAAATAACCTCTTCTGCAAGGATGGAGGTAAAATCTGCTATAGTCTGATTTTTTCCAAAATATAGCAATAATGTAGATTTTAATTGAACTATAAATACTAAACTTCTCATGTCTGTTGTGGTAGCTTTCTTAGTAAATGTTATGAAAATCAAAACTCATCTCTGTTGTAATAATTGAATGAAAGAGAGATTAATACAGGTCATTAGGTTTCAGGGTTTTATATTATCCAAACAAAGATATTTTGTGACCTCTTTTACTTTGATTGAAAACTAATGCTGTTGCCAGGACACTTTCATTATCTCCCTTTATTAGCCTTTACAGGGAAGCAGTCTCCTCAGTTTTTCTATGCTACAGGCAAAGGATTTAAGAGATAATAATCATTGTGGCTCAGTTTGCCCTGATGGATTATAGGGAAGTTTTTTGTACTCCCAATTTTATCTTAGAATAAAATTTTCTTAAAAGTTTTCAGTAGAAGTTAATTTGTCTCTTTAAATGTTTGAGGATAAACAGGTGGCTTAATTTTCCCCATTTAAAAAAGTTACAAATTATCTCCCTTTTTTCTTGAGGATGAAAGGGAACTATTGGTGGCCTTCAGGCTTGGACCTTTTTTTGCTCCTTGGTCAGGTTGTCTTTTCGTTCTCAATGATCATTTCTACAATGCATGGTTTCATTATATATGTTACAATTCAATTAAATATTTATTCAAGCTTGATATAAAAAGTCCTAAATGTACAGAAATTCTCTATTGCCTACTAACATTTAACTTTTGTATAAGAAAAAAAGCAATAAAAAGTCACTGTATGTTGCACACAAGATGTATCATGGTTATTTTAGTCGTAGAGTTGTTATTTTTTATTTAAAAAAAAACTGCACACCTCTCTTCAGTATATAGTGTGTTACTGATATTAAAAAAGCTTAGTTCTAAGATTTAAGAATCGTTTTTAAATGTATTTAACATGTTTAATAGTAATTGACTTAAAGGACTTAAAGTCTTAATGTCTTATCACCGCCCATTTCCCAAAATATTGCAGGAATGACTGTACTTGAAATTTTATAAGATTTAAGTACATGTATATGATATATCTTATCTATACTTATCTATCAACTGTTAACGACATCCCCATAAAAGAAAAACTAATATAATCAATAAGTAAGTAATTACTTATAAATGAAATATCGGCAAGAAAACAACAAACTATGAAACATATAGGTTTTTTTTATAGAGATCAAAAGAATAATCGGCTTCATTAGTATTCATGACAAGTCAATTTTTATTTTGAATATTTTTTGAAAATCTGGAAATTTTAAATACATCTTAAATGAGCCATGTAATAATTGAGTACTGATCATCAATATTAAGGAAAATGAGGCCCAGAAAGGGATAAATTGTCTTTTTGGCAATGAGATTTCTTTCTTCTGTTTTAGAGCTAATTTCCTAATGCACGTAGAGGAAGACTTTGGGTGGCTGGCTTGCTTTGTTTGTATAAAAGATTGCTGAAACAGTATAGAAAGGCATAGTTAAACCTGTATATATATGTCATATTTATATTTGATTGGACATTGAACAATCTACAAACAAAGCAAGCATTGGCTAACCAAAGTCTTACTCTTCATGCATTAGGAAATTAGCTGTAAGAAAAATATCTTTGTACCTAACAAAGTCATCTGTTCAAATACACAAATGCAATATTTGTTTTGGTTATACTAATATAAATGCAAGTCTACTGAACCTTTTTAACTTAATATCTTATCTATATATATATACATGTATAATGTCAGTTACAATGTGTACACTATGTATTAGAATTATTAGTTCCTTGAAGTAAATTATAAAGGATAAGTAATACCTCAGTTTTAAATCATAGAAGTAACATTAAGGATGTAAATAAGGCCTCCTTGAATATTCTTTAAGTATCCCTGAAAAAATGCTAATTGATTTAAACTAGCTATCATAATTCTTTTAAAGTTCTAAAAAATTGAAATGGAATCATTCTTCAAAATGTTGAAGAAAAAAATAGATTCTAAAAAAAATTGCAAGTGCAGAAAAAGTAAATGTAATAACAAAAACACATAATTCAAAAAGTATTCTAAATGGCAGATAATCTTTTCCATTGTAAGGTTTCAAATATGACATTTTATAATCAAATGTCCCTTAGTTGATCCTCGGTCATAAAGCTTCAGTATCAATCATATATTTTTTTACTACTTCATTTCATAGACAAAAATCTGCATTTTAATTTTTTGGTCTAATCCAAGAAAACCGTCATCCATTTTATTTTATTTTATTAAATTGATGAATTAATAGTAATGATCGGTCTTGTTAGCTATTTTGATAGATTACAAATTGTGATAAATGGAAGTTTTATATGTGTGTCTTCCATAATTGGGTTTGAAATAACTTTCAGGTGATTAATTTATGCATAAAAGTTAAAGTTGTTGATCAGTTGAAAAAGCCTGAACAATATGTCTTCTCTAATTGAGTTAAAATGAAAGTGCAAAATCAAATGTTATCTTCATGTTCATGTCCAAGAAGTAACAATCTCTGTCATTGGTTGTCCAAAAAGTAACAAACCTTGCTATTTGTTGTTTTTTGTCATTTATGCAGATTGCACTTGCCCTTTTAGAATCCAATCAGTTAAGAAAGAGCATGCCATATGGTATTTAAACCTGTCTTTTATCGAAGACTATTCAATTTACCCTCACAATATTCTTTGGTTATTTTGATTGTTGGGTTGCTGTCTATTTCACAAATAGCATCTCATTTTATTCATATTCAGATAATTATTCAAGGTACTGACATGATCAGTGGAAAAAACAATAACTTTCTGAAATTTCTATGAAATATTCAAAGGGAAATAACTCATCAGTTCCATAGATTTTAACTATATTGTAATGTTGCTGCAAGAAAGAAAGCTTTTATTTTGAAGGAAAATTGACTTCAAAAGTTATTAAGTTAATTGGCATATAAATAGGATTACACAAGTGAACTAAAAAGATTTTTGCAAATGTTAGGAAATGAGATTGTATTGTATCAAGTCTTTGTCAAAAACAAGAATCGCCAACCTTCGTAATTGAGGATGGGAGTTCAACACTACCACCAGGAGTAAGGTTTAGAGTAACAACCTCAGAGCTGACAAGGTAGTAATCATTGAAGATGAACTACTAACACTTGATATAAAGGCCTCCTTGAATTATTTTTCAAGTACTGCAGTATGAAATGTTAACTGATTTAAACCAGTGACTGACAAAAAGTTTTTTTATGTAGTCTTATTTCAAATCTGAAAAGAAATAAAAAATAAAAAATATGCATGCTTTTGAAAATTTGAATCCTTTAAAAATGTTGTAGAAAAGTACTGATCTTAAAAAGAGGTGTAAAACATATTTGAGAATTCATTCATGAAATCATTAAAAAAATGAAATTACTATGGAAAAATACTAGAATGTGACATTATTCTTTAGTATTTATGAATATTAATTTTCTGGATACTTAAACTTCATGGATCATCGAAAAATGGCGATTTATTGAAATTTGTACTATTCTATAGAAAATACACCAAGCGATTCAGACATAAAAGGAAAAAAAAATCAGGTGTTACTTTTATTCAAACGTTTTAATGATGCAGAATAAAATTTCTACGCTGGATCTCCCGAAGCATTGTATTTCTTAATCATTGTGATCCAAAGGAATATTATTATTTAATAACTTGAGGACCGACACTTAAAATTTTATCGTAATTTTCATAAGAACTTATGTATATTTTAGGATCTTATCAGATTCGAAGTTTCACATGACATTTTATGAACTAAGATCTGAATGTTTGAAATATGTAAATTAATGTATAAAATAAAGAGATAGTGGCGATATCAGATACGGCCGTTGTTTCGCCCCATTGAACACCATTCATTCTCAAATCGACTTGTAACTTTACCGGGGATGTTTTTTTTTCTTTCCTTGAGGCACCTTGCAGATGAAAGAATAACAATTTCTCATTGTCGCATCCAAATCAAATTTGAAAAATTTTAATCGGTAGAAACTTGATATTTAAATGATAGATGCTGACATGAAAGAAATGATTACCTATTTTTTTCTTCTTTTACTAAATTATGTACTGGCATAGCATTTCATTATTTAGACTTTAGATATTGTTCAAGCTGCAAGCAAGATTAGTATAAGCACTATCAGCATTTTCACTTGAAGTTCCCTAAATAAAGGTAGCCTGGACTATTGGGTCCCTGAGTTATCTTTTTCCTTATGAATGAAATAAATTAAGAGCACTGGGATCAAATAATTTGTCAAAATCTCCAGCATGTCCAGAGTTTTACACACACTGAGATTTTCAATGTGGATATGATCTCACAATTAACAGTATTTATTTAGTCGACAGGAAGCATGGAATGTTGAAATCATCCTGTGCATGTACTGCACATTATCATTTTAACTGAAAATACGACAAGAATAAAAAATAAGGAGTTGAGGTGTGATTGCCTGTGAGACAATCTTATAAGTTATCAAAGACCAAAAGACATAGTAAAAATATTCAGTAAAACTCCTCTAAAAAGCATGCTCTTCTTTAACTACTGTAAATGGAAAAGTTAAATATTTAATTATACAACAATAAGACAGCAACCCAGCTAACTGACAACTAAAATGTCAAGGATATGAAACATTCTAAAGAATTCTATATACACTATTTGTCAAGATTCAGGTCAAAAATGACATATATGGTCAAGACACTATTTAAAAAAAAGTTTAATTTCATTTTATTGTTGGGTTACTGCTGCCTTTTTCACATTGTACCATATTAATTGTCTATTGTTGTAAAATTTTAGAAACAGATGCATGCTCCCTAAATTGTACCCAATTCTTGAATACATGTAATATAAACTTTTCATTATATAAGATAGAATAATATTACTTCCCTGTTTAAGTTTATTTGTTGTTAATTGCATGATATAGTAGCATTAACAATGTAAACTTTTCACCTATATTTTAGAAATGTTTAAATCTTAAATGATTTAGTTCGTGCCTCCTTAATCGAACTTTTAAATCTGAATAATGTTTATACGTATAATTATAGGAGATATGTATCTAAATCTTTAAATTTTAAATACAATACTTTCCGATGAACATTATTAGTTTCACGCCTCTTTTTTATGTCTGCGGGGAAGAAAACGTAGAAAAGAATTTGAGTGCTTTTATATTTTGTGTTCCACTTGAATTGTTATTCAGGACCAGAATCTGTGAACTATCGACAATAGGATGTTTTTCTATCCATCAAGTCATTAAAATGGATATCTTGGAATAACATACAATGGCTGGCCTTATCAGCCATCTTTATCTTAAATCAAGGGATGACAGTTCTCCGAAGCCTACCATTATCTATGGTTATTCAACATCCAATTTGTCATGCTTCATTTCATTTACTGCTGAAAATTTTTGAGAAATTAATGCTTTATAGCCGGTAAAAGAGACAAAATGTTTGTACCGTATTTGTGTTTAAAATTTGTGTAAATGCTTGAATAGTATAATTTAGCTTCATAATTTGCATCATTATAAAGCTAAAAGTAGGAAGAACATTTAGTCCCCAGCTGTCTGAATTATGTACCATCTTTCATATATTTGTACAAGTTAAAGTAGGCATCCTGCTGGAAACTGCATGCATGTACATATTTTGCAGGTTTTGTACTGCATGTACTGTGTGTTTTACTTTTACAATCCATGGTCTACAACATTATAGGTAAATGTGGAATTTGATCACCTGTAAAACTGGTTCAAGTCCACCACTCAAAGTTTATGCTGATGTGGTTGTTGTTGTTGATTGTGTTCATTAGTACATGCGTTTGGTTCACAGAGCTGCTTGTTTACTGTAAACCAACTTATTTTCGCGAGCGATTTATTTTCGCGACTTTCGCGAGTAGAAAATTAACGCGAATATAAATCGTCGCGAATATGTAAAACTTAGATCTTTCCTTATTAAACTATATCCAGAAATTAGAAAATCGCGAAATTAAATAGCCACGAAATAGTTTATAAAGGGTAAAACGCGAAATAAAGTATCCGCGAAAATAAGTTGGTTTACAGTAATCAGTTGTACTATCCATTGTATTTGGTAACTTATCAGAAGACTTGTCTCTTAAAGATATTAAATGTTGTTGATTGTGTTTATTGGTACTTCTGATTGGTTCACAGGGCGGTTGATGCTTGTCTCTTGTACTGTTCAATACCACGTAAAGAGTTTGTTGAATTATAGAATTATTGGGTGAATGTAAGAAAAAAGGGGCCTGAGAAATATAACCATGAAAACTAGTCAACAAAAATTTGGGGCTGAAAATATCAAAGATAATCACAACACTTCATGGATATATATGTAAGAGTATTAAACAACTTACAAGTCTAAAAGAAATGAAAGAGAACTTTATTGTTTAAATTAACGGGTAAATTTTTACCTTACATCTTATTTTTATTATGTGATCATTATGGAAGGTAGAAATCTGACCGACCTGATAGAGAAGGAAGAAAGAGGAGATTAAGGGGTAATATATCTTAGTGGTTTTATTTGGATTTCTATGGTAAATCAAATTTCCCCTTACACCTGCAGTGATAATAGGTAAAATTTTATACTGGATATAAAACTTATCCCGAAGCTATCAATCATCCATACAAAAAGTATTGAATTGTTACGGCGTGATTGTTAAGAAAAGATCACCCCGTTGATTCAAGTCTTCAATTACCAAAGATGATACTCCAAATTTTATTTGAATCTTTAAAAATCAATACGCCATCAGCGGAGAAAATATCCATCCTTTTAAATCTGTTGATTTAACACATCGTAGGATTGTGAAATTTTGTTCAGTATTTTACGAGGACACCTGTTATTAGTAAGTACATAAACAGCAGCTATTTGTGATGTAATTTTTTCGGAAGGTTTAAATTTAAGCCTTATATGGTAGCAAAAATTGATTTAATAAAAAATATTTTCATTTCTATCGATTTTTATTGAAGTTTTACGACTTATTTTCTGTTCCTTAAAGTAGAGAACATTTGCACGGGAAAATCATTACTCGGTATTTAAAGGAGAATTGATTTTGTTGAACTACATGTATTGTATTGATAATATCTGCTAGCAGCACATTTCTCAATGTATAACTATGCCTGTTGCAAATACATGTATTTAGGGAGAAATATGTCTTTTTTTGTTTCAATTTTTTTTATTTTTACCTTTTATTTACAACTGATAAATTATCAAGTTCATTATCATTTGAAACTTAAAAACGTTCTGTAAAATTTAAACATTTGAAATGTGATGAAATCTCAATCCAGACATTTTCATTGCAAATGATATTGATTACAGTGAAAACTGCTATCACTCAAATCATGCATTTTAGTACATTTTTTTTGTGAAACATGTTAACGTATGTCTACTGTTTTTGCTGGATTTTCAAGTAAACATAATATAATCAGGCATACTGTAAAACATGGTATGGTACGATGGTATGGTATGTGTTATGGTATGATGGTATGGTACGTATACCATCATACCATGGTATGCATGAATGGTACCATGGTATGGTATGATGGTATGGTACAAATTACTATACCATGGTACAAATTATTATACCATGGTATGAAGCATGGTATGGTTTTTCAAAAGAGGAAATTTTGAAAAGTTAATAAGCCTACTCTTAAACAGGATTTTATTAATTATCTGTTTTCTTTTCTTTCTTTTTTGACCTATTCCAAAACAAACTTTTGTTTTCATTGAGAAACAGGAACAAGAATATATGTTGAAAAAAAAATGTAAACAAAATATTCATTGGTTTATTTTTTCCAAGACATTTAGAATCAAAACAATTAATTTAGAAAAGAATTGCCCACACACATTTAAAAGCTGAGTCAGTCCTTTAGTTAGGATATTGACATACATTAAGCAAGTTAAGAACTTCATGAAGTTGTTAGCAAAAATTAAAATTGATAAAACCTTGATTTATTCTTATACTTTCCTTGCCACCTAGTAAAACTATCATGCTGAAGAAAAAAAGCCAAAGTGTGGTTGGTGATTAGTTGTAGTTATAGTAAGAATGTAATCTGCTGTGAGTGCAAGTTTTGTTCAATTAAAGGACTTTTTTATTTCAATTTTTTAAACTAGCAAATTTGGCATCAAACTGAGAACCAAGTCCTCATTTTTCGGCCTCTTCTACCAGGCCACACTTTTCAATTATTTTTCGAATTGCAAATTGAAACGGTTTTTTATTTTTCACAACTCCATTCAGGTGCTCTAGGTCAATGTAACTTATCAAACTTTCTATATCATCAGTTAATTGTTTTTTATCTTGGGACTGACCAGGGATTTAGCTGGTTGAGGAGTGGCCACTGCTGTTAACTTTGGGATAAACTATAAATAGGAGACAGAAATGAACTACATTGGTTAGAGGTATAGGGTTGCTGAGATCTCACAAAACATGCTCAACACTGCCACATTTGTTGCACCCGTACCAAGTCTGGAACCTCTGCTCTAGTCTTGTTTTTTTAAATTTTGGTTCATTTATATGTTTCGAAGTTTATTGTCACGTTTATTTTATATTAACTAGTACACATTTTTGTTCAGAAAACGGCCATTAAACTTCTACCCCCCCCCCCCCCCCCCTTTTTAAGTTAAATTATTGCTCCCTTAGGAGCCAGCTTCAGCCCGTCTTCTGGTGCAAGATTTTTTCGCTGTGTAAAAGACTCTTTTTTTTTTAGCCTTAGGCTGTTTTCTTCTCTTTGGTCGGGTTGTTGTTTCTTTGACACATTCCCCATTTCCATTCTCAATTTTATGAAGAATTTACTATACTCAAAGGCAGTTACATATATGCTGTTTATGTTACTCCTTTGAGGAAGCACTGTACAGAAAGAAATGGACAGCAAATTTAATGTGATTATTGTGAATCTTAAAACTCTTGATAACAACAGGTACATGTAAGATAAGTTCTCCGAGACAAATTATGGTTAAAAACACTTTAATTTAGTGTCTAGTGACATATCACAGGTATCCCATTTTCATATAAACAGTTAACAACATTACAAATTTTAACAGAACAGATAGCAGCCAGTAGGTTGAAAACAGTAAACAGTTAATTTTGTCTCAAATAACAGTTAAAAACACAAAGGCAAAAACAGGTTAACACAAAAAGGTATTGCCCCCTCTCTTATAGTCATTATGTTGATCATTTTCTTATAATTATGATACTTATAGTTCAAAATCAGTCTACATATCTAAAGGATACTACATCGTTCATTAATATCATTGAGAAACTAGAACCTATGGCAAATAGCCTTTTGGTTTCGTATAATATACTACAGATGTTTACTAATCTTCCTCAAACGTCCTGTTAAACGAGCCCATGACAGTTTTGACAAATCAAGCTCCCCTGTCAATGTATTTATACATTTGTTGAGAATCATTTTAGAAAACAATGCATTTGATTTCGATGGAAAAATTTATAAACAAATAATAGTTGCGGCAATTAGTGCAGTCCCTTCACGGGAAATCTGTGATATACTTAATCATGTTAATATATTCGAAATAATGAATCAAATACTTTCTGCATTACATAATATTCTATCATGGCAGATATAGGGACAATATGTATTCATAATATTCGATCGAACATCCGATGAAAAGATAGATTTTTTTCGTTTAGCAAATCATTATAACTCTTTATTAAAGCTCAAACGAAAAAATATCATCGTTAGATGTTGGTGTAATTAAAGGTCAAATATTAACAACACATGGCAATTATAATTGACCTTGAAATACATTTTAAAGAAACCTATTATTATCTCAATCTGCACAGAAATAGCTGTCACTCTCAGCATGTATTGAAAAAAAATGAAATAAAGTTGTTTAATAAAATCTCACATAATAAAAAAAAGACTTATTCCTTGGTTGAAATTGTGTATTAACTTTCATAATGCACATTATTTTTACATATAAATGAAGAAAACAAAATACACTCTACAACATGTGGTATATATCTATCAACTAACATAGTATTATATTAGTGACAGTTTAATTTCCACACAGGAGATGCATTCACCTTTTATTCACATTTTTAGTGGAATTTCTTGGCCATAGATGTAGACAGAATAAGATAAGATAAGATAAGATTTTATTGATATAAAAATCCAAAATCTGGATTGTCATCAACACATACACAAAGAACAAACAAACAGTAATCATTACAATCAATTATATGTACATAAAATGGTAATATATATTGTCTTTCTTATATCTATTTGACTGAATATGCAACTGTTTAAAGTGTTATATTTCAAAACAATATAAAAGTTGACCATTGACAGAAGGTTATGCAATACAAATTTAACTACATTATCTAGATTATAATCAAAAGATATGCAGTACTTCCCAAAATATCAAAAAATAATTGATAGCAATTTGCAATGTTTCAGAACAGGACATTATATTTATCTTATCTTAACTAAATAGTTATCTGAGATGTTTAATTGAGTTTTCTCTTGTTTTCTGTTCACAGCTTTATACATGTAAGTGATAGTCTATCTGGTTTGTCTACATCTAGTTTGTAAAATATTATTTTCATAAATAAAACAGATACATAAGGTCAACAAATTAAAAAAAAAATCATATTTTATATTACCTAAACTAATTTTTCAAAATTTCCTACTTTAAAAAATCATACCATGCTTCATACCATCAAGTTACACCATGGTATAATAATTTGTACCATGGTATAGGAATTTCGTACCATGGTATAGGAATTTGTACCATACCATCATACCATACCATGGTACCATTTATACATACCATGGTATGATGGTATTCGTACCATACCATCATACCATAACACATACCATACCATCGTACCATACCATGTTTTACAGTATGCCATATAATCAGTTGTTTAGTTAAATATTGAAAGAAATTTTTAAAATATTGAAAGAAACTTTAAATCTGTTTTAAACATTTCAGTTATTAAAATCGTAATGTGCAGACAACATTTTCATCGTTGTACATCAGATTGTATAACAAAGGGATCAATTATAAAAGATAGTGTTATGTTGTATTTTCCCTAATAATTGGATGTTTTTGATTGGTCAAGAGTCTGATTCAAGACACCTTTTTAAGATGGGACACAAAACAGATGTGTAAATTTCGATAATTTTAAAACACGATTTTAATCAATTACCCCAAAACTTCATAAATATATAAGTTTTTCTCTAAAAAAAATTAAATTAGTTTTGATGTGAAGCCAATAAATTCTTTGATATACTTGTATAAAATATTACTGTATATGATTTGAGGTTAAAATGTGATATAATTTTTAAACAGTCGTGACAGTTGATTAAAGAACTACTGATAGTAATTTTATCAGTATCTTATGCATGTTAAAGTAATTGAACAAAATTCAGTATTGAACAAAGCTGTGATAATGTATCAAAGTTGATTTCCCACACTTTTTCAAAATATTATAAAGGGAGACAATTCAGCCTCAGTTGTCCAAAAAGTATACCCATATTTGCTCATATCTATTACCGGTATCCTATAAACATGGAACATCTTGCCAGATAAGTTTGTATCTTGAAACATTCAATTTTGATATTGTCCCCCAAAAGCATGTACTACCAGTATACTAAATAAAGAAATTAGATGTTCCTCGACTAAAATCATTTAATTTAAAGGGTTATTTCAATAACAATATCATATTCGCTAGTTAAAGGTTATGATGCGACCTGCTCCTGTTGACACAGAGAAGAGGGTCAGATTGTAACTCTTGGCTAGGGAAGATGTGGCAGGAAAGCGTTGATGTGGCAGGCTAGGGAAGATTTGGCAATACATGTATGCCATATCTTTTTTGTTCAATCATTGGACAGTGTTTCACCGTTACCTTTTCACAAAATGCAACTTGAGTCAAATATTTGAATTTTTATGACATTATATGTATTCAATTACATGTGTACTGTGTCTCTGAGAGATATCTTTTTATTATGATATGCAGTTCATTTTATGCTCTAATTGCATGCGAAAATCATTATCAGCGAGATATTTCTTGCCATTTATGTACCTGTTACCTTAATGGTATACAACAGTGATGTTTCATTGCTTTGTACTTTTTGGTTTTGATAAGCAAATATTGTTTTGTGGTAATTAAACGAATGTACAGATGTAAATTAAACACAACAACAATTAAATTAAGTATAATACCTGTCAATTTTGTCAACAGAATTCAATTGTTTTGACGTGAGCTATAAATCTGTCCTCTCTGTGGTTATACACACTATCCCTAAATCGTCAAGGTGTGTATTTACACATTCAAATAGAAATTTTAAAATCTGTTATTATCGTCATAGAATAATTGAGTTTGATCCTGTAATTCAGTGGTTGTTGTTTGTTATATTTGTTTTTTTCTTCATTGTTTTGTACTTAAATCAGGCTGTTCAAGTTTTCTCATTTGAATCGTTATACAGGGCCTTTTATAGCCGACTATGCAGTATGGATTTTGCTCATTGTCAAAGGAAGCAAGCTAACATGTAGTTGTTAATTCTTTATCATCACTGACTGGTTTGTGGCAGTGGTAATTCTTATTCTTATTTTGAGAATGTGTTTAGAAATAAATGCATGTTTTATAATGCTAATAGGTCCATGAAAAGTCTCAGAAATTCACATGGTACTGAATGGATGTGATAGGGTACGCTCAACATATTACATGAAGATGCTACATCTGTTCAGACAGTTTGTTAACCTCGAGATGTCCATTTAAGTTTTATATTTTGCTGTTGGTTTGCTCTTTGTTTGAAGTTTATATATTGATATGGCACTATCAAATGTTTCTCTGTAGGCTATACTAAAGCCTTTTTAGAACAAAATATTGTCAATATGAGCGGGCTCTAGCTCTTAAACAATTATATTTGAGGACAACAAGTATACCGTAGCCAGAATAGATATAAGAAAGAAGATGTGGCAAGATTGCCAATGAGACAACTCTCCACAAAAGACCAAATGACAGCTATAGGTCACTGTGCAGCTTTAGTAGGTTTTCTGAAGTTGTCTATAGTTTTCATATTGATTCCAGCAATGTTGGAATTGACAGTCATGGAACGTGTAATTTGTTTTTATAAATTCGGAGAATCCTTTGATTTATCATATAAAATGTTTCTATCTATGATAAACCAATCAGAAAATGTGTTTTATCTATTGACTTGAGGCCTGTCATCAATGTTTGCAGAACCAAGTGTCCAGCGAAAATCTGAATCCATCAAATTACCCCTTTATAATCTAAAATAAGATGATTTGATGTGTCAGACTTTTTATACCTATGGGTGGAAACTGGAAGAGCCAGCATTTAATGAATATGTTTAAATTGAAATTATTTTACTCAAACATCAAAGACAAACTCCAGTCGAAGCAATTTAAGGAGGCAATCAAAACTATGGTAGAAATATTATCAATCATGACAAAATAATTATAACAACCCTGAGGTTGGCAAATAAAACCGTGTAGGACAAATATATGATTTTTTCTCTGTCTTAAGTATATGATCAGTCAATTCATTTACCTAACTACAAATTCCTCCTGATATTAGAACATTTTTGCCTTTCTGTTTTTGAGACGGTGATCATTATTCAAAGATGATCTCATTTTCATCAAGAGGTTGATACTCATACATCAATCGCTCCACGTGATGTATACCGATGCCATTATTACAGATTTTCACATAATGAAAAATGATTTTATGTGAAACAAAGCCATACTCAGCATAGTTTCGGCACTTGTGTTCATTTACTTATCTCAAATTTCTGATCATGTGACGCCTGATCACTCTAAGACATTTTTAGCAGACGTCATTATATTTCTGTCTTCGAATTATCAAAGAAGGCTCCTGAAGGGAAATTTTAAGACTGCTGTTAAAAAAAACAATTCTATTAGAAATTTTCATTTTGTCAATGCAGAAAAAATTAATTGTTTAATTCCAGTAAAAAAAAAATTATTGATTTAATGAGAAAAATTTTTATATTTTTATACTAAATAATTTAACACTACAAAATAAACCTTTATTTAAGGGATAGTCTCTAAGTTGTGAAACTATTATGAATTTTGCAGGTTGTACAAAATCTAAATTGCTTTGAAGTTAAGATAATTTAAAATAATTTAAAAATTGTCACTGAAGTAAATTTTTGGTTTATGTCATTAACATGAAATAACTAGCAAAATTATAATAATTAAGCATGTGTTTCATATATAAACATGCAAATATTAGGGTCTTATGTCCTTAGTTGTAAAAGCCTCTTTTAAAAAAAAAGGTATAATTTTATTCACTTGTACTGATAAGGGTTTTTGAGTGAAGCAGGTAGACATTTTTTTCATCGTCAGAAAAATACTTCAATACTTCATATTAACTTTATTTGTTTTTTTTTGATATACGTTTTTTGTTGATTGACTAAAAGAGCTCTTCAGTAGATAATGTTTTCATGTGGAGAGTTTATAAACACTGGTAAGACGTGGTAAGACAGTAGAAGTAGACTTTGACATTGGTTGTTATTCATTTCAAGTACATTTTAACATGATTGATTTAAGCTTATTAACTGGACATTTATTTAAGGGCTTATCTCCTCTTGTCTTCCCTAATTGATACATTTGATGTTCAAATCTTAATAGAAAAGTGTCCAGATTCCTGTAAAAGTAAAAGTCGCTAATCTGACGGTATTTGGTCGAGGGTTAAATCACTGATAACATTTATTTGTCTCTTGTTATATGAAATCTTATGTTTGTATAGAAGTTACAAATTGATTAGCGTTAATTCATCTCTTTTGATAGGGCATTAGACGAATGCCGCCGATCTATTGATCTTCGACCTTCGGAGGCTTAAAAAGCGCAACATCATCAGGTACTGCGATGATCTTTGTCAGGTGGAGTTTCTTAAAATTTTCGTGTTGAGCGATAGATCTTAGAATCGTAGCCATTTTTATATTAGCCAAAAACGTTTCGTTGTTTGATTTTAGATATTCTGCGTCAACAAATCGAATGTTTATTTTATAAGAAACTAAATGATTGTAAATAGATTCCTAAAAAGGGGAGAATTTGAACTTTTCCTATGCAGTAAGTTTGACAATTGACCAAACATTGAACAGTAAATACAAACGTTGCTATTTGCTTCAATATGGCAGATTTTCTTTTAAACATGGGTATTTGTTTAACCATCTATTTGATTCCGGATTATTAGTTAAGATGGAATGAGGATGAAGAAGTTGATAGTTCAAAGGAACCAAATGGTGATAAATGCCTTTGAAAGTGATCTTGATTTTTAATTTGCTGCACAACAAATCACGAATTGAAAATGGGTTTTAAGATAGTTTGGGATCTATGGATTTCAGCAATTTATTGGTAAAAAAAAATATAAAGAAATAATGAAATTTAAAAATTTTTTTTTTTGTAAAACCAGACAAAGAAAACAGCTAATACAGAAATCACCAAGAAGAAAAAAAACCAATAAGAATCTTTTTTCTGATGTTTTTGTTTAGTATCAAAGTGCAAACTACTGTGGATTCATATTTTTCGTGGGTACCAATTTTCGTTCATTGCTAAATTTTTGCATATTTGTGGATATTTGATTTCGTGGTATTCCCAGCCTTTGTAAACAAAGCCTATTGAAGTTATCTTTTTGTTGAACATTTGAATTCGTGGTTCACCTGTACCCACGAAAGCCACGAAAATTGTTATCCAACAAATAATAATGAATCTACAGTACTTTAATATAAATTGTTTTGGGGTGATCCTTTTAATTCTTCCAAAGAGTGAAAACAATTTACACAATGCAAAATTTTTGAGATTTGGATGTTGATTCCTTGGTTAATAAGCATAGGCATACTCTGATGTATCAATAAGTACAGTTTCAGACGTAAACTGAAACAAACTAATAAGATCTTCAAGTGCTTTGTAGAAATCCATCAAAATAAATTGTATACCAGTAAAAAAAAATAAAAGATATTTTTTGCCAAAATAAATTGAAATGTTTATTATCAGGTTAATAAAGAAAATTTAATAGTAAATCTATGACCACAAATTCTTATGAGTAGAATCATATATATTTTGCAATCCAATCTTTACGTTTGCCAAATCAATCACTAAGTAATGGGTAAACTTCTATAAAAAAAGTATTTACTTATCATTTCAATCTTTTTTTCTGTGAAATCAATTATCCAATCTGATGTTGAAATGAAGAAAATACTTGATCTGACAATTAGCAGGGTGATTTGAATGATTTATTGTGATTAAGATCAAAGATCGTGTGCATGTAGATATGTAGGCAATTTCTTTCCATTGGTATGGGTCATTTGATGTTACATTATAGTTGTAGAGTTAGCAGAAGATCCGTTTGATGTCTGTTTAGTATTTTTACTGATACTTCAAGCTTCAAGAAAGCTTATATCCTTTTCAATTTATTCTGGATTAACTTGTTCAGTTCACAGATCGAATTTCAGTTATAGTCTATTATTATCTCAAGAGTTCAAATATTTTTATGAAGAGCACTTTTGACTTTATTTTGACTTCAAGGGAACTAACTCTTTTCTAGAAATTGGAAGTCTGTAGAACAATTAAGAAAGCTAATATCCTTTCTATTTATTATGAATTAACTAAGTTTAATGATTGAATTTCAGTCATTATCAGTCTATCATTATCTAGCTCTAATGACTTGAAAGATGTTTTGAAGATCACTTTTCAAGTTTTGACCTTAAGGGAAGTAACTTTCTATAGAAATTAGAAGATATATGGAAAAAGAAATCTTTATCCTTTCTGTTTATTCAGGATTAACAATCTCAGTTCAGATGTCAAATTTCTGTTCTTGTCTATTATAATTTATTATCTCAAGAGTTCAAATATTTTTTGGAAGAGTACTTTTGTCTTTAAGGGAGACAACTCTTTTCCAGACATTAGAAGCAAATGGAAGGGATGGAGTTATTTCCCTTATTATCATAGAGAGTTAGATGAAATTTTAGTGACATTGAGTTTCATTGATTTATATCTCCTGTTTTTTTGGTGAAAACAAATACCTTATTAGAAATGTCAAAGAATCAGACCAGTATGTGTGTCTTATTGTCTTTTTCTGTTAGAACTCACATTACTATCAAGTATAAAACAGTTGAGATTTTTTTTAAATAAAAATGTGACAATTTTTTGGGTATTTAAGAAAGTGACACAGTCCATGTTTTGTCTGCTATCATCAATTGAAGCTTTTATTCAAACCGTTTCCAATCAAAACGCCATCATTATAAATGTTAGACAAAATGAATCATGGTTTCTGTCAAACAGTGATTTTTACCAGAACAACAGGATGTAGTGTATATCAATCAAATTATTATGTAAGTTTCCAACGGTTATGATGTTGATTTCATTTAACTAGGTCGGATGAATCAGATATTCTGATTTATTTGAAATTTATCAAAACATCATTTTGGCAGAATGAAACAGTATTATTGTAAAGTGATTTGTTGAAAAGTGATGAGACTGTCAACTGGTGTGACTGTTAATGAGACCTAAAGTCTGGATTATTTGATAGGGGGTCAAGCGGAGAACTCTGATGGTTTTACAATAACTTTCCATTATTTTATGGGGGTGAAAAAGGTGATATGGGTTAAACAACAATGAGACAGCAACCCAATGACACAAACAGCTCAAGGACATTTTGAGGTCAAATCAGTCTTCAGCAACAAACCAATAACTTTATCTATCCCTATTGTTCAGACCATTGTGGGCTGATGAACCCTTCTTAAACAAATATTTCAATTCAGTATTAAAATAATCAAACACTTAATACAATTGGTCTTAAAAATACATCATATCATTTGGAAAAAAGAATATTAGGTAAGAAAGAAAATGAGATGTTGAAATGGCAGTTTTATTGTTTGCTTCTTTTTTTATTGTACATGTATCATATTGACTATTAATATTTTAAAATGTTGAAGAATCTTCTTTCCACCTACATTTTAAATATCTATTGTGATATATTTACATAAATATTGAAATATTTCTCTAATAAAATTTTGCACTACAAATGCAACGAGTCATTTGTCTCAATGTTAAACTATTTTATTTGTGTGGGAACAGGGCAGGAAGATTTAGCTGGCAACAAAGATCAGACAATACTCATTTTAATCAATTACTTATATGATAAACAGTTCACTTGTATGGTTAATTTAACAATAATTTTACTTGAAAAACTGATCTAATTTCAACTTTTAACACAATTGGTTGATACATATTGTATTATTAAGAAGAAAACATTTTTTGATAAGTGGATAGATAAATAAATGTAAAGTGCTCTGATCTTTCTTTTTCCTGAGATAAGTAGTCGATGTGCATAATTTTTCACATCGAGAGAAAGTCGTAATCTTTAAACTCCTTGTTCCCTTGATGGCTATACGTAATAAGTGCAACGGAATTTTTCAATTGGAAAATTTGAACCCACCCTCTTTTGTAATTATATTATAGACCAATATATGAGATGTCTTTTTGTCTTAGTAACGTAATCGTTACAGATTAAACTCTTCCCTTTCATTTTTTCGGTGATTGGTAACTGATTGACCGACTGTTATCAATATCTACACAGTCAGTTTCGATTAGATTTAAATCCATGATACTCAGGGACTGCGTCAGAAGGGATCAAGCTTGGTAAATTAAAGGTAAATCACTTGTTGATTCATAGATTTAAAAGTGTCTAAAATAACGATTTTTACATTGATCAAATTTAATACACTTCTTCAAAATTCAATTATCTATATAGACTACTTTGTGAACTTTATGATATATTTATAAAACAAGACTTTAAACTTTGAAATAAGATATTGTTTCTTTAATATTTGTTTTTGAAAAAGATTTTTATAGTTTATTCTTTAAATATTTAAAAGTCTATTCAATTTTTTTACATGAAATTTGTTGATTGTTTGGACACTTAGATTATGTATCCATGTACAACGTTCTGTCACTAGTCTAGCATTCTTTACAACAAAAAAAGGTCCATTAGCAATAAACAGTACACTAATCTGTTTTCCTGTCAAGTTATACTTACTGATACAGTAAGCACTAATGGAAACACTGAATATTAATATCTAGTAATCTGATGCACTTTCATAGTGATGTTATAAGTACATACAAATATTGCTTGACCAGCTTCTATTGTTTGTGAGTGTCATATTCATATTCAATATAAAAAACAAAGGACTTTCATATCCTATTTATCTATTGAACATAATATACATGATATATATTAGACTAAATGATAGTTAGAATTGAATATTCTCCTTAAAATTTTGTAAATCTCAGTAGAGTTGTCTCCCATATTATTTCTTTTATTGTTGGTTATGCCAAGAGTTATCTCCCATTTCTTCCATATCTTCTATTTGCAAAGTTGTTTGTCTTTGGTTTTTATGATGAAGAGTTGTGAATAAAGTTCTGTAGAAGGTAGCACAGGGTATTTTTTATATTAGTTTACAAAAATAATAGATCAAAGTTTCAAGTTTTGAAGCTGGTTTCAGAAATATTAAAATGAATAAAGATGTCAGGAGTGGTATAAATTTGTATAAGAATAGTGATCCATAAGGGAAATAATCCTACTGTAATTTAATTATGAAGAGGAAGAACTAGAAGTTAGTGATTCACAGCATAAATAAAGATAGTGACAAATTTGAATTTTGTCCGAAATTTCATTTGTGAACATTCAAATTCACACGTTCAAAAGATTCTTTTTTAATTATCTGCTACAAAAAGAATTGAACAGTTTTGCATACAATGACAAATTTGGCAGTTAAGGTGAAAATGATATGCAAGGAAGTAGTATGGTTATTGTACAGTGGAAAATAAAATTTGCAATTTAATTGCTATTTGTTATTGTTCAATTGTAATTGAACCCAAGCACTTGTGTATTCAAGTGGAATTTAGTTTTTTTTTTACATCATTGTATATATTTACAATGTTTTGTCAAATATTTCTTATTTTCATTTAAAATCATGATCTTTTTTATTCGACTGATATCAGATTTAATGTCTGGCGATATAAACAGTCGATACAGTTTTGTTTTTAATTCAGGGCACGGAATATTCATGTTTAATGTGCCGTGGATAAGATTTTGTCATTAATATTCCCGATTTTAAATGTATTGGACTTCTTAACAATTACAAAATTTGATCTCGTCACCATCTTTGTATTGTTCGGGAGAGAGATGCGATGTGCGCTGAAGCAAACAAGACACCCAAAAGGTGAAACGATTGCTGATTGTTTAGGTGTAAGATGATCGAATTTGAATTTTAAATATGTATAGAATTGACCTGATAGGTAAGGATGGGACAAAATACAGCATAAAATTTGATATTTATTATCAAGGTTGAGACAAATTACATAAAAAGTTCCGGAATGTGAGGTGATTTGTATTGAAATAGGTTTTAGGCACAACGTATTGGTTTCAGATAGTTTTTGGATGATGAAATTCTATGTCCCTGCACCTAATCAAACTCTGCATCCATTAAGATCATTGGTTTTATAAACCGTAGACTTAATCCAGTCAGCTAGAAAATGATTGCAATGTTCAAGAGTCAATTCTTGGTTTCAGATTGTATGAGTTACCTCCCTTTAATTTTTTCTTCAAAAGCCTAGCCCATCATTTATTTGGTATGGAATGCTATTGATACAATTTTTATTTTTTTAAATTCTCTAAAAAGTTGTTACAAGCTATTGATAACTTTGCTTCAATGTTCAATTATTTTTCCACTTCATTTGTATAGAAAGCAATTTAATAAAGGAGGCTTCTAATTGGGTATTCTAAATGTGACAACAATCCAACAGCACAATATAAATCAGAAAAGAAGATGTGATGTAGATAATAGATAAAATATACAACAATGTGCATGTTTTTCAGAGTGTATTTTGTATATGTTATCAAATACCTTCAGGAATAAAGTAAAAGTGCATTTGAGGGCAAATTTTATGTCATTTAAACACTAAAAATGCACATGTTTAATTATTAATTAAATGTTTTGATTGACAATTAAAGCATAGTTATATTATCTTTTAATAGATTTGGCATTGAAAATTTTATATTGTATTTTAAATTCTGTATAAGATAATATAAATAAATACTTAAATAAATAATCAGGTCCTCTTCGAAAATAAATGTATTCCAACTGATTTGTAATTAAGTAATCATGATGACAAACATATGGATGAGTATATATATAAAAAAGTAAGTCTGTCCAAGATTGAAACTGATCTATAGAAATCAATCATTTTTTTTTGGTAGATCTCTGCAACTTATAAGATGCAGAGCTGCAGTGGATGTGCATTTTGGTTTCAATTGCCTTACCTGTATAATGAACTTTGAACATTGTTTGTCTTAATTGTCATTGCACCCTTTGTAGGAAATTTGAAACTTTGTTAATGTTTTGTTGAACTTGTTCTTGGACATACAGATAAGAGCGTAAATTGAGCCTGCCATCTTTCATGTCTTTTCTATTAATCAGGATAATCATATTGCAATGAAAATAACCTGTTTAAATATAAGGGTAAGAAGATGTGGTATGAGAGCTAATGGGACAACTTTCAATCAAAGTCACAATTTGTAAAAGTAAACCATAAATTATAGTAGATCTATAAGTTCTGCAATTTTTACTCACCTTTCAAATCTGCATTGAAATGCAATGTTCAAAGCCTAGAATTGGAAAGTATACTGACTTGCAAACCACTGTGAGTGCAATCATTAAAGAATCTTGTTTAGAACCAGTAAACCAGTACATTAAAAAATGGTTTAAAAAATCTAGTACATCGTAAGTTGTTTTTCTCTCTCTTTGCAATTTGATCTTCTTAAATTGAGTATTCTTGTTTTAAGACACATGAAAATGAATAAAAAGTACTTTTGGAAAAAAATCTTGATAATTAAAGTCATGTTAAATGGAATAAAAACATTTCTGAAGGATCAGGGACGGAGTTTTTTCATCACTGACTCTTCAGACAATTGACTTGGTTTTCTATGCTGCCTTTATGATCAATGAAATTTGATCTTTTTACTGCAATGCTGTCTTAAAGTATCGTTGGATTGTATAAGCACAAAAAAATCTTATAAATGGTTCTTGATCTACATAAACATTTTAGGATACTACAAAATACTTATAAAGTCCACTTACATGGGACAGTCATCATTAATCATTTGATAATTTGTGACTTTTTTTCTGAGAGCCTGTCAGTGTCATGATTGGCTATCATAATCTGTGATTGTTGATTTACATTAAAATTCATGTGACCTTCACCTAGTATCATGGTGCAGCATCTTAAAAATGTTGTGATCATTCATATTAGAACCCATCATTGACAGAAACAATTCACTTTTGTTTCAGGGTACCAATGCACCAGTTTGTAAAAATTCTTACTGTTTTATGAATTAGTGTGCATTATGGGATACTTATTTAGATAAGCCACCTTACATGACACGTTACTGTTTTGATTGGTAATAATTTGTTTAAATTTGGGAAACAAAAAACTTTCATTGAAAGGTACTTTTCTTTTGTAAATTTGTGGTTTACAGACAAATTGATAAAATGCATAGTGTAAATAGTTGTCAGCGTTACAAAGTTCTCAATTTAAATTTTTTTTTTTTTATCAGTATTAAATCAATTTTTGAATAATTCTTGTTAATTTTACAAAATTTCTTTTCTTTTGTAGAAAGAACTAGACACACAGCAACAGAACTAGCTAACAGACAAGATGAAAGTGACGCCTCACGTAAAAGATTAGTAGATCAGAGTAGAGAATTTAAGAAAAACACACCTGAGGTGAGTACCATTAAAAAGTAACAGGTTGGCTAGGTAGGTACCAGTGATGGATTCGGTGAAGAAGGAGGGTTGTTGTAGAGGGATTATAACCACCTTTGAATCTGAGAAAGATATCATGTTCACCTTTCTTAGTTCTGCAGTAGTATTTCTGAGTTTAAAGCACCCCCCTTTCAATTTTAATTTATCTGCTCCTCAGGGTACTGGTAAAAAAATCACAAAGTGTTTGGTGACAAAAACAGGAGAAAAAATACACTTTTGAAGGTAAGAAAGAATTAATAAAACATTAGAAAAAGGGTTGGGTAGATGGCGAGGGAGAACAGATAACAAAGAAGGGGCCTTCTCTTTCCTTATCGATCCCTATACTTTAGGATTAGGGTTCAATTATGGTTATAGGTATTTAGGTTAAGTTTTGTAATGGATAAGTTTGAGAGTTAGGGTGTTAAATTTTAGGGTTAGGGCTAGTGTAAGGGATAGGTATGGGTTAGGATAAAGTTTAGAATAAAGTATTGTTTATTATAGATCTATGGGAGGGACCCCAAAGTTTAAGAAAAAAATGAGATGTAGCAATTCTTTTCTATTTTTGATTCCAAAATTGATACTGAGTGACTGAGTCGCATACACAAAATATTTTGGAAAATTCATTTTTTTGTTTAATTCAACTATTACAACTATGTAAAAATCCATTGTCAACATCTTTTCCTTTCATAGATATAAATATTAATTTGCATATGCTGAAGCTAATTTGATATAAGCTAGAGTGCAATAAAAAATGATGAGAGGATTTTCATAAAATATTTATGATTGACAAACTTCTCAGTTACCACAGCAACAAATTATCCCATATAATATATATATATTTGATGCAACAATGATCGTTTTGTATTAACACAGATATTTTGATTTCCCATTGAAAATATTTATGATTAGTATCTACAGGATTAGTTTTAAAATGCAGGGTGGTCAGAAGGAATGGAATAATGAAGACTGGTTCTCTTTCGGGTGCAAAGTTACTTTGATAGTATTTTAATATTAAAACCTGTGTTGTTTGGAAATCGTGAAAATAGGGTATTTATTTGTCTTTTAGATATAATTGGTTTGCTTTGTAAAGGCTAATTAATTCAAATTCTTTTTCTATGCAGATATAAAATTATGATTTCTTAAGTGTTTAACTAATGTTTTTACAAGGATGACTTACCCTTTTCAGATATTTTTGTCTTTAATTATATACTTTCTATCTGAAAAAAAAAATGCATCACAAAAATGGACCACTTTGCAGTAGACAGTCACCTTTGTTTATTGATGATGACCTTATATTTAACCTCTAGTCTTTTGAGTATTTGTGTCTAATTGACATAAACATCACATGATAGCAATTTATAAATTTGAAATGACTTGATCAATCATAGGATCAAGGACCAGAAATGTTGTGTAATTACTAAGGAGAATACATGTACATTAATCAGATTTTGTCAATATGCTAACCCCAAAAGACTAAATCAGAACTGCTTCTTTTTTTTTGTTACTGGAGGCAGGAAACAGACATTGTTTTGCCTAATTTATTGAAATTTAAAAAGAATTAAAAAAAACTGTCAACAAAGTGAACAATAGCTGTCACATTATCTCATAAACTACCAAAATATTTTTCATACAATTTAATACAGAAGTCGTTCATTTACTCTGATTTCCAATCCATGATGTGAGTCCTTATTTTGAAGTATGCCTAACCTCTGTCTATTTAGCCAGTATTTTCTTTCAATATTACCTTTGTATTAGTTAATTAATGATATTTAAGATCAAGAAAACGATATAAGAAGGAAGTTGAGCATCCTTTAGGTTACGGCTTATTACATTTGTGAATTTCTAGTAGGGAAATGTATTAGGTCGCTCATTTCATCTGTAGAGAAATGTATTAGGTCGTTTATTTCATCTATATTGAGAAAAGTATTAAGTTGACTTGAATGAAAATGATTATTGATACAACATGAAAGTGGATAAGATCCTTGATGGTTTGTCAAAACTTCGGCTGTTTGATTAATATTGACGAGTTTATACTTATTGAACTAATGTTATTGAGCTCAGATTATATTGGAAACAGTTAGAGTCATTCTCATAAAAATGATTTTTGTAATTTTGTTTAGGTTTTATTATTAGAAAAGGCAATTCTGGTCAGATTGATTAAGAAAGATCAAAGTAGACATGTGGCTTTGTTCAATAGAGAGACAGCAAACAAGTAATACAATAAATACAGAAATGACTTATAGATGTTTTTAAGGTCATATCATGGAAATATTTCTAATCATTCAGATGCTAACTTTAATTGTAAATTAATATTAAATTATAGTAAATAATAAAAAAAAAAAGGAAGTTAAGTAACTCACTGAAAGTTATATACTAAAAGTTATCTTTCTTCCTAGAAGCTGTCGACCATGATTTGAAAGCAGGACAAACAAAGTACATCTGTTTTAAAGCAAGAGTAAAACTTTATTTTATTTGGCCTAAGAATTAGTGCAATTAAAAGTCTAGTAAATTCAATGATTTAAAAAATTACAAAATGGACAGAAAATGATTCTATGATGATAAGGGTTATTCAAATGACAGTGGTATCTAAAAAACATTTGCTGTTGTATATTTTTATGTCAAAAAACATTGATGACTTTATCATAGAGTGAGATTAGACATCTTCAGCTTTCAGACTTTTATTTTTTCTTTGAATCAGATACGTTCAATTATATTAATTAAATTGACACTTGTATCCGCATCTTCCTTAATCAACATTGAAATCATATTACCCGATCTTAAGCAATCGCCGAATAGTTTGAAGTTTTTTATCGGGATGACAAGGGTTCAAATCTTTGATCTACTTTCGACAAATGTGCTTTCACTTATGTCAGCGTTATTAGAAATCACAAAGAATTGCCAGAAATATTCCCCAGCACACCATTAAGCAGTGTTTTCATTGAGATGCAATGAATGATGTATATATAATGATTATTTTTGAAAATTTATTCTTTATGTAAGAATGTATGTGTAAAAAACACGATTTATAACATATATTGATTAAAAAATAAATTGAATCCGGCAGACAGAAGTCTAAGAAATAATGATCTGTTAAAATGCCATCTGTTGTTGATTAAAATGTGTTTTAGCTGGGACACAAGAACTGTAATTCTATGATATGGTTCATTAGAAACATGATTTTTGGTAACTCTTTTATGTATTGGAGATGTAGAAATGGATTGAGGTACGTGTTAGGGTATTGTGTTCAAAAGGAGGTGTTGAGTTTACATCAATAAGATCCATATTCCCTGTATTACTGTATTGCTACTGTAATTTATGATGGTAGGTGACTAAAGAAGTTCAATAACTCTTCTGACGGGCACAAAAACTATAGAATATATATATATATATAAAAGTTAATCTTGTTAAAATGATTCTACAATTTAGCATTATGGCTTTGATATATAAAGGTCTTCGTCTCTCAGTTTTAAAACCATATTTTGGTGACAAATTAATCTTTAACCAAGTTTTGGAATTAATCTGTGTATTAAAGATTTTAGATGATTCCATTGTAACATAATGCATTTGTCTTTATTTTGTGTTTTTTACAAAGGTATTGTTATTACCTAACTAGTTTAAAGGCTACTGTGATTTCAAATTTGCTGACTAAAATGTTGGATCTGGACGCTTATAATCTGTTTGACTTGACTTATACATTGATAATTTTCCCAAATTTTAAGAAGTTCACTTCCTGTTTATATCTTGTCAAACAAGAGCAAAAACTACACTAATGTTTGTGATTTCTTGTTGTTGACAGTGACGTATTAACATTAAAAAGTAATGATCTGGTCTGAAACCAACATTGATTATTTTCCCAAAAAGTTTGAAGTTCATGTCCTGTTTACAACTTGTCAAACAAGAGAAAAAGTAGTAAGGATGGACCTTAAACATTCAATCTGATCATCAGTCAACTTAATGTTTTTCCTATACCAATATTAAAGTATTTGCTGCTGGGCACAATATGAAACTTACAGAGAGGCTCATTCCCCCAAAACTTTCATAATAGAAAAATTGGCATTCATACCAAATCTTTTTTTTTTATATATAAAATGGATATTTTACAATATCAATATTATGAAAACCTACTAATACGGCTTTCTTTTACTCTAGGAGGCATGGCACTGATATACATGTAGATAAACTTTTATCTTCTCTTTATCATAAACCTTACCCTAACCTTAAATCTAGCCTTATCTCTCTCAATCCTAACCCTTAAACTTCCCTATCCTATATAACCTTTAAACCATAGATAAACCCTAAACCCTAAAGTATAGCGACCTCTAATGTAAAAGAAGTAGTCATCAAAGTTTGATATTTTCATTTGACGTCTATGTGATTGTATCTATATATAAAAGAATTATATTTGATATCTATTTGATTACATTTAGATATTTGTGCTGATGAAGAATTCCCTCTACAGAACCCCAATAAATTATACTCCAATGATCAATGTTGACTACTATTGATAGATCCTATGTTTTCTGTAGGAAATTGGCACAGTTGGAGAGCTGTGTTAATCAGTCACTTTTCAACATAAAAAGTTTGCAGGGATCCTTATGTAAAAGCTTGTAACTTTTCAATACTTACATCCTTCAAGTAGGTTTCCTAAACACTTTGGAAATAATAATTCCATCAGAGGACTCTTAGGGTGGATAATTTATTTTAAAACTGTGTAGATTTTAATTTTTATGACAATAAAATTTAGTTTATGTCTTATTTGTCAGAAATATTCATAGAATTATTAATAGATTAAATTTTAGGCTGTTTTCATAATTAATTCTATTCTCTTATTGGTAATCCTGCATGTGCCTCAGAATGAAAGCCTTGTACCAATAGTCAAAAAGAAGACATGTGATTTTCTAATCAAAAATATTTGAGTGGCCATATTATATGACACTTTCTGATCTGGGACAATTTTGAAGAGTTTATTGAGGGTAACTACTTATAATGCTGGGGAACACTTTGATTGATGATAGCTATATGTAAAAATTAGGTGATGTTCAGAGATTTGAATGTCAAAAAACAGATAGCTTACACTACTAACTAATCATGTTACATGGTGTTTGATTTCAAATAAAATCATGAAGTCTTTTCTCTGCATTGCAATTTTTCTTGTTTCATTGAGTCCTGATTTGCTGGCTGTTTTGCTGTCAGTCTTTCAACTTTTTGTATTGCTTTAGTGTCAACATTCTGTGTTGCTGTTTGTGTCAACTTTCTGTATGGCTGTCTGTGTCAATTTTCTGTACTGCTGTCTGTGTCAACTTTTTGTATGACTGTCTGTGTCAACTTTCTGTATGGTTGTCAGTGTCAACTCTCTGTATGCTTGTCAGTGTCAACTTTCTGTATGTCTGTCAGTGTCAACTTTCTGTATGTCTGTCAGTGTCAACTTTTCTGTATGTCTGTCAGTGTCAACTTTCTGTATGGCTGTCAGACCGCCAACTTTCTAGTTAGCTGTCTGTGTCAACTTTCTGTTGGCTATCTGTGAGTGAACTTTCTGTTTGGACGTCTGTAAGTCAACTTTCTGTATTTTTGTATGTGTCAACTTTTTATATTGCTGTTTGTGTCAACTTTCTATATGGCTGACTTTGTCAACTTTCTGTATATATGTCTGTGAGTCAACTTTTGTATTACTGTCTGTGTCAATTTTCTCCATGGCTGTCTGTGTCAATTTTCAACATGACTGCATCAACTTTCTCTATGGCTGTCTTTGTTTTTACTTTCTGTATTGCTGTCTGTGAGTCAACTTTTGTCTTACTGTTTGTGTCAACTTTCTGTATTGCTGTTTGTGTCAATTTTTTTCTATGGCTGTCTCTGTCAACTTTTTGTATTTCTGTCTTTGTCAACTTGTCAGTATTGCTGTCTGTGTCAACTTTCTGTATTGCTGTCTATGTCAACTTTCTGTATTTCTGTCTGTGTCAACTTTCTGTATTGCTGTCTGTGTCAACTTTCTGTATAGCTGTCTGTGTCAACTTTCTGTTTTGGTGTCTGTGTCAACTTTGTGTATGGCTATCTGTGAGTCAATCTTCTGTATGGCTGGCTGTCTGTTAACTTTCTGTATTGCTGTCTGTGTCAACTTTTTGTATTTCTGTCTTTGTCAACTTTCAGTATTGCTGTTTGTGTCAACTTTCTTCATGGCTGTCTGTGTCAATTTTCTCCATGGCTGTCTGTGTCAATTTTCAACATGACTGCATCAACTTTCTCCATGGCTGTCTTTGTTTCAACTTTCTGTATTGCTGTCTGTGAGTCAACTTTTGTATTACTGTTTGTGTCAACTTTCTGTATTGCTGTTTGTGTCAATTTTTTTCTATGGCTGTCTCTGTCAACTTTTTATATTTCTGTCTTTGTCAACTTTTCAGTATTGCTGTCTGTGTCAACTTTCTGTATTGCTGTCTGTGTCAACTTTCTGTATTTCTGTCTGTGTCAACTTTCTGTATTGCTGTCTGTGTCAACTTTCTGTATAGCTGTCTGTGTCAACTTTCTGTTTTGGTGTCTGTGTCAACTTTGTGTATGGCTATCTGTGAGTCAATCTTCTGTATGGCTGGCTGTCTGTTAACTTTCTGTATTGCTGTCTGTGTCAACTTTTTGTATTTCTGTCTTTGTCAACTTTTCAGTATTGCTGTTTGTGTCAACTTTCTTCATGGCTGTCTGTGTCAATTTTCTCCATGGCTGTCTGTGTCAATTTTCAACATGACTGCATCAACTTTCTCCATGGCTGTCTTTGTTTCAACTTTCTGTATTGCTGTCTGTGAGTCAACTTTTGTATTACTGTTTGTGTCAACTTTCTGTATTGCTGTTTGTGTCAATTTTTTTCTATGGCTGTCTCTGTCAACTTTTTGTATTTCTGTCTTTGTCAACTTTTCAGTATTGCTGTCTGTGTCAACTTTCTGTATTGCTGTTTGTGTCAACTTTCTGTATTTCTGTCTGTGTCAACTTTCTGTATTGCTGTCTGTGTCAACTTTCTGTATAGCTGTCTGTGTCAACTTTCTGTTTTGGTGTCTGTGTCAACTTTATGTATGGCTATCTGTGAGTCAATCTTCTGTATGGCTGGCTATCTGTTAATTTTCTGTATTGCTGTCTGTGTCAACTTTCTGTATTGCTGTCTGTGTCAACTTTTTGTATTTCTGTCTTTGTCAACTTTTCAGTATTGCTGTTTGTGTCAACTTTCTGTATTGCTGTCTGTGTCAACTTCCTGTATTACTGTCTGTGTCCTGAGTTGAACTTTCTGCATTGCTGTCTGTGTCAACTTTCTGTATAGCTGTCTGTGTCAACTTTCTTATTTGGTATCTGTGTCAACTTTATGTATGGCTATCTGTGAGTCAATCTTCTGTATGGCTGGCTGTCTGTTAACTTTCTGTATTGCTGTCTGTGTCAACTTTCTGTATTGCTGTCTGTGTCAACTTCTGTATAGCTGTCAGTGTCACTTCTGTTTTGTGTCTGTATCAACTTTATGTATGGCTATCTGTGAGTCTATCTTCTGTATGGCTGCTGTCTGTTAACTTCTGTATGCTGTCTGTTCAACTTTCTGTATTGCTGTCTGTGTCAACTTTGTATTTCTGTCTTTGTCAACTTTTCAGTATTGCTGTTGGTCACTTCTGTATTGTGTCTGTGTCACTTCCTGTATTACTGTCTGTGTCCTGAGTTGAACTTTCTGTATTGCTGTCTGTGTCAACTTTCTGTATAGCTGTCTGTGTCAACTTTCTTATTTGGTATCTGTGTCAACTTTATGTATGGCTATCTGTGAGTCAATCTTCTATATGGCTGGCTGTCTGTTAACTTTCTGTATTAGTTTAAACATATTTATTCATCATCAATACAAATATATCATCATACAAAATACACAATAATAATAGGATTCTGTATTGCTGTCTGTTTACTTTTTACTTTATGTTGCTGTTGTAATTGTGTTTGATTTGATATAACACAGTTATCACAGTGTACCGGTATATGAAAGCAGTGTCAGTATATCAACTCTCTATATTGCTGTTTAACTGGACATTAATTAGTTTTCTCCCTAATCTATACTGTAGAATCCCATTTTGGACTGTAGATTTGTCTTCAGGATTTTAAATTCACATTTGGATGTTAGATTCACTTTCAGGAGTGTAAATTCCATGTTGTAGATCATCCTCTAGGAATACATTTTATGACTGTAGATTTTCTTATTGGTGTCAATTGAGAATTTCAATTGACCTTCTGGATGGTAATTATCTTTTTTGGAATGTAGATTCTCTTTCAGAAGAATCAATCCCCTACTGGGAAGTTGATCCCTCTTTAGACTTTAGATTCCCCTTTTGGATAGTAGATTTCCCCTCAGGATACATATGGATTCCCCATGTAACTGTAGTCTCCTCTAGGAAAGTAGACTAAACTTCCTATTGATTCCCATTTAGGACAAGTTTTACTTTTGTGTAAAATTATTAACCAATATCAATAAATATTTTCTGAGATCTGTTATATAAGGAAGGAAGGAGAAAAAATATAATCCTAAAATGAATATAGTGTTGTTGGTGGAATTCCACTTATGTTACTAAGTCAGGAGCCTCATTAGGTCCACTTGATAATCAAGTGTTTTGATGGTGATTTTTATCTGAACAAAGAGTAAACTGGAGTATTTATAATTGACTGTGAGTCATTAAGATCGTTGTAAGAGTTGTCATTGAAACCACTTTATGTACTTATGATTATGACAAACAGATCAATTGTTAGGGACTGATGGCCAGTAGATCTAATATATATAACTCTATGTACCGAAAAAAACTACCGCCTTCTAAATTTAGGTTCTTTTTTTCTGAGAAAAGTAAATGTTTCCTTGAAAGTTAATTGGGTTGATTTGTAAAAATTTTACTAAAATGTCCTGAGTTCGTATAGTTTTGCTCAAATTATGAAGACATTATATCATGATGCATTTGAAACGTATAGTTGTGACAAATAACAGAAGCAGAAAATTTAAACTTTCAATAATTACAAATAAACAGGACAATGATATATAAACATATAAGAAATAAAGTTACCAATGTTAGAATCAAAATTTTTGTTATTAGTTGACATTAATCTTTACAATTATGTAATGGCAAAAACAAATTTAAATTTGAAGCTGTGTTGATTGAAACATCAAAATAAATAGTTTTCAAAGGAAAGCAACTGTCATGTAAAAACTGAAGTTTTTTTACCAGATGAAATATAGCTTATTGCAATTAGTGATTGCAAATATTTTAATTTAAGGATCTAATAACTTGTATGGTTTAATAAAATGACTGAAAACGGCCAAAACCCCAACTATTGGGAGGTGAAAAAACTATAGTCCAAGGGAGTTAAATCAAGTCTAAGGGAGATAACTCAAGACCAAAGGAGATTAGTTCAGAAGCAGAGAATTATGAATATAGCTTGTGTTGAAGAGAAAACACATGAAAATTACAAACAAATGATTATATATTTGTTTTCTTATATATTTTCTAAGTGATTCCAATAAAATATTTCACTGAACCTTCATCACTAAACTTTAATTATTTGTTCCACTTTGATCAGAATCGAACTTTATACTCTGGAGGTCAATAGCCTACTTTTTGACCTGGTCAGTGACATCAGCAAAAGTGTTGTATACCCCTGGAAGTGCCTCAGCAAGTATCAATCTTTCTATGATCTATAGAGAAAAACAAAGGCATGAAGAAAATCAGAATTGACATCTAATGATTTCTCACTTCTGAAAATAACAAACACATCTATTAATGTCCTCCATTGTCAAAGTACAGTATATCACTTAATCTGTTACTACACAGAGGTGCCCCCAGATAATCTCCATCAAACATATTTGACATAGGTGCAAATCTTTATAAAAGAAAAATAACACTTATTTATGAATTTTGATTTAAGCTTATAAGCTCTTCAATATTGGAGGAAATAAAGATATATATTTCAAACATTTTTGACATAGGTGCAAATCTTCATAAAAGAAAATAACACTTTATGTTTGAATTTTGATCAAACTTAAACTCTTAAATAAATATTGAAGGAAATAAAAATACATATTTCAAACATTTCTGACATAGGTGCAAATCTTCACAAAAGAAAATGACCCTTATTTATGAATTTTGATTTAAGCTTAAGCTCTTCAATATTAGAGGAAATATAGATATGTATTTGAGGTTTTCTAATCACAATTTAATGGCTTAATTTGATATATCCATTGAATGATTAATTACAACATCAATCAATCAATCAATCAATCAGTCAATCAATGTATCTCATCCTGTTTAAGTTTCTATTAATTTGAATGTACTGTGTGTGTTTTCAGGCTGTAACTTCTAAATAATACCATAGTTACAAATATTGAAATTTTACACATGATTTGTCAGATGAAATAGGATTTAAAGCAGATACAACAAAAGACAGCACATAAATATTAACAATTAAATTATATCTAGAGTTTATCATAGGGTCTTTAATGACAATAATCAAGTACTGTAGGTCTATATTGTCACCTCAAGAAACAAGAAATTATGGGTAAATTTAAATAACATAGACCTTAAAATAAATCTGCAATCAATACCAAAAGTCACATTGGACAAAATAATTTAAAGACAACCATTGACAAGGCCTGATTTTTGCCACTGTATATGTGTTGGAATAAACTAGTTTTTGAAATTTCAAACTTCCCCCTTTATTTTGTTCACCAGAATAATTTTGTCCTCAAACAGTTACCTAATTCTATGGATGCAAGAGTTAAAGTCAATAAATTTTAGTCAGAGAGTAATTCAAAATTTTAATCATTTTGCTTGTTAAACATCTTTTATGAATAAGAATATAATATTCCATGATAAATGAAGTCATCTTTTGTCAAATATTTCCCCAACGGGATCCTTAGATTAGCGTAATCCTTACATCACCATTTCTACAAAATAGGATGTCAATATGTCTAACCCGATTGTATATTGCACATTTAGATAACTGATAATATTTATATATTTTGTCTTATCTAATACGATTTAATTAACATCCATCATGGCAGAAAATCCTGACTTTTTTGCCCATGATTTTGTCAATGTTAATTAAGTTTAGTTTATGCTGAGATTTTTTGGCATGATGTGGTGACCCTAGATAAACCCTCTGTATCAGAATCTTTGATTTCATTGGTGATTGGCTTGTTAATAGGGATGGATTTATATGTGAGGCCCTACACGGGGTATACTGAAGACATTAAGGGTGTAGTAATTTTATTTCTATCCCCCCTTTTGGAAATAAGGACTCAGACACTGATTAAAATTTTCAGATGAAAAGGGAGATAAATCATTTTCACAGCTGAAAAACAGCTGATTTGACAGTCTTTGATTTAGTTTATAAATCCATCACCAATAACTATTCTTAAACAAAAGAACAAATTTAATTTCAAACTCAATGTGTAACAAAAACTCCAACAAAGTTTAAAGAATCCTAAAAGTTTTTTTAAATTGAAACTTTAAACTATTTTCTTTCATAATATCTTCTATCAATTATCAAATTTCAATTGACATTTGGTCATCCTTTGTATTTATCCATTAAACTGCTATCTCGAGACTGCTATCATTGCAGAAAGAATGATTTTAAACATTTGTCTTGCTTCTAGATTGATCGTTAAATAGACTTTGGTTTTTCCAGTAAAATGAAACTTAGAGTAATAATTATTACTTCTCGAATTACAAATCAAAAGTTCCCTTCGATATAGCCTCAGGTCACAGAAATTGATTGGATTTGATGCCTCTGAAAAGGGGAGCAACTGAGCTGATTTATTGGTGAAAATGATAAAAGATGAAGTGTGTTTTTTATCAAAAGTTTGAAAATTGATGTTATCAACCTGGTATCTGTGTTATTAAGATTTATACAACTACACAATTTTGTAAAATTGGATCATTTAGTGAAGAGATTAAATTACAACTGGTTTAATCATCTGATCATAATCCATAGTGATTGAATGAAATAGACATGAAAAGGACGACTTTGTTGTTGAATATATTTCAAGTAGGAAGGAAAATTGTTTTGGATTTAGTCGTGGATATTATGTTTATTTTTTAGCTGATCACTCAAGAGGTATTACGTTTGTACTATTTATTTTAAATTAGAGTTCAAAAGGAAAGTTGATATACAACTTGATCATATATTCATAACATGACCTCGTTTATAGAAGTTTTGAACATTTAAAATTTGTATTAAAATCAAACTATGTATATATGGTAACATTAAGCGATCATAAGTTTATTTAAATGGGATTTCCAAGAATTAATCTTCCACACCCCGTCTATTTATAGTTTTATCTGTCCTATTGAATTGGATGATTTGTAAATTGAGATAGTTTTTGTCCTTGTGTGATATAAGAGAGGAAGACAAAAGGAAAAACAACTTAAGATTAGTTCTTTTGAAAATAGAAGTTTAATAGTTGTATGGTCATAATAGTGAATTAGGTTGAATAACAATACATGACTAGTTGAATGTGTCCAGTAACTTGCATAAAATCTTTCAATTGACATAAAAGAGAGAAGGAACCTTAGAATAAATGAGAAATTTCAATATTAACTTTTCTCAAAAATGAATGTAAAATTGTCGTTTGATAAAAATTTAATGTCTGTTTGGTATATTTGTACTCAAATTTATGGAATTTATAAACCAGGATTAATAACAAGCACTTTTAAATTACAATTAAGTCTTTGGAAATAGTCTGTTTACCACTTTCTAAAATCATATACATGTAATAAGTATTCAATTTCTTTCATGATTGTGAGATGTCATAGTTTCTGTAGGATGAAATAGAAATGTCTAAAACAGGTGATGGGCTTTCAAGAAAGTAACTGACAAACTTCAGTAGACATGGTAGACATTTTGGTAAAGTCCATAAATTTCAGGGACAAGGGAAATAAGCATGAATAGTGCTATTCTAATTGTCATTTAATGGATTCATTAACAGCTGCAAATTCATGAGTTTGTTTGACTCTGTTTCTCAAACCAATTGATTGAAAGAATAAAGTATATCATCTTTATATCTGTCCTTGACTTAGGGATTATTCATGTGAACTAATTGTACTGCAACTTTATTTATAATCTCACCAACACAGTCATATATTAGTGTGTACAATATAGCTCAACAGTTTTAGATAATCATAAGTTAGATATGTTATCTGGTGTTGTCATTTTTCACAAGAAAAGTGTTATTTATAATTAAATTATACTGAACTGTACTGATGACTATTGTACTGGCAACTTAGTTTTTTTGTTGTGGTAAATTTGTTTTGGAAGGGGGGGGGAGTAATATTGTATTACTATTAACTGAAATTCAAATGGATTTAGTTTATTTATTTGTTTAAAAGGTTAATGCCATCTTCTGACACAAGTATAAATAAATAATCCTATTTATTAAATAGGGCAAATCTTTGAGGAAAGCATGCAGACTTATTTTGTTTCAACACATATAGTATTTAACATAAATAACAAATGGTTACTTGAATACAAACTCTGATTTATTCATCATAATTGACAATGTCTGTTTATTATATTTTCAGGATGTTCGTAAATTAGTTGCACCATTATTAAAAAGTTTCCAAGGAGAAGTAGATTTTTTATCCAAGAGAAGTAAAGCAGCTGAAGCAGCTTTCTTGTCCATTTATAAGAAACTCATTGATTTACCAGGTTAGTTATCTCCCTTTAATGGAGTAGAGTTATCTCCCATTGTTTCTCTGAAATTTTCAACTTATTGTTTGTCTTTTAACTAAATTAGTTGTTAAAAGATATGTTTGAAACTACAATTGATAGCCCAATTATTTGATATTGGGGGTAAACATGTCTCTCATGTTTAGAAAAAAATGATTTATAAATAACATGTATATATACGAAGAGTAGCCTAACTAATATTTTCCTGTTTATTTTACATAGATATAGGAAGATGTGGTGTGAGTGCCAATGAAACAAATCTCCATCCAAATAACAATTTATAAAAGTAAACCATTATAAGTCAATGATCAATAATCAGTCATTACATGGTTCTAAATAAAGTAATTCATTTTAAAAATATGACCATATTCATGCCATGATTATAATATTTTTTCCCCTATGCTGGTTTCTGATAAATTATATATAAAAAAAATGCTTATTTTGTTTATTTTGTTTAGTATTAAATCATGGTACATTGTACCTCAATTTCTAATGGATAAAACTCTAGAAACATATAAAATACCTTTCTACTTAGATATAGGAAGATGGGGTATGAGTGCCTATGAGACAACTCTTCATCCAAGTAACAATTTAAAAAAAAGTAAACCATTATAGGTCAATGTACGGCCTTCAACACAGAGCCTTGACTTATACTGAACAAAAAGCTATAAAGGACCCCAAAATTACTACTAACGAGAAACATGTATAAATTACATAAACAAACGACAACTACTGTAATATTTTGAAAATATATTTACTGTTAAAGTTTATGATGTTTGTTTATCAATGAGATTTCAAATTGAAAACTTATGTCAAACTTATATATTTTAGATCCTGTTTCTGTACTGGAGTATGCTACAACAATACAAAAGAAAGCTCAGCGAGTTGTAGATTTAGAAATAGAAAACAAACAATTGCGAGATACACTTGATGAATATAACCATGAATTTGCTGAGGTGAAAAACCAAGGTAAAAATGTCTTGATTCTTGTCCTGATTTTTGGAAGATATGAAGTTGGCACTTCGGATCATTTCAAATATTACTTGACATTATTTTATTTTGCAAATGAGATTTTGTCATATCTTCCACTTAAAAAGGCTTATATACTACATTTTGTACTTCCAAAATTGATGGAAAATGATTATTGAAAGTTTCAGACAATCATAAGAAATTTGACATCTAGAATTTGAATTTCATCAAAACTTTTCCTCACATTTGGTAAGTTGAAATGGTCTGTACCATGATTTTTTTTAGGGTGCTCTGAATCTGTATTAATTTGTCCAAATTTCCATTCTTTAACAAAACAAATTAAGTACATTGTAACTCATCCCTGGCCTGTTTTGACATATGATGATGAAAAATTGAGTCATTTTCTTTTAAAAAATAAAATAAAATAGAAAAATTAATTGTCTTTTGTTTTAATAAATGTTAAAACATAAAGTAGTGATAGATACACAATTAATGGCCCATTATAAAATACGTGGATAGATTTGTAAATTGACGGCTAATTCAGATATACAAAAAAAATCTGTTTGTCTTGTCAAAGTTATAATGGCCTGAGGTCGAAGACATGCATGTCACTGTCATTTCTGCTTTCTGACCGCCTATCATAACGAGCGTTTATTTTAATTAGATTATTAATTTACATATTTGTTATTAATTAACGCTCAGAAGTGAAAAATTGTTGAAATAATTAATGACGCTTAATGAGAATTTTATCCCTTTTAAACTTAATTTTTGATATATAGAATGGTTTTAAATTTTAAATGTTAGTTTGTGAGAATATTTGTTATGTCATTGTAAAAAGTCATTTAAAAGGTTATTTTCCACAAAAATTTGTAACTATAAACGAAACAGTTTATGCAAAATATATAAAAAGAACCTACCTGTTAATATAAGTTATTCTTAGTTGCTACTGACCCTCTTTAGATTCATAAAGGGTTAGTTAAAATGCAGAGGGGGTCAGTCCCAAGTTTAATCCCCTTTATATTTTAACCCCTCTGTGGATTTTAGGGGGTCAGTAGCGAACCATATAATGTATATGTTGTACATTGGACTTTCCTGCAATGTTTTGTATATAGAGAAACAATGAAATACTGTACAATAACACTAATAGAAGATCACAGTAACATCATACAACACCTTTGAAATCTACTGAGCCTCTACTTCATTGATAATTTATCCTTAATGTGATAAAGGGGATCTAGTGTCATAGAGTTTTTCAAGACTTTTTAATAAGTATGGAAGGGAGATAATACAATAAGACAAATTTTTGATGTCGTTTAAACATATTTGGCAATGGCAGATCTTGTGTGGTGTGGTGGGTTCCAGGTGTTGGACCCCCCCTATTTTTTTTATGATCAATGCATTTGAATGGGGACATATAGTTAGAAGTCCCCCTTTTTATTCTAGGTTGGGAATCCTCTTTAAAAATGGCTGGATCCACCCCATTTGGAAAATTATGAATTTAATATACGATATAGATAGATGCAACTCAGGTTCCATTGCAAACACCAATATATATGAAAATTACTTTGAGAACTTATTCACATTTATAAAGCAAAGTTTTATTAAGGGATTACAAAATCCATGATAAAACACAATAAGCAAAATGTTTTTTAACAAATAAAGAAGAAAAAATGGAATAGAACACCCACATGTACAATTTCATACTTATTTTATAGGATTTTGTTGCTATTCATTTTTCTCTCAGAATTGTTAACTGTGTCTGTATGTTGTTCTATTTCCATATATATACAGAAAAAGAAAAGTTACTCATAAAACATGTACTATAAAGTTAGGATTTAACATATATAAAGAGAACCTTTCTTGAAATTTTTTTTTTTTAAATATACTCATAAACATGTACTATAAAGTTAGGATTTAACATATATAAAGAGAAATTTTCTTTTTAAAAAACAAGGATTAAAAAAAATGTCTATATAAATGTCACTTTCTGTTTATTGAATTGATTAATTTATTATTTTCTGATCCTTTATTTAGACAAGCTGATTTCACTTTATAGAAAATCAATTTTCTATGCTCCCATACGAGTATAAGTAAATTATTATCATATTATCGTCAGCTTTGGTGACAATACAGATCGCCTGTGTATACATCAAAACCCTAAAAACCCATTGATCTTACTATCAATTAGCTCTTAGTGGATTTCAAATAGAAATTGTGATCGATGGAGATTTCCAATTTTTATTCCAATTTAGTAGAAAAATCAATGCAATTTAATGCACTTTGGGACAGCAGTATTAATCTTATATGTAAAAACTCATATTTATCAATTGGTTACTGAACGATTTTTCGATTTCCAAGTCTTTGTTTAAAAAGTTTCGAATTAATGCCATGGCAGTCAAAGTCTTCACAAATTTTTATTTTAAAAATTTGGGATTCTTTTGAAGTTTTGACACTGGAAAGTTCATTCTGAGCGATCAATCTTAATGATTAACAATATTTTTTTTAATTTTTCGTAGGAAAACGGAACAAAAACGATTGATATTCCATTTCTATCTGATGTTTGAATTTTATCAATGCACTTTACATTTTAATGCACAGGACAATATAGACCAATCATACTCAAAAAGATTTGAAGTTTTTTTTAATTGTCACTGAGGCAGAAATTCGATCAGACATATTTGCATGATCTTTTCAATATTCCGGATATGTCAGAAAGTAATGTGAATATTTTAAATATTTTTAAATATGAAATTAAATCATTTTATTGAAGTTTCATTGTTATAATAATCAATATTTCAAATTTATTTAAATTTTTATATCTTTAAAGTTCTTATTGTGTACCTTTAATAAGTTTTCAAAAGAATGCAATTATATTGAAAATAGATAATCATTTTAAATTTCCTAAAAATAATTTTTCAAAAAAAAGATGTGCTCTTTTATGAAGTGCATTCACTTGATCAAAGGGAGGTAATTGATTTTTTTCTCTCCTTCTTTTTACAGAAGTGACAATCAAACAGTTAAGAGATAAACTAAAAGACTGTGAAGAAAAGATAGAAGCCACTGCTGAGGTAAATATCTGGTTCCCTAATGGACTGGTTATCATGACTTGTCCTAAAATTTAGAGAACAGGTATTGGATATATGCCATGACTTTAAAGGAGGGCTCAGTGCAAGAAAATTAATTTGTGAATACCACTATTACTTGTGGTTCCAGGTGAAAATGTTTGTTTTGATGGTGTCTTATTTTGTGGTTTTTGATCAGAAATTTAAATTTGAATATCGTGAGGAACTTTATATTAATTTAGGGTTTTAAGGTTAACCTCAAATCATTGATTGACACATGGCACTGTCACCTGTATTATTAACCTACTAAAGAGCATCAATATGTTGGGACTATTCTTTAAAGGCCATATACATGTACCATCAATTTGTATATTTGTGACAGACTTTGAAACCATAATAATGTTACATCATAAATTCATAGAAGTATGCTAAAAAAAATGCAAATATTTGGAAGCAATACAAGAAATTGGTGTCTTTGTTTTAAAAATATAAATGCAGAATTAAAAAATATATCTGAATTTTGAACAGTAAAATACCAGTTGGATCTATTTATAGAAATTCTACTGGACTGTTATAATTCAATGATGTTTGACCTGATCTATTTATAGACATACAACTGGACAGTTATAATTAAAAGAATGTTTGACAACACATGATTTAGAGCTAGACATATTGTTTAGACAACTGTCAATTGTTGAAGATCACATGTTGACCTTTGGACGATTTATTAGGTTCCTGGCTTGTTGACATAGACCTCACATCTCCTTTTGGTGTATCCCTTTATTTGTCAAGGGTATCTAAAATCTTCTGAGCTCTAATTTTGTGAACTTCATCATTGTATTTTTCCAATTTCTTTACTGATTCCTCTAGTTTTGGCATTTGAAATGCAATTTTATTAACTTGGTTGATAAAATAAGCCAAAAGATGCTTCAAAAGTTCAAATGTCAATGGATTTTTGTTAATCACACATATTGACAAAAAATAATTGTGAGAGATCGAGAACTCTCATATTTTATTTTATTGTTAAAGAACTCAGATGCTGTCTTTTTGTGGTTATGACTGCAAGATTCCTCAATCACAAGTATTGACAAAAAATATAGAAGTTTCGTATTTAATTTTTTTTCATTTAAGAAGAACATAATTTTATAAATGTTTTGTTTTTATTTGCAAATATTAGGTTCCTATTTCGTAACATCTCTGTTATATTGACAGCCCCAGTTGACAGTTGTCAGCTAACGACATAGACAACAAGAAATAAGTTATCGTCTAATTTACCTATTGGTTCGTCACGCTTTCCTGGTTATTAGTTACACACATTTCAAATCACTTGGTCTTACGAATTACGGAATGGGTGTGTATGTAGATCAATCACGTAAATCATTTGTCGTGTCTGTGTAAGATATATTGTCATATATTAAGTCGTATTGTCAGCTCCTCTCAAATAGTCAAACTTTATTGCCCAAGTCGGACTTGAAAAATCTGGTGATTTTTACGAAGAAAAAAAATCAAATTTATAATCAATAATTTCTGAAATTTTTGAAATATTTTTGATTATTTTTTTACTTGTGGGTAAACTTTGTTCCAAAACGTTGAATAAGTATTTCCATCAGGAATTAATGATAATCGGACAATAATGTGAAATTTTCTGTATCAAATTTAGGCACGGACGAAAGAAAAGGAGAAGGAATTACAAAGACTTTTTGCAGATAAAGAGAGATATTTGCAGGAAACACAGTTAGCCGTTGCAAAAAAACTCGGAGAAGCTGAACAACGTGTGACAACCCTTCATGCAGGTAATTTATCGTGGAGAGTCGGTAAAATTTGTTGTTTGACCATGCATATATGACCACAAACCTCAGAATTTGTGAAAGCTTGTAACTTTTATAAAATAAAATTTAAAAAAAACCAACAAAGTTATCTTTAAAGTATAATAATAAAAGAGATTTTCAGCATTTGAAATTTCATATTTATATCCAACAATTATTTTCTTTTTCTTTTAATTTTAATTTTATATTATTGAAATAAAAATTTTATAAAATAAAAGGACATGAATTTGTGTATTAGTTGTGTTTCAAAATTTGTTCTTTTTGTGTGGAATTTTCTTCAAATAGATCGGAGAATTTCATATCTCTTGACAGATTTTAGATTCTTTGTTTATAAAATATATGAAAAAAATAGAATGTAGCAATTATTAATTTCTTGAATTATTTGATACATAATTTACTGAAAAGTTTATCATAATTGTAAACTTTTGAAACTTCAACAAAAAGATCGTATATGACATGGATTGTATAAATTAGTATTGTTCAATAGTATCGTTTTTAAGACAAAACAAATTTTTGTTTGAACATTGCAATGAAATATTCCTTAGCCAAATTACAATAAAGTGTGACTTGCCCAATTTGAAAATCTAATTCAAATTGCTATGATATCGTACTTTGTAAATTCTTAAGAAACATTTGTTGACATCTCAATTATTATAATTTCCTAATTTTAAAACATTGACCTTCATAACTGACCAAACCTCCTTTAAAAAAAAGAACCTTTCTAATTATTTCCGAAAGTTACCCTTAAAAGAAATTTGAACGTGAAGGTTTTCCAAACTTGCAAGAAATAAATGTAAAGGGCAAAAAACTGAAAAGATGAATGCAGGATATATTTATAAAAACATGAGTGACACATGCTAATGTTTCTGTTGGCTACTTATGCACTGGTCACCTTATTTCTAAAATCACTATAAATAGATACACAGAAGAATGTTTAGTATTTGTTTCTGCTGAATTATTTTGAGGAAAGAAACAGTAGCTGTCAAAAGCTATAACCTAGAAAAGACCTGTTTCGTTTATAGTTAACTAATATATCAATTGAATTTTGTTGATTAGAATTATATATTATTTTTGCTTTTATTCTTTAAATTTTTTGGTTAAATGTAAATTAAAGATACTTTTCATTAGATGGTTAAACATATACTGATAGATGCGATGCATCTTTCAATATTAAAATAGTCCTATTTGTGTTTCACTCGTTGCCAATTTGTCTGTTTTCAATCAATTTGATCAATAATCAGTCATTAAATGGTTCTATATAAAGTAATTCATTTTAAAAATATGAACATATTCATGCCATGATTATAATATTTTTTCCCTTTGCTGGTTTCTGATAACTTATATATGAAAAAATGCTTATTTTGTTTATTTTGTTTAGTTTTAAATCATTGTACATTGTACCTCAATTTCTAATGGATAAAACTCTAACACTAGAAACTTATAAAATACCTTTCTACTTACTGGTTAACAATATCCTGTATTATGTTAGATAATGTTGCATTAAAACAATCAAAATTTTTATCTTTCTCTTAAAAAAGTTAAAAAGAAAACAAAACTAAACTGCTCAAAGTAAATTTCTTGCTGATTCTTTGAAAATTAATTATAAAAAATTCAAAAGAAAATTGAACAATGTAAAAGTTAAAACAGGTTTTGTGTTTGGTATATGTTCATATGAAGTCAGTTTTGATAGCACCATTTATTAAGTCACTGCCCTAGGATAAAACAAAATAAGTAATTTCTGTAAACTGTAGGTTTTATTGTACCATACTTGGATTTATCTAACTCGTCTGGCTTTATTGTAAACCTAAGTCTTTTTTTTTTTTTTTTCGTACTTTGAGAGAGAAATTTTCATTGATAATTCGTATCATTCCAATTGCAACAGAAGCACCTCTCAAAAACATCTGTGTCCAAATTGAATGAAATTAATGAAATCAATTACGGGAGCGAAATACTGTTTAGGATATTGATTTAATAAACTGTTGACATTTTGCTTTCAATCAAAATTGAGGCTAAAATGATGAATAATTACTTAATATCGTCATTTAGTTTTCAAATGACAAATCAATGTTCCGGATGCATTATGACCCCTAACGTTTTAACAACCGATTACCAAGTTCCTGTTTTGATTTGAACATATATATGTATCGTAGATATTTCTTACAAATCGGGGGAATTTATAAACCTAAATTGTACATCTTTCTGTGTTAGGGAGGAATGCTAAGCTGGTTTTAGGAAACCAGGTGAGACAGTGTACCAGTTGGAAGAGCACTAGGGTTTGAAATTTGAATATTTTCTTATTTTAGAAAACAATTCTCATTTGTATTTACTGAACGTTATTTCATGGAAGGACTGATAATCTTGTTATCTTCTTGTATTGATTGGATGTTGTTTGCTTAATGTCTAGTGGCAAATATTTCATAGATATAAGAAGATGGGGTGGGGTATTAGTGCCAATGAGACAACTCTCTATTCAAGTCACAATTTGTAAAAGTTGACCATTTTACAGCATGCATGTTCAGGATATTAGCTTCTTGTAGTTATCATATTAAAAAAAACAATTGAGTTTTGTTCTCTTAACACTATATTATAATGAAATTTGAAAAAAAAATGAACTATGAACTATTTAAAGATGATTGAAAAACATGAACTTTATTTGGTCAAACAGACTTTTGTTAAATTTGATAGGCAAAAATTTGTCTGTGGTCTTGCTGTACAAGTTTTTCTTATTGTCTAAATTATAAGATGATCTTTAGTTGCTGACTTCTACGTCTTTTGGTTTAATTGGCAATCATACCACATCTTCGTGTTTTTATATTAATTAATTTCTATATAATAACTGCATGACCTTTTAAAAGCTCGAAAATCAAACAATATATTTTTTTATGTTAGTGCATTTATTTTCATAACATTAGTGCTTGATAGAGAAAAATGGCCATTGCAAAGTAGATACATGTTGAAGATGTACGGTATGTGTTTCATCAATCACCCATTTCAGATGAATGTTGGCTATTTTTGGCTCAGACACTATTTATGCAGTTCCTCTGACTCTAGTTTAATCTGGAAAAAGATGGTTGATTTTTGCAGTTAATCATATTTGTTTTTCTTTTGTTGTTTTGGACATGACTCAGTTCAATTGTTTTAAAATTTTGTCATGTCAAGGCCTTTTATAGCTTACTATGCAGTATGAGTTTTGAGACTCTCTTGTTAAGATTGTTTAACACCCGTAATGGTTTTGCTCATTGTTTAAGGCTGGGCAATGACCTATAGTTGCTAACTGTCTCTGGGGGATAGTTATCTCATTGACAATCATACCACATCTCCTTATTTCATATCAATCATGAAAAGGTACTGGACCTTTATATTTTTGAACCTTTGATTTTGTAACACCAAATATTGACAGTATCCATTATAAAACAGCTGGGAAAAAATCATTCTATCGAGTCGTTACCTGGTGCAATGGTACCGGTAGTGTTATTTCCTAATGGATAAAAAATAGTTGATTAAGGATCCAGGAAAAGTCATCTAAGACGTATTGTTTAAAAGAGAAATTGATGTTCCTGTTTGTTATCCAGTCATTTCCTTTTAAAATAGCAGATTAATTATTAAAAGGATGTTGTTTAGGATCTAATTTGCATAAATCTTATTTCAAAACTCCTCCCCTATATTTGCATATGAAGACATAATGTTATTCTTTTGTTTCATAGTTTTGATCGGTACTATTAATCAAGAATACTTTTTAAGATGGAGATTTAGGCTAATGACTATTTTACAAGTATTTTGTTAGTCAGATGTGCAATATAATGAATAACAATTTTTTTTTTGTGAAATAATTTATGGCGCAAGGCTTTTAGGTTGAATTAATAAAATGACATTCAAGCAAAATTCAAATAAATTATTATTATTATAATGCTCGTTCAGTGCGTTATATAAAACAAAGGATTTGTCTATATTCTTCTTTTGTTTTAGTCTTTTTGTTTTAGTCAATGTCCGGCATGATATGCTACAATCTGGCCATCACAAGGACGAACACAGCAACATATGTCATGGGCGGATTCAGGGGGCCCAGGGGGCCCAGGCCCCCCCTTTTGTGGGAAAAATTTTGTTGATTATATAGGGAATCATTGAAGCATGACTGGAGAGGCCCCCCCCCCCCCTTTTAGGTCAGTCAGCAGGCCCCCCCCTTAGGAAAAGTTCTGGATCCGCCACTGTATGTTGACAGTCTATTTGATAAAATCTAAATATAAGCTATGAAAATATTATAAAAAAAGGGGAGGAAGATAAGAAAAGGATGCTTAAACTCATAAGTCAATGTCATACAAAGTAATGGCAAAAAAAAAAGAAAAATCAACCAAAAGACAACAGTTGTGATTTTAAAAAACAATACTACGAGGCTAAATTTTTGTACAATTTCATGGCAGTATCAAGAATGAACTTATTGACTGAATTTTTTAGATTGTTCTGAATTAATTTACCTTCGTCCTCTGCTATAGTGTGTTTCTTTGGTCACTTATGTACCTGATAATTCAAAGTCAGATGTTCTAGTTATAACTTTGATTTGATTATAACTACCAAATAAGTGATAACCATTAAAGCCATTTTCAAAAGTTGCTTTTTGCAAATTGTAATTTTTCAATTGAAGCTAGGAGATATATAGAGGTAATTGAGAAACAATTAAAGGGACAGTTTAAGGTTAAAAAATCCCTAAATAAACCCCTCTCACATGTTGTTGCTTTTTTTGGCACTTTTTGGATGCTGTCTTATTGTGGTATGTGCCAACATCGTCTTTTATTCATATGTCTGCTAACTGTGTCCTTCTAAATCACAAAAAGTGCTCTGACCTTTTTAAAAGTTCATTTCTGTGCATTTCGGTGCTATAAAAATACATTTGGTTTCCCACCCTCTCTTCAAATTGACATATATTGGTTTTAAATAATTCCATGTAATTAGCTTGCATCTGTTGATATACTTCTGATGACAGCAACATGTTCATTTTAAATCAATTACGTCAATTTCATAGATCTCAAAACACTTGTAATCAGTGTCAAAATTCCGCTTCTTTGACAGCTGTCAACCATCTTATTACCATATATGTAAATTATTTATCGCTTTCAAATTTAGTTTTGAAATGTATCTTTAAGTGCTTGACATGTTCAAGAGAATTTTGAAATTTGATTTGAAAATATAATTTTTAAATTTCTATAATCTGGTTTTGATGGTCGGAGGCATAATTTTGTCTGGTGTGCGTCGATCAGTTCATCCTTTTGTTTCTCCGTTAGTCTGACCATTCTGTATCGGGTTAAAGTTTCTGGTCAAGGTAGGACACAGATTTTTTTTTTCTTGTTTCTATAATCATGATAATATGTAAGACTTTTTTTAATATTAAACAGGAAGGATGCCTTTCAAAGAAAAGCTGAACAATTAAAAAAACATGACCAAGTATAAAATTAAACTTTATTATGTCAGACATGTGATTATTCCAGCAAGAGTAAAAATCTCCCAATTTTTAAGCACTTTTCCATCCCTCCTATTAATATTTAAAATCTAAATAATAACGATAGCTATTATTAAAACACTTTAAAAGCTTGAATTACTTATAAGCAAATTAATCTCTAGAGAGATTCAAATCATTAGAACGAAATAAAAACAAAGTCCAAGTCAGTACTCTGTACAGGTCAAATTTAGGTCAACTGCAATATAGCTTTGTCCACTGTTTGAATGATATGATTTTTATCACAAAAAATAACATTTGTCTTTATTTTCTTTTTTTCTTTTCAGCACTTGAAAATGTCCAATCTGAGTTGTTTGAGGTCAAGGCCAAGTATGACGAGGCTACCACTGCCAAGTAAGTTATGTTTTCTGTTGAAAACTATGAACCATTTAGCACTATTCACATTCCTTTACTTCACTATAACAAAAAAATAATAGACCTCTCAGTTTAATAATTTTGTAAACAAAGTATTGTTTTTTGCGTACCTGAAAAGAAAATACGCTTATTAAAGAATTGTTTGTGGCTGTGTTAGTTATTTGAGCTGCCTAAATTGTTCCAACATATTTCAACAATATTTTCCGATTTTAGGTTTACATTACTTTTGTGTCTTTTTTACTCTGTTATGTTTAAAATTGAAAAAAAAGGGAATGGGGTAGATTAAAAGCCCCATCAAGAATAAAGGTTGAACAATACAAAATAAATCTAAAATTAGATAATTTGCTCTTGCATATTTCTTCGGGTAGATTAAAAAACTCCACTTATAATATAAGCTGACCAAGCAAAAAAAAAAAGAAAAATTGTTTTTGCTCACTTGCATATATTCTTCATGATGAGGTTTGATATATAGTAATGCCTTCAAATCAGAAGAAATTTGAACCCTCTTTTAAATGTTTTAGAAGATTTAAATTTAAAAATACAAATTATTTTTTGTTAAATATTTGGAATAGTTGCTTTCTTGTTTAAGTCTCATGATTGTGAGGTCTAGTTAATGATAGTCATGATTAAGTTTAACGTTAGTCGGTCAGCAGACATCTGAGTTTTACTAGGTGATTATAATGAATAAATTGTAACTTTGATGTCCAATCATAATTTTTCATGTAAATTTTTATCTTTAAAGAATAAAAGTTGTCATTCAAATTATGGTCACAAACTCCTTGAGGGAATTTGTCCAGACTGGTGGTCTTGTATCTTTCTGTGTCCAGTATTCATAGACCAGTGGTCAGACTTACCCATGTCCAGCTTTTGATTTATTTTGTCTCAACCAGCGGGGTCATTTGTTTTACAGAAATCATCTTTGCTATAATCAATAAATTATCTGTTATATGCAATAATTAATTAATCAGCATATTCAATGACCAATGGTCAGACTTACCCATGTCCAGATTTTGATTTATTTTGTCTCAATCCGTGATCAGACCATAATGGATCATTTGTTTTACAGAAATCATCCCCCTATAAATCAATATATTATCTGTTATATGCAATAATTAATTATTTTTTTATGTAACCATTGACAAGTCTGTAAGTGAAATTGACAACTGATTTTTATTATTGACAGTTAATAGATTTGTTTGTAATATTTATTAATAACTTTGCATGTAGACAAAACTTTCTTTGTATTTTTATTAAAATTAAACTAAAGTAACAATTTTCCAAGAAAAGAAGAAAATGTTAAATATAATTGATTTGGTGAAAAGGAATTATTTAGAAAATTATTATTTATAAAAATGAAACAGATCTAGGATACCTTAACACAATAATAAAGTAATTATGTTGAGAACATGGAATAAAGATTCTTTGAAATAATTATAACAGGGAAAACAATTATATTGGGTATCCTCCATGACACAAAAACCAAATTAGCAGAATATATATAGATATAAGAAGATGTGGAATGAGTGCCAATGAGGCAACTCTCCATTCAAGTCACAATTTGTAAAAGTAAACGTTAAAGATCAATGTACAGTTTTCAACACGGAACCATGGCTCACACCAAACAGTAAGCTTATAAAGGGCCCAAAAAAATGACTAGTGTAAAACCATTCAAACAGGAAAACCAATAGTCTAATCTAAATAAAGAATTAAAATTGAGAATGGAAATGGAAATGGGGAATGTGCCAAAGAGACAACAACCCCACCATAGAAAAAAACAACAGCAGAAGGTCACCAACAGGTCTTCAATGTAGCGAGAAATTCCGCACCCGGAGGTCCTGTAGCTGGCCCTAAACAAATATATACTAGTTCAGTGATAATGAACGCCATACTAATTTATTAATAATAATACTTATTATATATGCCTATAATGTATCTTCAGAAGAAAAAAAAGGGGGAGGATCGTAAGTTTTGTCTGCTGTACTTTCCAATATATTAGGGGATTCCTGTTATCTTTTTTGTGTAGAAATGAAATAAATGACAAAAAGGTTGAATGAAAAACAAAGTAACGTTGATTGTAATAAAATAGATTTTTATGGGAGTTATTACACTTATGAAATGTAATGGTTATATACATAGTGATTTGATAAAAAAAAAAAAAATCAATGGAAATAAAAATCTGACTTTGCCATTGTAAAACTATAGACAGTAAATCTTGCCTATGAAATAAAAAAAGTATGAAATAAACTAAGTAGGTCAAGGAATAGTAAAATATCTAACTTTTAATGTTTTGTATAAAAACTGGACACATCAAATCTATTTATAGAAAAAGCTATAAACAGTAAATACTAAAAAAGTTAAATATCAGTTTTAATGTTGTGTATAAAAAGTGTTAAGAAAATGCAATATCTGGACATGTAAAATCTATCTATAGAAAAAGCAATTAACAGCAAAAACTGAAATAAAAATCAAAAATAAAATGATCAAAGAAGGTAAAATGTCTCAATAAAAGTTACAATTTCTGTGTCCATATTGTCAATATCCATTTTTGACAAAACAATACACTTTGGAAAACATAAAAATCTGATATAAACCAATATTACTGCCGTTAACAAGTATTATACATATCTAACGATTGATTATTATTGGCCTTTTGACACATGGTGATCACTTTGATTTGTGTAAATGACAGAAATTATATCGCAGATCGTACATTCAGCACCCAACCCATTGTAGATGACATCTTGCTGCGGGGCTAGCTCGTGTTCCGAAGCTAAATTACAGATCAAAAAAGAAAATTAATTAGCTCATAGTCCAACTGTACACAAGAAACTAAATTGTATTGATTTGAAAACAAGGGGAAGTTTCCGGGCCATTTTCTGTGTTTTTATCGCCATTTTTATGAAAGAATGTGTTTTTTGTATACAGATTACATGTCTTAAGTTGTAAATCCACCAGTAATAGTATTGGTTTTTGTTTTGTTAACGGCTTGTTTTATTGAAAGCTACAAAGAAAATCTTTTTTGATGTTGTTATATGACAGTACAATGTATTATGTTGTAATACCTGTTTTTATGCACAGAACTGATTTTTTTTGAATTTTTATTTACATTGATGTGTTAAATACTTCTTTGTAATATTTGAATATATATTTAAATTTCCATTTAATAAATAATGACTTGTTTATTGTTGTATATTTTCAGAGGAATTTTGAAGACATAATTTATTTTGATTTTGTATCAGAATAATCTATCTGCAATTTTAGAATAAGAACATTTGAAAGGTTGTGACTTTAAATTATGTAAAAATAAAAAAAATAAAAGAAATAATTAACCAAATTAAAAACCTTGAAAAAAATATATATCTAAACCAATGAGACAGCTACTTAACAACAAAAAAAATGAAATTTGAAAAGTATCATTACATTTGATTTAAAAAAAAAAAAAAAAAGTTATAAAATTATAGATTTACATTTTTGGTAAAAAATAATAAGTATAATTAAAATATATTTAAAAAATCAATAAATCTATTAACTCTTTTTTAGAAATACATACAAACATTTCTGATAAAAAGTAAAACTTATTCATAAAAGTGGGAAAACCAGTCACTTTGGTACAAAAATGTAAGATTTCCGATTTTGTATGATAATTAATGATTCTGTCATTAGCCGGATATATGTTGCTGGTGAATCTACATTAAAATCACCTATAGTCACAAATAAATATTTCCGATGATGTAAACACAAGCTGATTTGCTTGAACGAATATGACATATGCCACAGAGAAAGTTCAGAAGGTCTCTCGTGATAAATAGTCGGACCGTTTTAATTGCTAGGACTGTGACAAGTGATTAGTTTAAATGGTACTTAGAAAAAAAACAATAACTTCAATCATTTACACAACATTAATATGAACATAAATTACTGATGCATCAGTAGGCTACCTGAATAAATTGGTACAAATAACAAGCAAGTACACTCAGTCGAAAAAGACCATCAAATCGTAAGAAAAAAAGATAGGTTTATGGAATAAAAAAAAGTTAAACAAGCAATTCAAATTAAACACTCAGTCAAAAAAGAGCATGCAATCCTATGAAAAAAATAGCTTTATGGCATGTATGGAATAACATCGTAAATAGAAGCATGAAATCCTATGTGAAGAGAAGATAATTTCAAGAAAGCATGTTCAGTCAAAAAAGAGCATCAAATCATATAAGAAAAGAAGAAAAAAATGTTTAATGAAATAACACTTAAAAAAAATTAATAAAAGTACACTTAGCCCCCAAAAATATAGCTGAATGAATAAACAGGATTTAGTACTTTTACCCTTTATTCAAATGTGTATCCTTTTGTATTATGTAATATGACCTATACTTCACATACTTATAAAGGGAGGTAACTTTTAAAATGTTTGATACATTTGTATTATAAACTGCTGTAGGAGATATTCAGTCAATTGACAGGTCTGGATTTACATCAGCTTGAGACTATATATCATGTTTAATTAGGTCCATAGACCACAAAATCTTCAATTGATCTGAAACCATTCATCCTTTGATTTTGAGGTCCGGCAATTAATTTGAATGATGTTTTTAGTCCGTCTGTGTCATACTCAACTGCTGGAGGTCTGACGATTTTGAGAGCTCTATTATTTTTACCAAACAGAGGATGTTTCATTCAATTGCTCAAGGATTAAGTCATTAATTTCGATATTGTTTTTATAGCCTTAGTTGTTATAAATTTGGAAATGCCCTAAATCTATGGATGATCAGTGACTCGACCTTGACGACGTCCTTTTCAACGATAAAAATATGATCTATTCTTACCGCACATATTCATTCACAATTTTTATCTCGAGTTAAATATTGTCAGACAAACATATAAAAATAAAAATAGCATCAAATAAAATGTTTTTTGCTCAATTGATCTTTTTCAAATATGATTAATTTGACCATTTTGTTTTTGTTTCCATTTACACTACATCTTTGTAAATTTTAAGTTAAAAGATCAGTCCAAACATTTTGCAATCCATTGTTATATAATTTGGATTTAAAAGAAAAATAATTTTTTTAAATTGAAATTTTATTTTGTTTACATATTTTTAGATAGAAATTGTTCACATTGACATAAAAGAAATTATTAAACAAATAAAAATTAAATATTTAATTCTGCTTTTTAGCTCACCTGGCCCGAAGGGCCAAGTGAGCTATTCCCATCAATTTGCGTCCAGCGTCCGTCGTCGTCGTCCGTCGTCGTCCGTCGTCCGTCGTCGTTAACTTTTACAAAAATCTTCTCCTCTGAAACTACTGGGCCAAATCAAACCAAACTTGGCCACAATCATCATTGGGGTATCTAGTTTAAAAAATGTGTGGCGTGACCCGGTCAACCAACCAAGATGGCCGCCACGGCTAAAAATAGAACATAGGGGTAAAATGCAGTTTTTGGCTTATAACTCAAAAACCAAAGCATTTAGAGCAAATCTGACATGGGGTAAAAATGTTTATCAGGTCAAGATCTATCTGCCCTGAAATTTTCAGATGAATCGGTCAATCGGTTGTTGGGTTGCTGCCCCTGAATTGGTAATTTTGAGGAAATTTTGCTGTTTTTGGTTATTATCTTGAATATTATTATAGATAGAGGTAAACTGTAAACAGCAATAATGTTCAGCAAAGTAAGATCTACAAATAAGTCAACATGACCAAAATGGTCAGTTGACCCGTTTAGGAGTTATTGCCCTTTATAGTCAATTTTTAACCATTTTTCGTTAATTAAAGTAATCTTTTACAAAAATCTTCTCCTCTGAAACTACTGGGCCAAATTAATCCAAACTTGGCCACAATCATCTTTGGGGTATCTAGTTTAAAAAATGTGTGGCATGAATTGGTCAACCAACCAAGATGGCCGCCACGGCTAAAAATAGAACAAAGGGGTAAAATGCAGTTTTTGGCTTATAACTCAAAAACCAAAGCATTTTGAGGAAATCTGACATGGGATAAAAATGTTTATCAGGTCAAGATCTATCTGCCCTGAAATTTTCAGATGAATCGGTCAATCGGTTGTTGGGTTGCTGCCCCTGAATTGGTAATTTTGAGGAAATTTTGCTGTTTTTGGTTATTATCTTGAATATTATTATAGATAGAGATAAACTGTAAACAGCAATAATGTTCAGCAAAGTAAGATCTACAAATAAGTCAACATGACCAAAATGGTCAGTTGACCCGTTTAGGAGTTATTGCCCTTTATAGTCAATTTTTAACCATTTTTCGTAAATTAAAGTAATCTTTTACAAAAATCTTCTCCTCTGAAACTACTGGGCCAAATCAAACCAAACTTGGCCACAATCATCATTGGGGTATCTAGTTTAAAAAATGTGTGGCGTGACCCGGTCAACCAACCAAGATGGCCGCCACGGCTAAAAATAGAACATAGGGGTAAAATGCAGTTTTTGGCTTATAACTCAAAAACCAAAGCATTTAGAGCAAATCTGACATGGGGTAAAAATGTTTATCAGGTCAAGATCTATCTGCCCTGAAATTTTCAGATGAATCGGTCAATCGGTTGTTGGGTTGCTGCCCCTGAATTGGTAATTTTGAGGAAATTTTGCTGTTTTTGGTTATTATCTTGAATATTATTATAGATAGAGGTAAACTGTAAACAGCAATAATGTTCAGCAAAGTAAGATCTACAAATAAGTCAACATGACCAAAATGGTCAGTTGACCCGTTTAGGAGTTATTGCCCTTTATAGTCAATTTTTAACCATTTTTCGTTAATTAAAGTAATCTTTTACAAAAATCTTCTCCTCTGAAACTACTGGGCCAAATTAATCCAAACTTGGCCACAATCATCTTTGGGGTATCTAGTTTAAAAAATGTGTGGCATGAATTGGTCAACCAACCAAGATGGCCGCCACGGCTAAAAATAGAACAAAGGGGTAAAATGCAGTTTTTGGCTTATAACTCAAAAACCAAAGCATTTTGAGGAAATCTGACATGGGATAAAAATGTTTATCAGGTCAAGATCTATCTGCCCTGAAATTTTCAGATGAATCGGTCAATCGGTTGTTGGGTTGCTGCCCCTGAATTGGTAATTTTGAGGAAATTTTGCTGTTTTTGGTTATTATCTTGAATATTATTATAGATAGAGATAAACTGTAAACAGCAATAATGTTCAGCAAAGTAAGATCTACAAATAAGTCAACATGACCAAAATGGTCAGTTGACCCGTTTAGGAGTTATTGCCCTTTATAGTCAATTTTTAACCATTTTTCGTAAATTAAAGTAATCTTTTACAAAAATCTTCTCCTCTGAAACTACTGGGCCAAATCAAACCAAACTTGGCCACAATCATCATTGGGGTATCTAGTTTAAAAAATGTGTGGCGTGACCCGGTCAACCAACCAAGATGGCCGCCACGGCTAAAAATAGAACATAGGGGTAAAATGCAGTTTTTGGCTTATAACTCAAAAACCAAAGCATTTAGAGCAAATCTGACATGGGGTAAAAATGTTTATCAGGTCAAGATCTATCTGCCCTGAAATTTTCAGATGAATCGGTCAATCGGTTGTTGGGTTGCTGCCCCTGAATTGGTAATTTTGAGGAAATTTTGCTGTTTTTGGTTATTATCTTGAATATTATTATAGATAGAGATAAACTGTAAACAGCAATAATGTTCAGCAAAGTAAGATCTACAAATAAGTCAACATGACCAAAATGGTCAGTTGACCCGTTTAGGAGTTATTGCCCTTTATAGTCAATTTTTAACCATTTTTCGTAAATTAAAGTAATCTTTTACAAAAATCTTCTCCTCTGAAACTACTGGGCCAAATCAAACCAAACTTGGCCACAATCATCATTGGGGTATCTAGTTTAAAAAATGTGTGGCGTGACCCGGTCAACCAACCAAGATGGCCGCCACGGCTAAAAATAGAACATAGGGGTAAAATGCAGTTTTTGGCTTATAACTCAAAAACCAAAGCATTTAGAGCAAATCTGACATGGGGTAAAAATGTTTATCAGGTCAAGATCTATCTGCCCTGAAATTTTCAGATGAATCGGTCAATCGGTTGTTGGGTTGCTGCCCCTGAATTGGTAATTTTGAGGAAATTTTGCTGTTTTTGGTTATTATCTTGAATATTATTATAGATAGAGATAAACTGTAAACAGCAATAATGTTCAGCAAAGTAAGATCTACAAATAAGTCAACATGACCAAAATGGTCAGTTGACCCGTTTAGGAGTTATTGCCCTTTATAGTCAATTTTTAACCATTTTTCGTAAATTAAAGTAATCTTTTACAAAAATCTTCTCCTCTGAAACTACTGGGCCAAATTAATCCAAACTTGGCCACAATCATCTTTGGGGTATCTAGTTTAAAAAATGTGTGGCATGACCTGGTCAACCAACCAAGATGGTTTTTTTTAACAATTTTCATTAATTTGGTAAATTTATGTAAATTTTTACCAAATATAGTTCTCTGTTACTAATGGGCAAAGTTCATTATAGATATAATTGTAAAAGCAAAATCGTTCAGTAAAGAAAGAACTTCAAACACATCACCATCACCAAAATACAATTTTGTCATGAATCCATTTGTGTCCTTTGTTTAATATGCACATAGACCAAGGTGAGCGACACAGGCTCTTTAGAGCCTCTAGTTTTTATATGACTTCTAAAATCTTTCATTTATATTAGTCTTAATAATTTAAGACATTTTTGGTCATACTTACACCTTGTTATAGACTGATGGAGTTTTATCGGTTAATCCAATGAAATTTTTAAAGAAATGCAATAATAATAACAATATTTTCATTATTTTCAGGTCTGATGAAATGGAGATGGTGATGTCTGAGCTTGAACGTGCTAATGAGGTATGTTATTTTGTATGCTGTAGTCCTCATCATTTCAATGTTTTAAATCCGTCATCAATAATGGACTTTCCTACATAAAACTCATATCTCCTGGGGGAATGTTGGTGGTTCAGTCTTTAGCCACTCCAGCTTCCTTTACCAATAAATGATTGTTGCCAGGAAATAGCATAATAGTGCTGAAATTGGTGTTAAATATCTTTTATGTATATTTAATAAAACAAAATCAGAAATTGAATATAAGTAAAAAAAATAAAAATAAGTACAGTATATTTTCCTTCTTTCTTTGTGGTTTTCTGATCAATTTAAATATATATATATATATATATATAGATTTTTGGGGTTACTGTATTTGTGAGGTATTTAAAAATGTTAAGTTTTATTATGAAATATATTTACAATTCATAGAAAAACAATATCACTTAATGGATACTGTGGATTCATTTATTTTCGTGGGTACCAATTTTCGTGGTTTGAAGAAAACTTGCATATTCGTGGATATTTAATTTCGTGGTTTTGGCAAAGTCTACACTCATTCCTTTAGAAAATTTGTTATTCGTTGAACATTTGAATTTGTGGTTCTCCTTTACCCACGAAATTCACAAAAATTGGTGTCCAACGAATATTAATGATTCTAATGCAATTTTTATGTAACAATTTTTTTCATTGGCTAAAAGTTGCCGTCAAATCCACAGTTGACCAGGCGTAACTAAGGAGGAACAACCATTTTGAAATGATTGAATCAACAAATGTTAGATTACTACTATATAATCGAAAATAAAACAACACCTACCTCGAATTCGCCGTTTTAATGGTATTTTATCCGAATTTGAAGCGTACAAGTTAAGTAATAACCTCCAGTTTGTAAGTTTTCATTCGTATGACGTCACGTTTACCCATGACGTCTTTGCGCCAAAATCATTCATGAAGTTTCGTGGATTTTTTGTAATTTGTCAAATTTAGACATTTTTCCAAGTTTTATCGTATTATTTCTTTTTGAAATGCATTAGAATCGGAATAACTGTACTGTAGTTGAAGAGTTGCCACCGTCAATTTTTATTTGACGGTCGCAAATCTCCGTTTTACTGTCTCCGCTACGCATCACCAGTAAAACTGCATTTGCGACCGTCAAATCTGACGGTGGCAACTCTTCAACGACAGTACTGTTATTCCTTAAATCCACAGTATATACCAAAAAAAAAATGTTTAAAAGTGCTTGTATTAATTTCAAGAATCTCTAATATGCATCTATTTCCGTATTGTTTTTAAGAAAAACGACACTCAGTGCCTTCCTTATTATCAAATCCAAATACATTTTGTAAATCTTTTATTCAATCTATAATTAAGTACAATCATAGTTGCATGTATTGTTGAGTTATTTAATATATTAAAATTATTGACAAATTCCGACGTAAATAATCAATACATAGAAAACTGAATTTTTTGTGTATTGCTTGAATTTCTTTGCTTGTTGATTGGAAATGGATGTCGATTAATCAATCATATAGCAAATTGAAATTGATCGGGATTCTTGGAGTTTGACAAGTAATCAATGACGTATTGATCGCCGATCGATTACTTATTGTCGGCAATTATTCCATATTGATTCCAAATGGAAATTTTATTTGAAATAATGAAGTTGATGATGAGTCGTTTGTTGTTTTGTAGACTCAAGATATTTATAATTTTTTCGCTTATAAAAGACGAGTGAATTGGAATTCAATAGATCATTGTATGACTATGAAGTCTAGTTCAGAAGTGAAAAACGATAGATGAACTGTAATATTTTAACTATTGCTTTTTGAAACACGACTGGATTAATATATTTTTTTGACCATTGTAAAACAGTGATTTTTATGATTAACTCTTATTGCATGATTAATCAGAAGAAAAACTTTTTCAAGAAATCTATGGAAGTAAAAAAGAAATATAGACAATTTAAGGAAGAATTTTCACCACATGGTTAAGTTGGATGTAATTATGATATTCTTACCAAGGATCTTGTTAAGCCTTACAATGCTTTATTTCCTAAGGTAAATTGCTAATTAAACTCTGGTTGCACACAATATTTATGACTCCGTACTGCAGATGCAAAGGGTATCGCATACCAAATTCTGTTGTACAAGATGGTATACTTTATTGTTTTGCAATGGCAATGGCAATTGCAAATAAAAATTTAAAACAATTGTTTAAATGGCAATTGGAAACACAGGTTCTGTTGTAGCTGAATAAGTGTTAGCCAGTACATTGTAATAAGGTGTAGGTTTAAATAAAGGAGGCTATTATCATTGATTATGAAGCCATCAAATTTGCATACAAAATATTGAAACATTAAAATAAATGAGATAAATATCACTGCATAATTTGTGAATTATTTAAAACCAATATCAAAATTGGAAATTATAATGTTGGCCAAGGGTTTAGAGATTCCATTCTTAGTTTTACTGACTGAATGCTTTTAGAAGTGAAGCAACATTTGAATTTCTTTTTATAGGCTAAATTTGATATAGCAGACATTTAACATGTATTCATATTTTGTCTACGTTTTTTAACAGGTTGATTGAAATAAAATGGAGATATATATTTTTTGATTGAGAAGGTTAAATATTTATATCAATATATTTGTAATCCTGATATTGTAACATATTGAAAATGTATATTGTTATACAGAAATCAATAATGACTTTAAAATTAACTTCCACAAGGGGAAAAATAACCTATTAAATGTTTAATTGAATTTTGATGAGCTACATCATGTACATATTGAATGTTTTATATTAAACTTGTAGGTTTATATCTAGCTGCAACTTTAAATGAAAAAAGTTATAAAAAAAACAAAGGAAGGGTCATAAGACAAAATTCCTTAATTTTTATTTTTAAAGTAAATAGATATTATTGTTAACACTGTTGCCAGCAAACCCTAGTTAACATTATTTAATGGTTTTGGAATAATAAATGGGAAATTGAATAGTTAAAAGTAGAAGTCCTCTCATTAGAGATTTTGTAATCTGACTTTCAAAATTGATCAAAGTTTAGAAATTTAAAAAATTTTATAATATAAATCTGGGGACCTTGACAAAAAGGTTTAGATAAATGGAAAATGCTTTTAAAATCTAATGTAAAAAAAATATTGTGTTCCTGTAACCATGTCTGTTGGTCTGTCTGTCTGTCTGTTTGTCATCAATTTGTTCCTTTCTGGTTAAATTGTTTTATACTTGTTGGATACCAGTTGTTTAGGCAGGAAGGAGACTCCTGTCTTTTCGTTCATCTTTAGGAGGAAGTTCAGAGCTAGCATACTAAGATTATTTAATTTGCTTGGTTCCATTTGTGTGAAAAAAGGGTGTAGTTTGCAATACACATTCAAGAACGTCTTTGAATGACATTTTGCTTTTGTTTCTTTCTAACAGAGAGCAGCTGGATCAGAAAGACAAACAGAACAGTTAAGGCAACAGTTGGTAACAGTAAACCAGAGTCAAAGAGAAGGAGACACTACACAGAAATCTGCAGACATGGAAAAGGCTATAGATATGTTACAGAGATCTGGTTTGGAGGTAGAATTGGCAGCAAAGGAAAAAGAGGTAAAATATAGGTCACTGCTACTTTATTTAACAGTATGAATAAGTGGGCAAGGACAATAGGTTATTTTTTTCAATCTTTAGATAAAACTCATTTAAAAAGAATTACTAGATAGTTCTTAAGGGAGAAACGTAAGTTTGGATAGGGAAAGGACAAGGAGGATTAAATCATGTTATAAACTTTAAAGAATTTAGAAGTGATAGAGGAATTGAACAAATGCATAAAATAAGGTCACTGCAACCATACTTTAGTGATATATTTAGTATGATATTAGTTTAAATGAATTGATTGATATGAAAGTGTTGTCACAAAAATTGATTGAATAGAAGTTGCCTTTATACTGAAAGTAGTACATGTATCATACTTTCATGTATTTAAAAAAAAAACAAAAAAAACTCTTCTGAACTTACGATTTTCAAAATAGCAAGAATTATAGTAATACTTGGTAGTAATGACATGATCCTGAATCACCAGTGTATAAAATCTTATTGCATTTTAGATATTAAGTCTTGTTTCTTCTAATAAGATATTTTTTTGTAATTAGGTATGTTTTTATTGTGAATTTCAGATTTCTCAACTTGTTGATGATGTGCAGAGATTGCAAGCATCACTAAATAAAATGAGGGAGACCACTGCATCACAGGTATAAATGATTTAAACAATATCATCAGATTAAAACTTTGATTTAATTAGGGCTATTCCATTTTAATGTATGTCGGACGGTAGAAGGGACTTTCAAAACATGCCTACAACCAAGAACCCATTTTTTAGACAATTTTGCATGATGGTACATTTGTAATAGGAGCATACTGAAGGTAAAAAAAACATGACCCACATTCAATAATTTAACTTTCCTCCCTACCGTCCCACATACATTTTAATGGAATAGCCTTTAGGGATACATTTATCCCTAAAAGTTTCACATTAGCCTGAAATAAACCTAATCAACATAATTCAAGGAATTGTATATCCTATAAGGATTGAAAATCACTCAAAATTGAGCCCTTCCGATATCCGATATTCTTTAAAGTAAAAGAGTGGTTAATTCATGTCGCTCAAAATAGGTCAAATTTTTCTAGTGTCTAATTTTAGAGTGAATTTTATAAAATATTCCCTATCTGAATTCCTAATATAATAATGTCTTTTGTATATACCCCCTTCCCCTGAGCCTCTTTATCTGTATGATATCAGATTGGCTATCGTTAATCAATGAACTGAATGTATTGATTTTTTTGTCTTAAATACAATACTTTTGTTGTCTCGATAGTTTCAGTTAGAAATAGATTTCTGAAATGTTACAATCTTTAAAAGTGGTTGCCTTGGAAACCATGTTAATTTCAATCAATTATTGACAGCTGGCGTAAATTTCACCAGCTTTTGCAATCACAGGTCGATCAGTATTGAAAAATGTTGCAATTGGAATATTGATTTTAATGTATCAATAAACCCAGAAATGATCCCTTGACGATTCTGTCAAATTGACAGGAATTAATTTTAAATGCAGTTTTGTCACTCTTAGTGTCATAAAATTTTATTATAATTGATTCTGCTATTGTAAATCAATATTTGATATTAGAATACCACATTACTTACATTAAATGCAGATACAATTTTATTATGAGCTTCCTTAGTAGTTTATCATTACGTTTTATTTACATTCAATTAATTCTGGTCTTGTCAGTAGCAAATTGATTTGTATGTATTGAACTCAGAAAATGATTCATTTTGTCGACGCCTCTGTTGTCGATATTCTTATATGTCTACATTTAATGGAGAGAAAGAAAGGGGGGGGGAGATACCTGAAAATAAAGGGGGATAAAAAAAATCTATCAAGAAGGGTAATGACAACACAATTATCGAGCAGCACAAACCACACAAGTCAAGTGCCCCCTTCCCTAGAAGAGTTATCTTTCTTGAAGTATTAATTTTGAAGAAATGTATTGAAATCTTCTTTGAAGATAAAAAAAGATAAGCAATTCTTGCTATAGTGAAGTCAAAGTGAGGGAAAAAAATACACAAGAATGCAAATGAAATTAAAAATGATAAAAAGACTTTAATTTTTATATTCAAGTATGTGTTCTATGAATAAATTTATATCTAATTATTTAATTTTATTTAAATGTGGTAAATATGTTAATGTTTTACAGGTGGCTCATTTGGAGGAAGAACTCACTGTGAAAAATCAGGCCTTCAAATATTTGGAAGAAAAAATCAAAACACAACAGGATTATGAAGAAATTAAAAGAGAACTCAAGTATATATTTATAAATCTATTCAAGTTTAAAAATTGAGAGGTCTCATTTCAATTTCTTTGCCATAAATGCAAAGACAAGATGTGGTATGATTGGCTATGAGACAGCTATCCACTAATAGGTCACATAACAAACATGTAAACAACTCTGAGAAAGACACAATAAGGCCTTCAACCATGAGTAAAACCCATACTGTATAGTAAGCTATAAAAATCCAAAGACCATGAATGTTAAATTGGAATAGTCAGTGGAGATATTGCCTCAGATATTCCTTAAAAGAATGGTAGCAGTTGATATAGATTTAGAAGATATTCTAAAAACCACTTAAAATAGTAAACATTCATAGAAATACGCCCACAATAAATTTTCTCTGAAGAATAAAGTAAAATAAAGAGAGAGAGAGACAATAAAAAGACCAACATTAACTGACAACTAGAATAATATTAATGGTACCAATTTACTGCACTAGATGTTCATTTCAACATCTAATGTCTCTTCATCATGTTCATTAATGCTTGAGGTCAAAATATTTGAAAATCCAAAACATAGCATAAGTGTTGAAGAGCTGATTGGTAGAACTATGATAAAACATGAAGTGCAATAAGGCATATAAAGTGGAAAATCATTGAAAAAAATTCACAAACAATTTCCTAAATATCCTCTAAAAGATAATTATTTTGTATGGTTTATAGTCAGTTCTCATTACAATTACTAATACAATGTGTTGTTACATTTCAGTGTTGTAAAATCCATGGAGTTTGGTGGCAGTGGTGACGAGGATGCTAAGTCAAAGTCATTAGAGACGCTATTATTAGAGAAGAACCGAGCATTACAGTCGGAGAACACCACATTGAAAGTTTCCAACAGTGAAATATCAGGTAAGATGGCATCGGGTTAGTTAGTGGTAGCATTTCACTTCCTTGTTCAAGTTATTTATAGACTGACCTATGACCCATCAATTGGGATTACCTTTCCTTGAACTGAAATTAATGACAAAAATTTTACATCTTTTAATCTGTTTCAAATTATTTGTATATTTCAGATTTCTTATATCCTGAATATATCTCTTAAATTACATATCTTTTTCAAGAAGCATGTCTTAATCATTTATCAATTCCTTTCATAAATTAATTTACGACAATGTTTGAATAATGAAATTGATGTCAATTTATATGAATTTGAAATGCAATTTTAGTAACACAGAATTTTAAATGATTCTTAAATGTGCTGCATTGTTACTTATTGATCAGTATTTTATGAAAAAATCCTGCAATTGATGAAATTGATAACATGTAACAAATGTTGTTTTAATAAGGATATCATGCTAGGAAAATAATCATTTTTCATAGTGTTTTTTAATGTGTTCTTCGTTTGAATCATTTTGTGACTTTATTTGTTGCTTTGTGTTGAATTACCCCCCTTGTTGTCAATTTCACTAGAAGAGTTGTCTTTCTTGAAGTAATTAATTTTGAAGAATTGTATTGGAATCTTCTTTGAATATCATGTTGAATTAGACTAAGAATGACCTTTTATTATGTGTCCATTTGCCATCACTGCTTTCCAATAACTAGTGTTTGTTGGATGTTTTTTTACTAACATGTTTCATGGCACTTTAAAAATTTTCAGCAAATTATTGACTTTGTCCTTTTGAATGTAAATCTTAAAATACAATGCAATGCCTGTGGTAGTCCAAGGAACTAAGATTTTACTCTCTGCTTTCTTTTTATCTAACTCAACTTTAAACATTTGAATGCCTTTAATTACTTACATCCACTTCATTTGAACTTTTGTAGATAGTTGTCTCATTGGAAATCATACCACATCTCTTTATTTTTATATTTATGAAGAAGTCGAGTAAGAGCCTTGAAAAAGAGATTTTCACCCAAACATATAATTTTGAGTAGGTGAAAAAACGTACAAATAATATTTTAGAAAAATAGTTCCCACCCTGTAAAAAAAAATTGAAAAATTATTTATTATATACATTGTTATAAATTATATCAGGATCCCAGAATTTAAGAAAGGTGTTTATGCTTATGAAAGGGCTTAAGAAAATGTATACCCTTAAGTGTTTAATACGTACATGTTTTGAGAATATTAATGATATGTGTAGCATGGTTCTGTGACACTCTGTTGGAAATTGCAGCTTTTTTTACACGTCCTTGTTTTAGAGTTTAAGAAAACTCTTTCATAGTGCATATGCACCTTTCTTACAGGAGATTCCTCAACTCCGGCCCTTTCCGATAACACGGAAGCCTTCGCGACCATGCTTGGAGAAGAAATAGCAGCTACATATCAAGGGGAACAGCGAGAGGAGCAAAAATCTCCAGACATTAGACCTGAGTCACCAGAAAGCCCTCCCTCACCTGTCAGTAGTAAAGACACAACTGAAGCGGAGTCGGAAGAGAAATCGTCACCGAGACCACCAATTGAAACACAGTCAAGTGTATCAACCAACGAAGCTTTACATATGCCTCCATTTCCATCACCGTTTTATCAATTTGCCAATAGCCATTTTATGGCAAACTTTATGGGTATGAACCTTGGTGCCATCAAGGTTGACCCAAATAATTCTCAAGGATTAGATACGGTTCTTGTTGCAAAAACTGTGCGTGAACTTTTAAGTATCCATAATATTGGACAGAGACTTTTTGCTAAGCATGTCCTAGGATTATCTCAAGGAACTGTTAGTGAATTATTATCAAAGCCAAAGTCGTGGGATAAACTGACTGAAAAGGGGAGAGAATCCTACAGAAAAATGTACGCTTGGGCAACAGATGAGAGGAATATTGTGGCGCTAAAAGCCATATCGCCTAAAAAAGGTAAGACATCATATGCATAATCAAGAATGCTTTATATAACTTGTAATGCTTGTACCTTTGACAATTTGTCATTTCATTGGTTTAAATATTGGTATATCTTTTCAGTATTTGTTTCAATTTTTAAAGCACACAAGATAGACAAATATATTAGAAAAATTTTCATTATAGTTCTGTATAACTGCATGAAATGTTTGTGTTTGCTTGACTTTAAAATTGGAACCGTTGTGCCTATTATATTGGATTTGATGTAATTTTTTGATTGACAGATTTCTTTGGTTTAAAAAAAATCTTCAATTCACAGTTGCATTAACTTTTAGTAATCATTCTTTAAGAATTCAATGAACATGATTTTAGAAAAGTTTTCAATTTTCCAAACACAAGAATTTTCTTCAACGTGATTGCCAATTAAAAAAAACAAATTTTATTTATCATTTAACATGTTTAAAATCATGAAGTCTAATTCATTTTATATATAGCAATGAAGATATTCAGAGTCAGAATCAGGGCCTTTCCATCAAAAGCTACATTTTATATTTCGAAATTGAAAACAATATTTAAAAGCATTAAACTCTGTCGAATTTTGAACTTAAATTTTGATGGAAAATCCCAGATGAATTTTACTTATATATATTATATATTTAGCATTTTATCAATGTCATTTTCTTATTATTCATATTATATACCCAGAATGCATTGCTTTTTGTATGCTGGCTGCCATATTGGCTTTGGTTTTGTACCTTGTCTCCTGATTCCTGGGTCTGTGTTTGCTTGCCCAATTCTATTTATCGTTTATGAGGCTGTTTGGTTCCTTTCTGTGCTGGAATTTATAATTATTATATTATTTTCTAAATTTGGATTGGTCATGTTTGTATGGTCATCATATAAGACCACGAAAAAAGAAATTCCATTCTTTAAACTCTCCTGAATCACTTTTTGTTTTATTCAATTTTTATGAAACACTTTTTTGAACATAAATTCTTCCAATTCCTATATTTATTGAAAATTTGATTTTTTTCAATGTAAAATTTTTTTTTTTAATTTTCAAATGTGAACTAATTGCATTTTAACAACTGCTGCTTTGAAAATTGTTTTAAAAGACATTGAATTAAAAACTCATGTCCATCCATTCTGTATAAAGAATTGAAAACGAAAGTACCCATTTAAGTAATCTTGCTTCACATATATTTTTTAAATGAAAATGTAATTTAAATTTTTTTATGATTCTAAAAGGAAAATAGAAAATATTTCAATAATCAGACAACAGATTGTATTTTGAAAGAATTATTTTTGGTTATAACTTTTCTAACAAATATTAAAAATTAACAAAATCTGATTAAATTTACTTTTGATTTAAAAGGGAGACAATAGATCCCATATTATTTGGCCCAATTTTACTTTTCAGTAAACAGGGCAGTCAGCATACCAGGGTCGAATAGTACTTATCCTCCAATGAGCATACCAGGGGCGAATAACTCCTATCCTCCTGTACTCTTCACAGGTTCTCAGCCACTGGTATCCAGTGTACAGAGAGAAGATGCTCATACTGAAGAAAGAATTGCTCAAATTCTGAACGAGGCACAACAGGCCATGCAGATTAAGAAAGCCATGGAACAGGTACCAGTTTCAGCATATCAACACGTAAGGATGTTCGCTTGTCGAAGCAGTATTCTGTAACCCCTCGGTTATTTTCCTTTGTACAGTATGTGGATAAAAGTCATTTCTTTTCAATTCTATTCCCTATCATTTTATGCAATTTTGAAAATTAATAAAAAATAACTTTACTCATTTCCCAACTGATTTTCTCAACATTTTTATCATTACCGATTACACTTAAAAATTGTTGCAGTTTTAAAGGAATTTTAAAAGGTTTTTCAAGAATTTAAGTTTATCATGAACTTTATATTTTAATGTCACTAGATTCTTTATATAGCATGTATAGTATCAAACTCAAGTAATTAATTAAATCTCTTGAAAAATAGAATTTCAAAATTTATTTGATAGTAGCCATAATACACTGCAAATATTTTTAATATTATAAGTGAAAAATCAGGAAAATCTCAAAAGAAATGTCAGAGCCAAAAATAACTTTTTGAAAAATTTTTGATTTATATCATGTATATAAAATAAATCATGTACATTAATTTTGTGCAAATGGGAAACAAGAATGACTTTTGTCTAACAAACATCTGAAGTGCATTATTTTTGTATTGCCAAACAGACCCTACATGTCTTTTTATAATTTGAAATTTTATGTATCATTATACCCCCGCTTTGAAAAAGGTGGATATACTGTTTTACCTCTGTCTGTCCGTCCGTCCGTCCATCAGTCTGTCAGTCTGTCCATCCCATGAATATTTTTTGTCACATTTTTCTCAAGAACTACAATACAAGGATTTCTGAAATTTGGTTTCTGGTTAATATAAGTCTGCTATAACGTGTGATGTGTTTTCAGATTCATCACTTGACAACTTCCTGTTAACCGAACACTTGCATATTTTTACACTTTTAAAATTATCCACATGCGGCGGGGGTATCATCAGTGAGCAGTAGCTCGCAGTTTCACTTGTTTATTCTGTTTTTAAAAACTACATTTTATTCTTTCCTGACTATCTTTGCACATTATATTCAGTTCTGTTCATTATTTTATACATTTTCTGAGAAATCTTCTTTTTTTAAATGTTTATCATAAAAATTGATCTTTTATTTAATGCGTTTTTTATAAGAAATCACATTCTGTTACTATTTATAGGTTTTGGTATTTTCTGTTTAAATCTGAAAAGGTGTTGTTATTATAATCCTTAATAGCGAACATCCTTAGTAAATTCATTTCATCTGTACATCTGTAATATTACATTAAAATCCCCTCTTTGAAATTACTAGGATAACATTATTTGAATATCAAAGATTTTAATACAAATTCCAAACAATATATTTGATACAAAATTTCTTGAAATTAAGTGCACATCAAACATTTTTACACAAAAAACAAAAAAATGTAAAATTCAAACCTGGATCCTTATCACACAAAGATTTCCCTTTACCACGTTACTCGATATAAAAGTAGGCGTGAGACATTATTTTATACACAATTGCTACCTTAAAAAAAATTATAGATTATCTTTGCTGTGATATGTGGTATGATGTAGTGAGAACATTCTAACATTAGGTAAGACCAAGAATGGCCTTGTGGATAAACTCATAAAATAACACAGGGTAAACATCCTGATATGGCCGATTTTCACTAATATATGTAATATAATTTCTAGATGCTTAAATCCAGAAGCAAAGGAAGTGCTAAAATGAGAATAACTTCCGAATTATCACTGAAACTTGCACAAATGCAAAAATGTAGATACACTGCAACTAAAACCAATACAAAAATATTTAAAATAGACTTGAGAAATTGACTTTTATGTAAATATAAAGTATATTTTTCATCTTTCAGCAACAAGTTGCTCATGCAATGGTCAGCAGTATTTATAAACAAGAAATGTCACGATTAGCTATGATGTCTGGCCACCATCATCCCCTGGCATCGCCAACCGGTACACCTTACAGCCAATCAGACTCCAATCTCAGCCCTACTGGTCGCAGGGACAGTGAAAGTAGCCTTAGAAATAACATTAATGGTAATGGCAGAGATTCTAGAGAAATGGTTGAGAGAATTTATCGGCAAGAATTAATGAAGTTAGCCCAAGCGGCAGAAAATGCAGGAAATATGGCAGCAAGTTCAATGTATCAGAGAGAACTACAACAGATGGCAAGAAAAGTTCACATCCAAGAACAGACGGAGCCTGGGGAGATTAGACGATCAAGATCTTCTCCTGACAGGAATTCCGACAGGAATTCAATTAAAATGGAGCCGCCAGACAGTACAGTAGAAGATACATTAAATTTATCCATAAACAACAACAATGGCCCAATCGACTTGAGTAAGCATGGCAGCTCAGCCCCTACAACACCAACATCGGGAGGTTCGGACAAATCTCCGTCAACAGAAACTGCTCATCCTTCTGGTAGTGCCTTTTTCATTGTTCAGCCAAAGGTCAATGGCCATCCTAACAGTTTTGAAAACAACCAGTTTGCCCCTTATTCAGCCCCTGAGTGTGTATCACCTTTACAAAGAATGCAGAATATTGCCAATTCCTTAATGTCAAGACCACATATGGGAATGGCAGCTGCTAAACCACTCCGGGCAGTTCTGCCGGCTATTACCCAGGAACAGTTTGACAGTTACGCCACCATAAACACTGATGACCTGGTCAAACAGGTCAAAGAAACATTGAGTCAGTACTCAATTAGCCAAAGATTGTTTGGAGAAAGTGTTCTGGGGCTCTCTCAGGGGAGCGTTAGTGATCTGCTTGCTAGGCCAAAACCTTGGCACATGCTCACACAAAAGGGGAGAGAACCCTTTATTAGAATGCAGATATTCTTGGAGGATACAGAAGCAATTCCAAAACTTGTAGCATCACAGTACCACATTCCACCGGAAAAACTGATGAGAAGTGCCTCAATCCCAAAGCCAAATGAAATAGGTAAGAATCAGAAACGGAAGACATACATGTACTCATATAAAATACAGTGGTCAGTTAGGATGTACTTTAACAATTCAGTTTTGACACTGCTTGTTCTCTTTGAGATTTCGTTTTTGACCTTCAAACAAACTTTAGATTGATTGATTGTTGCTTTTGATTTACACAAATGACAAATAATTCATGCATATTCATGACAATTAAATCTTTAGATTATGCATGTTATGCGCATACTATTTAAGGAAGAAATTTTATTATTGGAAAGTGTAATACACTTTACATCTCTGTTTTCAACTGTTTCCAATTGATTCATGTAAAAAGAATGAAGACTAAAAACAATAAAGATGCTCAAAGGGGACATGCACAACTTTTTAAGTAGATATTGAAAATCAAATCTTATTTATGATTACCTTTACTTATTTCAAGAAAACAAATGCCTTTAGAAAGGATAAGTTAAGTTTTTGTGCATCAGAAAGTAAAAATGAGAAGAAGAAGCATATAAATTGAAGTGTTATTTTTGATTATATTTAAAACGTAATGTCTAATGTATTACCATGGTTACAGATATTTATAAGATACTGTGGGTTCATTATTTTTATGGATACCAAGTTTCATTGATAGCAGAAATTGTATTCATGGTTTACCTATATCAACGAATGTTGTTACCCCATGTAAAAATAATGAATCAATAATACTTATATTTGTTCTGAAGACCACTGTGTGTCCTACTTATAAGGAATAGTATTGTTTAACGAAATTAAAAAGTGTGAAACAATTTAGACATGTTAGACGAAATTGGTGATAAAAAGGATTAAGGATTCACAAACCATTAAACATGTTAAAAGTAAGAAACAAGTTGCACTTACATGCTGACATCATCTTGGGGGTTGCTGAATTGATTTGCTTTAACAAAAGAACTCACAAAAAAAATAATCATATTTTTATAAAGAAAAGATGATTGCATATAATTATTATCAACTTAATGAAAATTACAGTTTGCATTCCTTATATTATGAGTTGGACACACAGTACAAATAAATTATTCAAATGAAATGCAAATTAATAAGTAAGATTTTGTCATTAGTTGTCTCACATGGTCAACTTTTGCTGGATCTTATTATTTGCTTCTAATTATTCAATACCTTATTTGCACATTTCATATAATTTATTACAACATGTTTAATAAATGCATTTCTATGATGAATGGCTTCTAAAGCTACAAACAGCGTAAAAAATTTAATGCAAATTGCAAAAATTGATGCATGGCGATCAAGTTATATAGTAGCTGATATATATATCTCAAATATATACATATATACCCGGATTTAACCAAAATGGAGGATGGATGCATGGCAGACTCATTAAACTTGCCATTGATTAAAACATCTGGCTGAACCTGACAAATTAACAAAATGGCTGCCCAATATATATATATCATATCATACTTTATACTAATAACTCATCTTCTATATCTGTATATATACATATCTTACAGTCTAATTTTAACTCTCTACAAATGTATGCTTCAGGTAGGTATTCTCTATACCTGCCAAACTATAAACAGGGGAGGGGGTCTTTGAGAAGGGGGGTAGGCCATCCTATTTTATTTTTAAAAGAGGGATATGAGTGTTTCTACTTGCAAAGGAGGAGAAGTTGGCTAGACTAGTTTTCCTCTGATATTTTACTTGATTTCAAAATCAAACAGAATGGGAAGGGGTGGGAAATCCTTGCCAATCTTCCAAGACGAAATGTTACTGTAATATGAAATTCAGATGCAACTACATGTATGAACATTTTACTAAAATAGCTTACTGCATGCTATTTCTAAGGTTTCAAGGAATTTCAAATTTAAATGTTCCTAAGATTTGTTTTCAAAGTTCTTACTTGCATCATTTTCTTGGTAAGAGGGGTAGTGGGTTGGCATTGGGTGGGGTGGGGGATGAGGACATTGCCAATTGTGGTAATTCCACTTTCCTCAATACGAAAGAAAACAAAAGTGCATCAATGAGGTTTGTACAAGTTTCTATTTTCCTCATTTGTCTTACTTCACCTCCTGACCCGTCCCTCGTTCCAATGACCTAAGAAATAACCCTATTTTCATCAGATGTAAAATAATTTTGAAGCATACATGTGTTACGCCTATATTCTGTATATACTGTATATATATATCCAGCATCTAACATGATTTGTGGCTTGTCCTGATAGTGCTAGTTCATTTGTCCTTAGTCTTTTTGTTTTTATTCAGCTGTTTATTTTAGTTTGCTCGCCTTGGTTTTTCACATATACTCATTACACATCTTTCCAACAATTATAAGCTCTAGAAACTACTTCAATTTTTCGAATAATTGGTACTAAAACATCAATGCATGCTTGCAGAAGGTTAGAAGATATTAAATTTCAATGGTATTTGTAAACATCCTTCAGTTGAACTAAGATTTGATAAATTGAACCCCTGTTCTTAGTTTTATTAAAATAGATAGTTTTTGGTCTAAATTAAAACAATAAATGAAGTCTTTTCTTGCTATTTTTATAAATAACATAAAAGCATGTGTCTTTTAGATTTTTTATCAAAAATAAACTGGTGTTTCTAAAAAGAAACTATACAGTCGATTTTAACCTTAAAGTATTAAGAGATAGCAATTGAAATGTGATTTCAAAAATTGTACAAGACAAATTGAGACCCACGAACCTGCTCACTAGCTAGGTTACAAAATAGGGAAATTTAAGGTACATTCCATAAAAAAAATCAATTTTCTGAATTTTCTCCCAGTAATATATGAAGTTTTCAGATTATGAACTGACTATAAAAAAAATATCTTTTAAATGAAAGTCTCTTGAATGAATCTGGTTTCGACAATAAATTTGCAATTTTTTTGCAATTTCAGAAAATGTAAAAGGAAATTGAAATCAGATAACCTTTTTCTTTGCTATATTTCAAAATAGAGAAATTTAATAACCAATAAATTTTCTGAATAATCTCCCCTTTAAAAACAAAGTTTAAAGATTATATGAATTGATGAAAATATTTTTGTATTTCATAAGAATGACAAGTCTTATCCATTAAATTTTCACAATTTCAATGAAGATACAGACTCATCATTTGCAGCTATCTGCAATTGAAAATAATTATGCAAAGATTATTCCTGTTAATATGGTTTCTGTTTTATAAACAACAGGCATTTTGACTTGTTCTACTGTAAAAGGAAAATGTTAATAAAAAAGATTTAAAACAAAATTTAATAAGAGATTTATCCTTAGTAACCTTAGTTTTAAAATCAATGTAAAAAAAATATTAATACTATTTCTTCTGAAAATTTTTGGAAGATATTAACCACTATTTGAAAATAAAATGTATTTCCTTTGAACAATTTTGTAAAATTTGTGTTAAATATATAATTTGTTTTGTTTCAATAGTATATATAGGGATTTTATTACAATATGGATAAAACCCTTTACAGAATAACATATTTAGAATTCAAATGTTTATCAAAACCCAACACTTTCAATTTTAACACCCTGAAATTTTAACTCTAATGTATTAAAAAATGCCTGTGCTGCTTTTAATTTATAAAATCTAATATAGTATACATATATAATCTTCTAGCTCATATTGGAATGACATACTAGTTATAATGGCCTTATACTAAACTTGCATCCAAATTTTAGTTATAATTTTTTGTTTGTTTTTCCGTTTCACGTTTCCTTAGACATTTTTTTTCTCCTTGGTAGTTTCCCCTAGTGACAAGCCAACCAATCATGTTCCTGCAACCAGTTCCACCATTCACCAAGCTCCCACCGAACACCGCCCTCTCAACCAACACAATATCCATCTTCATCACCAACATCTACATCCCGCCCACCAATTTATGAATCATCATCCGTACAACTGGGCCTCATTTTCATATCCATCCTCCATGTTGGAAGTGGTCGCCATGACATCAGAGATTGACACACTTGAGTTGACATCAAGAATCAAAGATGTGCTGCAGTTTCACAATTTGGGTCAAAAATTGTTTGGAGAAGCTGTTCTTGGGCTTTCACAAGGCTCAGTCAGTGAATTATTGTCAAAGCCAAAACCATGGCACATGCTTAGCATAAAAGGGAGAGAACCCTTCATAAAAATGCATTTATGGTTGAGTGACCCTCATAATGTAGACAGACTTAAACATTACCAGAATGAGGTCAAAGGTATAATTAGAGTTTGTAATTGTACTAAATGACCATATATAAATTTCTGATTCAAAATTTTAAATTTTCTAAAAAAATCAAAATTATGGTATAATCGAAAAATTGGCAAGAAATTCTTTGATGAAAAATAATGAATTAAAACAACATGTTAGGTACTTGAGAATGATTACTCTATATTGCAAACTGTGGGTTCATTTATTATTTTGGATACCAATTTCTGAATTAAGGGAAAAATATTATTTCATCCAGATTTGATTTCAAGGTTTTTCCAAAGTCTAAATACTAGTCTTTAGATGCTTTGTATTACCATAAACTTATTAAATTGTGGTTTATCTATTCCTAAGAAATCTACAACAATTGGTATCACAAAAATATTAATGAATGAACAGTAAACAAAAAATATTTGCATGATACAATAATTAGGGAATTTTCTTTCAACATAAACTAATGATAAACCAATTTTTCAATGAATTCACATTAAAATTTAAATCATCGGAGAAATTTATATATGGACATTTTTACACAATATATCCACATCCACTTCACATACAAAAAGAAATGTGATAGGTTTCTGAGTTATGACATAGAAAAAAAAATAAACAACTGAAACTTAAAGTGTAAAATGCAGAAATTTTAACAATAAGGGAAAATTTCTGCATATTCAGTAGTTATTTTAAGCTAGTGATACAATGAAGCTTGTGTAACCTAATCACTTTAAGACTTAAGATTTTGTTAATTTTGCTAGTTTATATGTGTACAAGAATTTGTACTGTTTTGTTCCAACACCAAAGATTGCTTCGGACAGGTTGCACTGTATTTTAATTATGGTTAAGAAAAGCACTTAATATTCCAACATTTGGAAACGAATGATTTTGCTAGTTTTGCTAGTTTTTATGTTTACAAGAATTTGTAATGTTTTGTTCCAACACCAAAGATTGCTTCGGACAGGTTGCACTATATTTTAATTATGGTTAAGAAAAGCACTAGATTCAAACAATTGGAAACGAAAGATTTTGCTAGTTTTGCTAGTTTTTATGTTTACAAGAATTTGTAATGTTTTGTTCCAACACCAGAAATTGCTTCGGAAAGGTTGCACTGTATATAAGTTAGATTGCAAAAATGTTGAAAAATATTGTTATTTATTTCTGTAAATTCAGAAATTTTTGTGTTATTATTGCAACAATCAACAAATATGCATAATATTGATTTAGATAAAAACTGCAGCAATAATATCAGCTTACAAAAATTTCTGAATTTACAGTGTATAATGTGATATATGATATGCACATGCACATGCCATAACTAACATACATTTGGTAAAGGAAGAGATACTGAATTTTTGTTTTTCATTTGTAGCTCAACGTCGTCGTAGAAGTAGTATAGATGAAAGATCATATGATTCATCCTCAATGCCAAAACGCCCTCGTGTGTTCTTCACAGAAGAACAGAAAGATAAACTACGTCTAGCTTACAACCAGGATCCCTACCCCAACCAGGGTACAATAGAATCCTTAGCTTCAGAGCTCAATGTTGGTGTCAAAACTGTTATAAACTGGTTCCATAATCATCGTATGAGAGCTAAGCAACAGCAGCATATTGGCAGTATGCAGGTTGGATCTAATTTTGGTGATGGGAATTCCAGCAATCCAAATATAAAGTCAGAACCCAATGATGATATTTCAATGCATAGTGATATTTCTAGCTTATCGGATGACACAAATCATATGTCATCAAGTTTCCATGGAAACCAGCCAAACAATCAGTGGTTGTTTCCACAGTTTGAGCCAGCTGTCATGCAGAAAATTGCTCAGGAAAGGTCTCGTGAGCAACAAAATGGCTGCTCGGAAGAATCTGGTAGTCAGTCATCAGAAAAAGAAGAAACCAAAGAAGCCCAAGATGATCTTGATGATGAAGATGCTCCATCCTACCCTGTGTTTAATGATATTGATGAGAATTCAAATGATGCAGATCAGAATCCAAGTCTGATTGAACCTTGTCAAAATATATCCCCTGGTGTCAACAAACGCAAGAGGTCAAATCCAAAGTATGTTTCCGAAGGGAGAGAACTAGACAAAACTAAAAATAATATGTATGGTGGCATGTTAAAAAGTTGTGTTTCCAAAGATGAAGGTGTCGAAATGGACGATGATGATGTTGAAAAGGAAAACGAGTTGGGAAATGTAGATTTAAACTACAAAGCTCAAAATGGCCAGCATTTAAACAAAATTGTGAAACTTCAAAAGGCTATCGATTCACCTGTTCAGGATTGGGACGAATTTGACAATGTTTCAAGTATTGAAAAATTAAAGAAGAATCTGCAACATAGCCCACAGACAGCTGGGACGTGGGAATTTTAAGTGCACATGTTCTCGGAGAGTTAATGTTTTGCCTTCTACAAATGATATTATTGTGAAATTGTGACACAAATTATAAACACAATCATGGAAAACAGTATTTTATCCTTAAAGGGTAGCTTCTATATTTTTATATGAAAAAGTACATTTTTTATGTGTTTTTCCGTTTTTTGTCAATCATTGACATTGTGAGTTACAGTTGTTAAATTTGTGAATTTTTATGGCATATATATGTTAAAAACTTGTTGATGTATTTTTATTGTGAATTTTTCTCATTGTTCAATTTTATATATTTGATATTCATCATTTTCAAAAGATCATGTGACATTGGTTGCTTGGCAACAAATTAGAGTAGAAACATCATCTCAACCAAAGATCTCTAGTTGCCATGGAAGAATCATTTGTTTTTGTTCACTTTGTTATTCGCTTTGTTTATTGATAGAATGAAAGATATCTAAGCTATATTTTCGAATTAGTTGCATTTTAGTTTAAATAGATATAGACTATAAGATGACCAAAAAAATGGATGCCTGTCCAAAGGATGGTTGTATTTTATTTGGAAAAAGCTAGATTTAAACTTTGAATGACCACCAACAATCCATTGCAACTTTAACCTTGACTACCTGTGACCTGTGTTTACATGTGTAATCATGAAGTGTCCTTTGGCTCTTGGAGTCTGTACGAATAAAGAACAGATCTCTATAGTAATAAAATTTGAAAAGGCTGACATTTTTTGGTATACTAAAAACCGTGGATGGTAGCACAGGATATTTGCAGTAGAAGTTGCCAACAGCTATTTTGGAATGGAAAACAAGTGCTAAATGGACTGACAGTTATTTTTTAGGTTCAAAGCAAGATGTATATAGAATTATTATGTGTACAAAAGTGCTTGCTTCTCTATATTATCAAGACACATTACTCCATATTTTTATATACCTTTATATATACTGTTTTCTGTTAAATCAAATATTTCTAATCCACAAATTTTAATCTGAAGTTGTTAAAGATATGTGAAGGAACTTTTTGAAGACATTATCATAATTAGCATAAATATATTCAAATTTTAGTAACATAACCCAAAGAAAGAATATTTATATTGTGAATTAATTCAATCATTTAGAAAATAGAAGGACTGAATAAGAGATATTGTCATCTAAAATTCAAGTATTCAATACTTTAAATATTCTGTTTGAAAATTTTGCTGATTTTAATTTTGAAAATAAATGAGGCTCAGAAAGGGTAAATTAGATTTAAAATATAGCTTTATCTATTTAAAAAATAATTAGATTTATTAGGTTGTATTGAGAAAGCTTTGTTATGTATGTTTTTATTATTATTTTTATAATCTATGTTCCTTGTTTAATTCGTTCTCATACAAAATCCCAAATAGCTATGATTACTGTGAGTTTATCTATTTATTAAAAAATAATATATTGCCAAAATTTTAAGAATAAGTATTAAGAGATTCAGCTAACATTGAAACACCTGTAAATAGGTATGGTGAGCTTTTAACTTATTTGTTATATATTAAGGATCTTGAATTGGACTAAATAGGCTATTCCTCAAAAAGATTAAAGATATTTTTTTTAATTTTTTTTTTATTGGAACCAAAGAAAGATGATAGTTAATATCTTCACATTTACAGAGAATTTCTTATATGCTAGTATCATAATTAATTTTAGGCTTAAGTTTCAATTTTTAAAGCTTTGAATTTGATACTAACAGTTAGCAAAATTAGGAAACGCAAAGATCATAATTTTTAGGAGTTATTTCCCTTTCAAAAGGGGATGTAACTCCTGAACTAATTCATTTCATTCTTGACATTCCTAAAGTTAAATTTCATTACATTTTTAAACTTTTATGTCAAAGACAGAAAGGTATTAATTTCATTTATGTCATTTTCACGAAATTATTCAAAATTGGCATTACAAAAAATTTTTAAAAACTAAATATGTAGATAAATCTTTATTTCTGTCAATATGATAATCAATGTAAATGAAATAAACTTTTAAGATTTTTATAGTGGAATTAAAAGGTTGTTAAAATAGGTTTTGAAATTTTAGATATATTTTGAAAAGATTAATAAAATATATAAAAAAAATGAAATATTATTCTACAAAAGATATTAGTATATTATATCGTAATGATACCAAATCACGGTTGAAGGAAACATGCTCAAGGCTTTTGTATTTTTATTTTATTTGTGTCGTATATTTTTGGTTGTCAATTTTATTCGGTTGTTGATTACACTGCCAAGAAAACAAGTAAACAGTTGTTAAATTTACATAAATTTAGTTAACTACAAAAATCACCCTCATCCCCACTACTGCTTGTCCAACTGGAGTTTAATAATAGATTGCTTGACAGAATTTAATTTCTTAGATTAAGAGCCATAATATGTATAAGAGATACATTTGGTCCTCTTGTACTTAAAATTCTCCATGGATATTTGGAGAAAAGTTAATAGGTATTAATAAAGACAACAGTAGTATACCACTGTTCAAAAGTCATAAATGGATTCAGAGAAAACAAATCTGGGTTCCAAACTAAAACTGAAGGAAGTTTACCAATGGTCTAATAGCATTTGTTTTGTGTTAAATTGATTTAACACTATAAACTCACTCGTATGCATGCAAATGTAAAATAACATTAAATTCCCTAAAACAAGCTTTTGATAGTTGAAATAAGTTTTGATTTTATATGAAGGCTTCGATTCAGTCAACCAGTTTGAAACATACAGGAATGTCCACAATTGTCCATCCTACTAGCCAAATAAAGATTTGGAATTTTATATTATTTGATAAAAGTTTCAGTGTGGTGAGAATGTTGACTCCTTAGAACTACATAAAGATTTTTCATGCTGTTCATGGAGGTTAGGCTTTTTAAGCAATAGAAATTATTGTACAAATTTGGAACTGTAAAGATTTCATTGTGAAATGTGTCTCAAGCATCCATTGTTTTAGTGAAAAAGGGATGTTTTACCAAAATTATGTAATTTGTCCTCAAAACAAGAAGTTTATCTGAACAGATTTTAAATGCAATTTTCCATTCAAGAACTATAACAACTAAAAGTAGATAAAAGCAAAATATTTTAAACTCCAGGTGGACATGTAAACCAATAATTTAACATAAAATCTTGTAAATATGGCTTCTCTTATATATCATGCTTTTTAGAGTTATAGCTTTAGAAAACAATTATATATTTTAAGTATTATTATATTATTTTGATTGACACAAATTGATACATAATGTGTTCAGATTGTATATTATATCCAATTGCTCCATTTATTCAAAATTGTGTATTCTACAAACTTTTGTTGATTTTGCTTCAATTACATGTTTGAATGGTGGAATACCTGTTGTTCTATTTTTACATTGATTTACGCTTGAGTAATTTGAGCTTTTTGCAGAGGATGTTTTAAGCACTGAAAAGATTTCTAAATAATATGTAATAAGAATTTCCTGACTTTTCTGATTTGAAAATAATGTTTTAATTATAGATAATCTACATATTTTGACATTGAAAAGAAAACAGTAGCTCTAGACCCTAATTTCTTTGGGTGTCGAAATAACATAATGGATTTGTTTGACTCCAATTAGTTTTGGGAAATTTCCAATTTTTCCTAGAATTTTCATTAAAATTTATAAAGATATTTAAATTTAGACGCTCAAACTTATCTACACAATTGCCAATATCCAGAATACATAAACATACCTTTCTCTTATCTCTGCATATAAAACATATAAAAAAATGTATTTCGTTGAATATTTGAATTAGTGGTTCACCTGTACCCACTAACCCACAAAAATTGGTATCCAAGGAATACTGTTGAAGCCACAGTATACATTTGACCAAAAAAAAATTCACCATTTGTGTTTATACAATAATTCGTTGTTACATAGGTTTAACTTGGTGCTGTGCACTCTGAATAATTAACTTCTACAGATGAAGGTTGTTATAAGCTTATTTTTCAGTTCTCAACAGGATTGTTTTTTTGCTTTAATAAGCTGAGTTATATTTTTTGTTTTAGCTATAGAAGCATTTAAAGTGCCTAAAATTGATGATTTTGTTAAGTTTTGTTTATTATTATTATTTTTTGTACAGATTTTATGTGCAATATTGAATTATTTTGTGTTCGTAGTTTTAACAGTAGAGAATGTTTTTGTTTATTCAGTGCTATATACAATTGAGAAAACATATTCACTGCACGGAAATCTTTATATGACACAAAATTACATATAAGAATATATTTTACTTCATTGTATTACTTGTATAATTGCATTGTATAACAATAAATTTAACAAAACATTAGGTAAAATTTTTGTTATGAAAAATACCATATATAGATAAATTGATATTCAGAATTATATCTGCAAAATTTGATTCAAAATCACTGTGCAATACAGTATATTGTGTTCAATCAGTTTAATTTCTCTTTTGCTTTACTTGTTTTCTCTACGATGAATATTTCCTTGTGCAATAAATGGCAATCTTTGTTTTAATGGTAGTAAAAGGGAGGTAATATTATTCCTTTATTAAATTGAAAATGAATTTTATTTTAAAGTAAGAACTTAAATTTTTTTAGAAAGTTATTAATTTTATATTAAAATTAAATTTCCAAAGAAAAACTTTTGTTTTAACTCCTTGTTTTGTTTAATTATTCATAAATCCTAACAAATTGGACAAAAGCTTTAAAACAAAATTTGAAATCCAGCGTAGATTGTATAGATTTTTGGACAATCATCTGAATTGATACTCCAAAAATGATATTGGTTGTCAAAATTGAAAATCAAAACTGTTATTTAGTTAAGAAAAACATTGTTTAGATTAGGTTTAGTTTAGAAAATTAATCGAGATATAGGCCTCAAATTTAGATAACATGATACATCAGATTAAAACAATATTTTAAGGTTACATTTTATAAACATAGATTAAGTGCAGATTTTTTTTTGTGCATAATGTGAAAATAAAATAAACAAGTTTAGTTTGTAACCAGAAAAATTTCATTATTTCTATAACCAGACATTTTTGCAACAGTGAAACAGCATAATTATAATTTTCAGCATTTTCTTATTTTCCTAATTAAGATATTCAAGGAATAGTTTGTGTATTTTCCCTCATTTCTGTTTTTTTGCAGATTGTTTATTTATGTCTATCTGAATGAAAAGCTGGTTCTTTATGGTTGTTACATGTATCGTAAAAACTTTGTTAGCAGTTATCATTGTTACAAAAAAAGTTCATTTAGGTTGGAGAAAATTGAATTTAAAATGCAATTGTATAGGACTGTTATTTCATCTTCATGTTTTAGGCATTTTTGCTATACATTTCCATTAGAACATCTACCGATTACATATTTATAGCGCATCACACTTATGTTTATGTGGTACATAAAAAATATATTTATATGGTGCATCAAACATTTATATTTGTGTTGAGCATCAATGTAAAATGAATGTATACAATTGGAAATGTTCAGCTGTATAAACTACTTTCCAACTTACAGCATTAAGTTGCTGTGAAGGACTTTAAACACCCTCAACAACCTTCTGTACAAAACTCAAGGTAGATGGCATCTATTAAATTATTTTGATAAAACAAAATGGTTGCTGCTTACAAAGACCACAGGACTATCACATGTGTTACATTCTGTGTCAATACACAAAATTGACATTATTACATATATTTGTTGAATATATAATATACATATATCTTTAAAAGTATTTTTGCACATGTATGTGTTCAGTTGCACGAAATCAACATTTAATCTCATCCAGTCATTTTATAACACAAATCATCAACGTCAGTTGTTAATGCTACAATTTTTTGTTATGCAGTTGTATTTTTGTAATATTTTATTTTAACTATTTTACATAATCAAGATATTTACTTTTTACTGCCTGAATATTTGCTGATATGTATTGTGAAGAAGGAAGGAGATAACTTCTTTTAATCCTTATGAATGTTTTAAAAAAGGGAGATAATTTCTTTGAATCCTTATGAATGTTTTAAAAAGGAAGAAATTGAAAACTTAAGTTACTGGTTGTCGATTGACTGTTAGACTGAAATATTTGGCAATGCTCTTTGTTGATTGTATTATAAAAATGTCAACATAGAAAGTTTCTACAGTTGATTGCTATTCATCTAGAACAACCTTCTGGTAAAAGTTTGGCATTTTTTACCTCTTTTTTGGTACTATGTATCAAGGGAGATAATATAAATGTTCTCCTTAGTTTTCTGATATGAGAACTGAAGCAATTTCATAAATATCTTACATTTAAAAGACATTTGTACGATATTTAAACGATTCATGAAACATTTGCAGGAGTGTATATTTGTATGTGAGCAAATTGTAAGTAATATGCATATTATTTTAACAGCTTTAAACTTATCTGCTTCATTTCACAGAAATGTTTTATACAACCACACTTAATTAGAACTAATAAAACGTTCATATGACACAGATTATATATTCCATAATCACACAAATGTTTATTCTGAATTAAAAATAACATTATCAGAAAAGAATTTACTTCAAACAGATTGTATTACATCTAGTCTTTTTAACTATAACAGTGCATTTATATTTTTGTTCAGGTAATATATATAATTGCATTACTGTTGATTAACAATATAGGTGCTTTAACATTGAATAAATCTTTCTATATATACTTGTACTAGTTGTTTGTTTATTTGTTCTTATTTAGAAAGGTTACTATGAACTGAAGCTGTGAGAAAAAAAATTAATAAAAACCCTCTTGATTTTAGTATCACCTTGTCAGACTATTTCATATTTTAAGCACATGTACATGTTGCAGTCTAAAATAAGTACGTGAACAGATTGCAGTCTAAAATCAAGTTTCAAAGATATCCTCTAGATTTTTATGAGGGGTTGTACATATAAGGTACATCGATAGACAAGCCATAGGGATTGTTATATACTGAGTGCCAATGAAAACGCAACACTTGGTTTTTCAAAAATAAAATTTATGTTAGAAATCATAATCTTTCAAAATGAATTGTTTTTGAAAATTAACAATTCTAACAATAGATCGATATCAAACAAAAATGTTTCATTGTCATCTTTCGGGCGCAATAGATAAACGAAACATCCAATGTCGAATCATCAAATCACAGTCCTAACAAAAAATGTTACAACCCCGTTGTGCAGCGCAATCTCAACAGCGCCGTGGAATTGATCATCCAGGACGTTTAATGTGATCTCGAGGAATGTTATTCCACTTGTCCTGTAAAGCAAACTCAAGCTGACTTTATGATATTGGTGGTGGTTTTCATCGTCTAAACCATGTCAAAAATGAAATCTGATGCAAAATTTGCTCTATCAGACCTAAATCTGGCGAAACGCATGACTTTTGGCCAAGGCGGGTGCCAAACGTCTATGTAACCACCACTGACGATTTTTGGTACATAATGAATGATTTTTGGTACATAATGACTGAATTCGATGTTTACACCAGACGGCCGTTTAGATGTCGGCTGTGGTCCTCTTTAACCGTTGAATTTCTGCGCAAATGGTGCTTTACTGAAATTACTCCATAGGATCTACCGTGACCACCATTGAACTCACGTGACCTTTGGACATCCATCAGGGTTGATATCGGATATGTTAAAGACCAAATGTGTTGGTTGTGCTGAGCGTTTCTTGCTTTTTGAACCCCGGGATGGGGCTTCTCATTAACTGATCCATTTTTGTTGAATTTGTGTATGATTTGGGTTATTGTATGCTGTGAAAGGCTTCATTGGATCATGCCCGAAACTGCATGTCGCTGGTTGTCAGAAAGTCCTGGCATTTACTCAGATGTTTATTGCAGTTTCCTTACAATAAGGACGGGAAAATTCATGACATTAGCCAAGCTTTAAATGACAAAATCGTGAAAATGGTGCATATGTTGAAAAGCGGTGAACTTGGTTTATGTCCGTTCAATATAACCCTTACTTCGCATTTGTTCCAAAAATCACCCAACCGTAAAGTTGTCGACAATTGTCTTTAAAGTCGTTTTCAACCAACTTTACAAAGTTCTAATATTAAATAAATAAAAATTATCAGACTTTTTTGAAAAACAAAAGTGTTGCGTTTTCATTGGCACTCAGTATATATTCCCCAAAACTTTGGTGGTTGTAGGGGCATACCAACTAGAACTGTTAGTAAACTTACTAAAATATATCCCTCGATTTGAGTATTTCCTTGTTAGACTAGGATAATTTTTTCATCAAATGTATAGGCTGTAATCTAGAATCAAGATTCAAAGATATCCCTCTTACTGCTTTTTGGGACTTGTACATACAATGTTCATGGATAGACTAGACATGGGGATTCTAATATATTACCCAAAACTTTGGTAGTAGATCTATTAAAAAAATCTGGGTTCAAATTCTATATGATAGAGCAAACTAGAACTCTAACTTACCAAAAACAAAGACACAGGGGTCATCACAGTTTAAATATCCGATCAAAAGTAATGGCCAATAGTTATCAAAGGTACCAGCATTATGATTTAATACGCCAGACGCACATTTCGTCTACATAAAAAAAAATCACCATTTCAGATTCAAAGGACAGTTTAATGTTCATTGTTTTCATTGTTTTCACCAATAATAAAGTAACTATCAGCCCTGCAAACTATCTTGATTTATGAGGGGTATATCCCATTAGAGGAGTTGGCCTAAATTTTGAAATTCTCTGTTATAATGAACTGAACACCTCAAAACAGGCGTTCAAATTAGTAAAAAGGGTATTTAAGCACATGCATACTCATTTAAGCAATACAATAGTAGATTAAAAACACTTATGACAATATGAGAGGAGATTTTGAAAAATTGGAAGGTATATACTCTCCCCACTCCAAATGATTGCAGATTTGTTTTGAAATTTGTTAAAAAAAACTCCCATGGTAAGTAGTCACTAAACTTTTAGGAAAACAAGAATAATAGGGATATTTGATATATGCTTGATTTTCACTACCCTTACTTTCTGTTAACATGCATACAGTTGGTTTTCGCAATTTTATTAATACCTCTTAACTAAATATGAGCTGGGACTATTATACTTATGATATAATAATTCTAGGTATATGTTGGAGCAGGTTTGTGACGTACCTTGATGTATGTGTACAGTGTTTTGAAGAAAGGGTATAGTACATGGTAATTTGCCATTTGTAATTGGTAATATTCTTGTAAGCAGTATGCATCGAGGGAATCTGGTCTTGTATCCAAGTATGAGAACCTAAGATTGTGTTGTTATTATTATTATCTTACAAGTCTTTGAAGAATGGATTGCAATACAAATCTTCAAAACCTTTCTATTTTTACTACCACAAAATAACAGTTTGAAGCAATTTCTCAACACCTGATATTCATACATTTCATCTGTAAATATCATTGGTAAATTGAGGTTCAACTGGTGGCATTTGTAGCTCAAGTCATGGGTGTGTATCTGATGAAATTGATGGGTCTACACTTTTTTATACACCACTACATAATATTTTAACCATAACCAAATAGTTATAACACTTTCCACTTCGATGAACTATGTAAAGTCCACTGTGGGTTTGACAAATTGAGGTTTTGTTTTTTATGCGAATTAAATGAATTTTTATGATGATTTTTGGCATGATATTAATGACTTTTCAAACTTGTCAGGCGTAACTTGTCATAATTTTACACGTATGAATTCATTAAAAAACCAAATTAAATCATTAAGCTAATAAATGTCTTTATAATAAATTGTCAGTATGAAAGTGACAATCTATAAAATCTTAACAGTCACAATAAACAATAAAAGGTTCAGAGGTCAAGGTGTCCACCTGTACTTAGGATTGTCTCAAAATTACTATTCTGATGAAGGCATTAACAGTTTGTATTGGTATTTTATTCTTTTCTCTGAAAAAAATACTGGTGATAATTATCTCTGACAAGCAGCTAATTATAAGATGAGACACATTTTTTTTATTCCTCAGGCACCGAATTTCTATTTTTTTTCTCAAGGAAGAACTTTTTTTCACTACTATTGTTTAACACACAGGACCAAGATATATATTTTTTCTTTTTTTTTACTTGTTTTTTTCCAGACATTTTGTTTTCTGCAACTTACCATTTTTTTCAAGAAATTTTAGAACAAAACAAATATTTAAAAATCCATAAACTCCGTATAAAAGGTGAATTGCTTTAATGACACAAAACCATTAAAAAACATTAAAATAGTGTTCATCTTTAAAACAAAAACTTGAACAATCACTTTGATTTCACTAAACATAAGCTATTGAATATATATACTAACATATCATTACACTGCTCCCATAAATATTTGATGAAGAAAGAATTCAACTATACCAGACAGCACCTATTTATGGTAGTTTTTAATACTAATAACCAAGCTTAAGATATCATTAAAGGTAAGCTATCTAAAAAAGTGTCATATCTTTGTTTTCCATGGAGATTATTGGTCATGCATTATCTTGTTGACTTTTGCTATGAACTGAGCTAAATAGTCTCTAGTTTATCTGTCCTGACTTCAAAAGTAGAGGGCATTATATGTTTGATGATTTGTTCGTCCGTCCGTTCTTTCGTCTGTCCCTCTGTCCATTCGTTTGTCTTGTATCATGTTTGACTTTTTAATTTGGATAATTAACCACGAAGTTATGGTCGCATCAACTTGGAACATAGTGCATATGTTAATACTAGTAATATGACTGTTCAGATTGTATGTCAAATTACGGGTTTGATCTGGATTTGATGCTTAACTGAACGTGGGAAATGTGATGGTCGTGGTGTGACACTGGGTTCCAAGATTTTTTGTTTGATGTACACATCTATTGTTACAAGCCAGGTAGAAAAGGTAGAAAGATCAATCTTTTCAGCTTATTTTACATTTACAAGTGTACCATGTCGTGTGTACTCCATTATTAGAAATTTAAGGATGTATTTATTGTTAAGTTAAAAATAGTTCCATCAGGTAAGACGTGTATGGAAGTATCTTTGGTAAAGAAACCCATGTCACTATGTTGTACTAGTATATATATCTTATTTGTCTGATAAAAATCATCGTGATAACTAACGATCATTAAAGCATGTGGTGACGTCTGTTTTAATTTGGCGTTTTTGTAATGATTTTTAGAATTAATTTAATCACAATTGTGACAAGTTTGGCCTTTTACGTTTGCGTCAACAATTGTTAGGTTATCTGCTAAAAAAGTCCGAGTCTCATTTTATAATAAGTAAAAAAGATACTAAGCAAAATGACAATAATATATAAATTAACAAAGGACTTCCAGCAGTTTCTGACATGCCAGCTTCAAACCTCAATTAAACTGATTGAAAGATTAAGTCTTCATCATATGAATATTAAGTAAAATACCTCCTAGTTCAGCGAAAATGGACGTCAGACAATGAACAAAACCAGTACAGTATAGAAAGCTACAAAAGACCCCGTTTTGATTTCATACGTTGCACGTTTGCAGGTGCGTTTAATTCCGATCTTAAATGACTAGGATTGGTGAAGTTCGGTGATTCTCCCCGAGCACTCTGGCTTCCTCCAACAAATAACAAAACTGGTCATCAGTGATCAAAGTAGTGTTTAATAAAAAAAAAAAAAATCTACCAATCAATCTTATACTGCAGCGATGATGTTTTCTTATAATAGGAACATATTATATTAGTAAAACTCCAAACATATGAAGTAAACTTCTCCCATCCTTTGAGAATGTTTTTTGAATTTTTGAAAAAAATAAGGCATTTCTACCTCAGGAATAGATTACCTTAGCTGTATATGGCACTACTTTTAGGAATTTTTGGTCCTCAATGCTCTTCAACATGTTCAACTTCGTACTTTATTTGGCCTTTTAAACATCTTTTGATTCGAGCGTCACTGATGAGTCTTTTGTAGACGAAACGCGCGTCTGGCGTAAATATAAAATTTTAATCCTGGTATCTATGATGAGTTTATTTGGTTGTAAAAAAAAATCTTAATTTGTTTCTTACATCTAATGTATTCCCCAGTTACAATTGATGTACTATATGTTTTGTGTAAACACCCAGAAGCGATGGATGCTACTAAAATACATTATACATTATATCATTGAAAGTATCATTAAATTATGTATTCCGGATTGGCAAAAAACAATCACACATTAATAACACATGCTAAACTGTCACATTGAGTCAAGCATACGGATTGTACAATTGTGTAAATTGTCAATTGTTTTGTCAGCAAAGCTTATGATATAGTATACCAGGTGTGGAATGATCCTAGAGGGTTAAAATGGACAGATCTTAGTGACGTGTTTGTAATACAACGCGATTTTACTGTTCAATATTGTCTGACATTAGAAAGTGTAGAATTGTTACACGTCTTGTCTGTGGGAAGTGAATTTACATAGCCTATACTATCTCGTTCGGTTTCTTGATGTACTTCCTTTTTTTGTCGTTTGTATAGTATATTGATAAAATCTTTATAGTTTGTTTGATTCATCATTGCTACTATGGTATATAACTTTTAAAGTTGATGTTTTGCATGTTATATCGACTATTATATTATTTGTTTGTGCGTTTCTCTGTGATGAGTGTTCTGGTGTGTTTGTGTGCTGCATTTCTGGCACGAGGTGTTGTCATTTAAGCGATTTTTATGCCCCACCTACGATAGTAGAGGGGCATAATGTTTTCTGGTCTGTGCGTCCGTTCGTCCGTCCGTCCGTTCGTTCGTCCGTTCGTTCGTCCGTCCGTTCGTCCGTTCGTTCGTCCGTCCGCTCGTTCATCCGTCTCTGTCCCGCTTCAGATTAAAGTTTTTGGTCAAGGTAGTTTTTGATGAAGTTGAAGTCCAATCGACTTCAAACTTAGTAAACATGTTCCCTATGATATGATCTTTTTAATTTTAATGCCAAATTAGAGTGTTTACCCAATTTCACGGTCCACTGAACATAGAAAATGATAGTGAGAGTGGGGCATTCGTGTACTGGGGACACATTCTTGTTTTTAGACTGTCATATAAGCGAAATGTTGGGCCAGCCATAAAACCAGGTTCAACCCACCATTTTTTTAAAATGTCCCGTCCGGAGTCAGGTTTATGGCAGTTGTTATTAAATAGTTCGTTTCTATGAATATTGGCGTTTGTATTTGTTGCACTTAAGTGTTCATGTTGTTCTTTTGTTTTTCTCTTATAGTTGATGTGTTTCCCTCGGTTTTAATTTATAACCCTGATTTGTTTTCTCGAAATCGAATTATATCTTTCTAACACCAGTATTCTTCTGTTGCCTTTATTTGACCCTGTCGGGTAGTTCATTTAATGAAAAGTCACTAAAGCCAGACATAATGCATTTCATCTGCATCGTCTGTGCATGTGTCGTCTGCCTCGAAAACATTAAGATTCAGTCTGGAGTCAACCTAGTTTTCAGATACTGTAATTGTACTTATTTTTGCGGTGTATTTATTTTCACGAATTTCGGGGTTGGTTTATTTTCGCGAAAATAAATACACACGAATCTAAATCAAACCTTTCAACTGAAAGGCAATAATTATGAAACTGCGAAAATAAAACGTGTTTAAAATACACAATTCGCGAAAATAAGTACCCGCGAAAAAAAGTACAAGAACAGTATATATGACTTCGTCACACCTTCATGGAATTGTATGAAATTTTGATGGAAATGTTATTCATGGTCAGAAGACAGTATTAACAATATTTATTGATCCATTTTACTGAACCAGATGCGCATTTTGATAATAAATGTCTCTTCGATGAAGCCCGAGGCCAAAATATTTTAAAATTCAAAACTATATTTAAAACTTGAAAAGCTGATAGAAATATAAAGGGCGAAAGGTTAAGCCAAAATTGGCCAAGGAATCAGAGGTTCACAGGAGAAAGATACATTCTGTAATCTAAAATAACATATTATTAAGAATTGAGACCCACAATTTTTAAAGATTTTTGCTAAGTGCGGTTAGGGTAAAACAACATGACACTAAAGTAAACATATGAAGCGTTTGATTTTTTTCAATTTACCGAATTTTTGGAAATAAGCACAACTATTTGGAATAATCGGAAGAGAGTATCCATGGCAAATAATAAAAATATATGAAGTTTATATATCCGTATTTAACTGTGAAAATTTTTTCATGAAATTTGACAGAGATTTTTTAAATGAAAATATAGTTTATAAAGCAACATGTTGACTATATGACTTTTGGACTGTTAATTACCATTTATATACAGTCTGAGCTAAATTATTTGATATGATAGACCTTTCTTATCTTCATGAAATAATACAGAACTTGGACGGAAGCCCCCCCCCCCCCCCCCCCCCCCCCTGAAGAAAACGCATCGCAAGATTATTTTAATATTTTTCTGTTTTTAATGGTAAATGAATTTAATTTTTGCCAGTCAACATTCCGTTTGCGGCATCGACCATTGTAGGATATTACTTGCTTGGAGAATAAACATACATCCAGTGAATTGTGTTTTCTCATTTTCTATGTCACTTGACAAAATAACATTAACATAATTCCTAAGAAAATTTCAAAGTTTATGTGGAAGGAAAATTTTCCTCAAATGTTGACATTCTTTTATCTCATGATTTACAGAATAATAAAGTAAATTATTATGTCTGTAGAAATCTCACGCTACGTAAAATTTTACATAATCTTACATAATTTTCTTCATTATTTATATTTGTCATATTTTCATTAATTATTATACTTTTATTTCACTTAAGGACATATTTGAAAAGTTTTGTAGTTTTTCATTCGTAATTGATAAATTGTGTCTTGTTTTATCAAATGATTCAATGTATCATTATATATATTTAAGAGATATTTCTGGTATTTTTTTCAAATTATGACATACAATAAATAACGTACGTTCTGTTCCTTCATTTATTTTGTAAGATTCAAACTTTGTTCTTAATCCAAGACACCATCCTTAGCAACAGTTAGTAGTCGAATAATAACTAACACCACCCATTACAAAAGGCAGTGGTCGAATTATAACTTACACCACCTTATAGGACCTGTGAATACCGGTATATTTAAAGCATGATTCCTTCTTATTAAAGTTTTTGAAATGATTATAATGTTGTAAATCTAAGGCGCATTTGTCTTTTTTTATTTGATGTAATGCACAAGACTAGCTTGTATGATCAAGGATATTTACGTAACTGTTAAAAGTTTATAAAATAAATAAAAAGTGATCTCAAGGGTTGAAATCAGGAACAACCACGGCAAAAGTACATGTCGGATAGGGGCGAATATTTTTGCCCCTTACAGCCCGTTTTTCCCGTTGAAAGAGTTCGTTAACATGTCGACTTTAAATACGCACAACCTTTACTATACACATGCTGTCTCTTAACGTCCGTAATATGACCGGAAGTTGCTCCGTATGCATCCTGTACTACAAAACAGACATCGGTCTTTAATTGCATGACTTTTTCTTAAAATGTCCTGTAGCACGTCAGGAATATGGCAGATGTTATCAAATAACTCGTTTCTATGAATGTTTGCGTTTGTTTTGTTGCACTTCAGTGTTCCTTTTGTTATGCTTTTCTCTTAAAGTTATGTGTTTTCCTGTGTTTTAGTTTGTAACCATGGTTTGGCTTTTCTTTATACAGTTATGACTTTTAAACATCGATATACTACTGTTGCCTTTATAAACTGCTAGACGAAAGTTTAATGGACCGTAATCATATGGCTGCTATTAACAGTAGAAAACCTTTAATTTGGGATTTGCAAGAAATACGAATTTCACTGATTTAAAATTGTCTCTGTCAATTTCAGATAAATATAAGAATCTACAGGTTGAATATCAAGAAGCTGTGAAAACAGCACAGGAACAGAAACAATTGATTACCCAACTTGAAGAAGATCTCAGAAGTGTCAATGCTTTGTCGTCCATGTTTAGAGGTACACCGGAAGGACAGAATGTACTCACACCTGGTGGTGAGGCTGAAATGGTAGCAGAGGTAGTGAAAGATGTTGCAGCTCCAGGTAATATATGCGCGGGAAAATATTTTAAAAACAAAAAAACAATGTGAAACTACAGTATGATTTCCCTGAATGTTAGTGCACTTTTAACAAATAGTAAATTAGATAAGCGGTTAAAGTAAGGGAAACAATCCAGCTGTCACACTTTGTTGGCATTATTATGTTTCGACATTTCAGTTGCAATCACCATAGATCCTGCCAGCAAAACAGCTGCTGATTCCCTGTTGCCTATAATACAGAGCCAACGAGAAAGGTACAGACTCAGAGCACAGGAGTTGGAAGCAGTAAGTATGCTTACAAGTATGCTCCCTGAACTAGTATACATATTTGTTTAGGGGCCACCTGAAGGACGACTCGGGGTGCGGGAGTTTCTCGCTACATTGAAGACCCATTGGCGGCCTTCGGCTGTTGTCTTCTCTATGGTCGGGATTGTTGTCGCTTTGACACATTCTCCATTTCCATTTTCAATTTTATTGTATGGTGCTAATGACTGAATAGCTGTACTTAAATTTAATTTGTTTAAGTGCAAAAAGTTGAAAAATAGTTATTTATAGTTTATTACTCAATATCCAGACGCTTTCTGAATTATGCTACTAAGAAATGTAAGGTTCGGAATCCGATATCATCTCTTTTGTAGTCAAACTTCGTTTTTAAACCACCCTTATTCTTGTTGTCAATCTCTAGATGTAAATCAATTTATGAGACAGTCCAAACTGTATCTCTGGTATCCGTAACTTCGATGGGACAGATCAGTAGCTGTGAAGAAACACAATGGAATTGTGTTATATATTTTTATTATTGAAATTTCGGTTTGAACGCTATCTGAAGGTTTCCATAATTTTTCTTCTTCTTAACTTTATTCAGTTATTGTAATTTAAGTTTTTGATTGATTTATTGGTCCTTACGTAAGGTGTAAGTTAAGTGGATACTTGTCAAAATTGACGTTTTTTTATTCGCATGTCACTGATGCGTCTTTAATGGACGAAACACGCGTTCAACATTTGATATCTTTGATGATTTTTTTTATACAATATTTTCAGCAAACCCTTGGTCAACAACAGCAGGTATCATTACTCCAGAATGAAATTGATAAGCTGAGATCTGATAATGTGAAGTTGTATGAGAAAATTCGATTCTTACAGAGTTACCCACAGGTAATGTTTTTTTATAATGTGAAAGAAGCAATGCACGCTTCATTCCGTGTACTTCGAATCTAACTGAGGTATTGAAAATTGAAGATAGTCAAATACAATGTTATTTTATGGCGTATTACATTATAAGGCTGGTACCTTTGATATCTAGTCACTCCACTGGGTCGATGCCACAGGTGGTGGACGTTTTGTCCCCGCACGTATCACCAGCCCATTATCAGCACTTAGGTGTTGACATGCGTATTATTAATTTTTTTTATTAATTCCTGTTTGTAAAAGTATGAATTTTTGGAAATGATAAGGGTTGCTATATCTTATTTTGCACAACTTTTGGGAATTTGGGGTCCTAAATGCAATTCTATTTTGTACTTGTTTGGCTTAATAACTTTTTCGATCTGAGCGAAACATGCATCTGGTGTATTGAATTATAAGCCGGGTAACTATTCAACCTTAAGTCATTTTTAAAAACATTGCAAATGCTGTCTTGCATTATTGGTAACTTTTTAAATTTTGGGAGAGAGGCTCATTGTCGACTATGTTTTAGCCAAGGACATTGCGATAAAACGTGTCAAAGTACTTGTCTATCCCAAATTCATGTATTTGGTTTTGATGTTATATTTGTTATTCTCGTGGGATTTTGTCTGATGCTTGGTCCGTTTCTGTGTGTGTTACATTGTAGTGTTGTGTCGTTGTTCTCCTCTTATATTTATGCGTTTCCCTCAGTTTTAGTTTGTTACCCCGATTTTGTCCATGGATATATGAGTTTGAACAGCGGTATACTACTGTTGCCTTTATGTATCCAAAATACCCTCAATAGTCTCACCATAGTATTGGTAATCATTGAAGACATTCCAATTTTTTGTATGGTTTTAAAGATTGCATTTTTTTTGGAGACATTTAAAAATGCAGAAGCAAAATATCTTTTGCTTTCTAGAAAAAGGTATGAATACTGTGCAGAGATGCCGAGGTGCCATGTGAGGGATACAGGCATTTATTAAACTGAAACTGTTATATAGATCTAGACCGGTAAAAAAACCTATACAATAAACATTTATGTTTTTTTCTTTCTGTTCTTACCATATACATGTAGGCAGCTACCCGGTCTGTCGATTAGAAATTGTTCAGGCTATTTATAGAAGTATCAGTGACTCAAAATTTACATGTGCAAAACGTAAAATCATAAAAGTACCAATCACCCAGAAAACAATTCAAACTTTTAACAAAACATTATTTAATACTTTTTAAAAGTCAGATGATTTAAGGATCAAAATAAACATTTCAGTTTAAAACTAATCAACAATTAGACTATATTGAACCTTCATGTTTCTAGACTTAATATTGAAAATATTATCTATACAGAGTAAAGCAACGAGGGATGATGGCACTGAACACAGATATGCAACACATTATGAGGAGAAACTGGACCCCTTTTCGAAATTTAGCAGAACGGTAAGTATGTGGCATTTAAAGTAAAATCACAAAAAAACTGAATCTCGATGAATATTCAAGATGGAAAGTCCCTAATCAAATGCCAAAATCAAAAGCTCAAACACACCAAACGAATGGATTTGTCTAGAATATGTTTTATAACGGACATTAAAATGAAAATAAAGACTGATATTGAAATTAATGTTACATACTCTTGAAAACTCCTGAAAGCTATTGAATAAGTTGAAAAAGTAAACCCCTTATTTATGTGTAAGATATTCTTGTGTACTCATTGATAAGTTTTAGTAAATAGGTTTAAACTGAACATTTTTGAAATAAGTTGATGGTCACATGAAGAAAATCACTTTTCGGACATATTTCTTATTCATTTGTTTGCAACTTTTTAATCGGAAAACCCAAAATAATATTACGAGAAATTTATTGTAAGTGTCTAATTTAAGAAAAAAAGAAGATTTGGTACGATTGCCAATGAGACAACTCCCAACAAGAGACCAAATGACATAGAAATAAACAACTATAGGTCACCATATGGCATATAGTATATGGAGAAGACGTTACTAAGTTGCAAAACTTGTGTCTAATCCATTTGTCAATTTTGAACAATAAAATATGTTTAAACTACTATACGGCCTTCAACAATGCACAAAGCCTATACCACACAGTCAGCTATGAAAGGCCTCGAAATGACAAATGCAAAACAAGTTGAAGTTTATTTTTTTTATTAATTTTCACAGATGTACTGGTAAAACAATTAACATATATTAATTTCTTTTATCTTTTAGGAAAAACAAAGGCGATACATGAATCTCAAACCATATGATAAAATAACTCTAAGCATGGTAAGAACAAAATCAATTTCGCCCTGATATTGATATTGCATTAAAATGCTATTTGGTCTGTGTCGAAATAGTTTTTAAGTGTAGGACAGGTTGCATTAGCATAAGTAAATCTCATTTTGCTTTGAGAATATGTGGCATGCCTTCTCAGTCATGATTTATTGACTTTTAAAATCTTGCATAATTAACACTTTCAGGGTATTATTATGTAGTATAAAGTAAAATTACAAAAAAAATACTGTACTGTGAGGAAAATTCAAAACGGGAAGTCCCCAATCAAATGGCGAAATCAAAAGCTCAAACACACCAAACGAATGGATAACAACTGTCACATTCCCGATATGGAACAGGTACAATTTTAAAACCGAATTGCCATTACTGTATAGTTGTATTAACATTTTTAAATCTCTTTTCCACATTGTTTTGTTAGTCCTGCAAATGTAGTGTTTTAAAGTCTTGTTTCATTGACTGATGTTTTGCATAGTTTACATTTAAAAGATAAGTGTTGCATCTTTTACATTTTGTAAAACAATATCATCTAAGAGAACAATGTATGAAATCAAAACATACCTAATAAAAGGCATTTGAGCGCATTCGCCTATTCTTAACATTTGGAAAACCAACATGTATCAGTATCATGTGAATTGTAAAAATATACGGGACAAAATTAGATACAAGTCAAAAATCTTTTTGAATATGAATATTGTCATTGGTGGCAAATGAAATTTGTTTTCAAACAAGACGTTATTAAATAAACACTAACCCGTGCCGATTATACGATTTTAGTCTGTTTGTCATAGCATTAACTCGTTGTAGTAGATGAGTGATATTAAAACGAACTGAAATAGTACCTTAATTGATAGAGTGTGAAGCACAGATATAGAAAATCAGACAATTTCAATTTTTAAAAATGTACATATTAATAGCTAAGCTATGTAAACATTATTTTTCGCTTGGTTGTTGTAACTGTAAATTTTAAACAATAAATCGATGAACTATCGAAACAGCTATGTGTATAAGTCATTTAGAGTTACCACCATTGCAGACTCAAAACAATTAGAAAAGAACAGAAAATAATTAAACAGCTTGGAAAAAGTAAAATAAAAAATATATTGAACTGCAAGGAAAATTCAAATCGGAAAGTTTTTCAGACAGCAAAATAAAAGGTACTGATTCACTTAGTAAAGCATGACCTTATGTGAAAAATGGTGGCTTGAACCTAGACTTATAGCTAGTTCAACCTCTCACTTGTATGACAGTTGCTTGAAATTACATTGGAAACTTTATATTTAAATGCAATTGACACATCAATCCAATATAACAACTGAAGCTAGTATGTCATTACTGTACGACTTGTCATTATTTTATTATATTTTTGCATGCCTTAGTGAATACGATTTGTAAGCATAAATGATTATTCTTTCCATTGCATACTATTTTACAGGGAAGATTTATCCTGGGAAACAAGACTGCAAGGACAGTGACATTTTTCTACACACTTCTTCTTCATACGTTGATTTTCTTGGTAAGACAAATGTTGAACAGTGGCAAAAACAAATACAATTATCAGTATTAACAAAACATGTAATTGACGGTTGATGTATATGTCTATTTTTTAAATAAAGGCAACAGTAGTATACCGCTGTTCAAACTCATAAATCCATGGACAAAAAACAAAATCGGGGTAAGAAACTAAAACTGAGGGAAACGCATTAAATATAAGAGGATCACAACGAAACAACACTACAATGTAACACACACAGAAACGGACCAAGCAACAGACAAAATCCCACGAGAATAACAAATATAACATCAAAACTAAATACATGAATTTGGGATAGACAAGTACCATGACACGTCTTATCGCAATGTGAATTCACACTTAAAAAAAAGAGAAAACAAACGACGCAACGTTAAAATGTAACACACACGGAAACGAACTACAATATAACAATGGCCATATTCCTGACTTGGTACAGGACATTTTTAAAGAAAAAAATGGCGGGTTGAACCTGGTTTTGTGGCATGCCAAACCTCCCCTTTTATAGCCATGTGAAATATAACATTAAGATGACAACTCAACACCACAGGACTACAATATAAATAAATTAAAGAATACAATTGACAAAGAAACACACAAACAACAGTCAATAAAAGGCAACAAGTTGAAAATTTTAATACCCCAGAAGTGCATTTTATCCACACAAGATCTACTAGTGATGCCCAGATACAAAAGTTTGAAAGCCGAAACAAGCACAAAGTCGAACAGCATCGAGGACCTAAAGATACAAAAAGTAGGGCCAAAAACGGCCAGGGTTTTCTGTTAGTTACCAGAACATCCTTATCATTTAGAACAATTTATACTTTTGCAAACAGTAAATTTATAAAATTAATAAACAAAAGCTGTACATGATAGAACTGAAATATTAACTAATTAAAGGAAACAACTGAAATACATTAATAACCAGAAATTTGCAACACAAAATGTAGACACATCCGAATATGGATAAACCTTAATCCAAGTGACGTCATATTTGAAATTGTAAAAATGACAAAAAAATGATGACGTCATTTGATTTGTAAAACAGATCATCAAAAAATGAAAAATTACGTCATTTGAATGAATAAGATAGAACTAGGACTGACCCAAGATTACATTTGAACTAAATACTGATATTACACTTAATAACAATGCAAATTTTAATATTTATTAATAGCAAACTAAGGCAGCAATTAACTATATTATAAAGCTATGTCCGGTTTGTTTTGAATCTCACTTCAAACGTAAAATATCGCACTGATTACGTTGAACAAAATGAAATGTAATAAATGAATGCGGTGATTAATATTAATTACCATAACACATAAATATAATAGAAAAGAAGTCAACACATTTGACAAAATCCGATGAGAATTACAAATATAACATTAAACATTTAAACTAAATACATGAATTTGGGATAGACAAGTACCGTAACACGTCTTATAGTAATGCGAATTCACACTCAGCAAAACAGTCACAATCGGGAATAAATCACGTTTGGTATTAAAAGGTTAGACAATGTTTATTAACCTTTACAGATAGATACATTGTTAATAAAATATTAAAGTTTAATTGATTGTTGACTTGTATATTGTACAATGGCAAAGATTGCAATAATATTAGGATTTGAACCTTATATACTAACTGATGTAAGTGTGAACTTGTCTTAGCTTATCTGTTTAAATAAGAGATTGTAAACGGTTCAAAAACAGAAAAATTTAACCTTTTTGGTAGTTCCAAAACCCATCATAACAACAAATAATTTTTATGTTTCCCTAGACTGTACACATGCCTGTTTGGAAAACTTCCTCACTAATTTAATTTTTCATCATATGTCTATAGGGTCAATAACTTGTCAAAGGAACTAAGGGAAAACATGTAACAAAAACAAGATTGATGTCAAGAAACTTGTGCAATTTAATTTATCTACTTACCTTATTTTATTCAATAAATGATGAATACTATTACTGTTAAAGAAGTGATACAAGTTTTAAAAGAATGTAATTATAGTTATTGATCTCTGTCAAAGAATTTCGTGTGGTTGAACTAGCTCTTTTACACAAAGTAAGATAAAAAGTATAATCACAAAAAAATGCACACTGAGGAAAATTTGAAACAGAAAGTCACTAATCAAATGGTCAAATCAAAAACTGAATCACATCAAACGAATGGATAACAATTGTCGTCTTCCTGACTTGGTACAGACATTTTCTTATGTAGACACTGGTATGAGAGTCTCGTCAAATTTTATGTATGCTGAAAACATTGGAAATGTTCTTATTTTGTCGTTTAGAAAAAAAACCAGAATATACATATACAGATTTCTCTCAATGCATACTTTTAATAAAGAATCATTTTAAATTATTTAATGTGCTGTACCTGATTTATCTCTTTTAATTAGGTACTGTATAAGTTAGCCCACACAGAATCTTGCAAACGAGACATGGCTGCTGATTGGCACGAAAAGTAAGTTTTTGTGGATTCATTTATTTTCGTGAATACCAATTTTGGTGGTTTGGGTAAAACTTGCCTTTTCATGGATATGTAATTTCGTGATTGTGTTAAAGTCTGCATACATCCTAATATCAATTTTGTAATTTGTTGAACATTTAAATTTGTGATTCACCTGTTATCACGAAAACCTTTGTATTCAACGAATAATAATGAATCTACAGTAAAAAGATGGTTAATATGCTGTGCATTTCTTTCATAAAACGATAGAACATTGGTTTCAAACAATTGTCTAATTAGATTGTAAATACATTTCATTCTTAAGTCTTACAATAGCAGCTGTTTTATCACAATCGTTTGCCAACCAGTAAACCATTGATTAAGGAAATGAGAGTTTTATACAAGATATTAGCGCACCGACCGTAAGAGGGCTGTATAGCTAGTCAAGGTTGTTAGAAACTCTCATCATCAAGATATTTCATTGTGTAGGTTTGTGAACTAGAAAGAGTTTTGGCTTTATCATTGTAATTTTTTTGCAAAATTGTAGTCACATTATCTAAAGCATATTTGTTTTTCTTTTAGGTATGCAGATCATATGATGAAAGTTCATGGACATGCAGACAAACATGGATAGAAAAATATAATAAACTGATACAAAGCAAACAATATAAGACTGCAGGAAGTAGCACTTTTACATACATTTGAGTATGTAATAACATACAAATGTTTAATGAATTTATTGTGGGTGCTTATGATGTCTTGGCTCTACCTTTCAAACTAACACAATTCAAATAATAAAACGTAAAAGAATATTCATTCTACACAATATTATGTTTTTAAAGAACAGTTCAGAGGCATTTGAAAATTGAATATAAACTGTTTAGTTTTTAAACAATTTAAATTGAATTCTGGTCTGACCTACAGACTTATTTTGAAACTCTTTTAGAATTTCATTTTAATTTCATAATTATGATCATATATGTGATTCAACAAATATTTGAAAAGAAATAATTCTTTATTTTTGTATAACTTAATAATGTTAAGATTTTAAATATTTTGAATATTTGTTCAATACATAAATATTTATAAGGAAAGTGGCTAAATAAAGGATTATCGGTTTATTTTTGCTATATTTTTTTAAAAATAATTATACTTGTACACCACGATACATATGATTTTAAATTTTCAATATCGTTTCCAGACAAGCATATATATTGTAATATAGTTGGGTCCAATTTTTTTCCTTATTTATATTATTGAGGGAGTTTGTATTAATAACTTAAATGTTCTGAAGGAAATTAAAATATATTCACCATTACTTGATACGTCTGTTACATTTTTCATTGAATAAAAGGAAAAAATCTTATGTTCATCAGAGTATTTTTGCTATGTTGCATAATCCAGGACATGGCTTTACAAATACAGAGTATACACGATACTGTTAACCACCAAAGTTTAAATATTATCCTTATGGGGATGGTTTTAAAGGAGACTCCATCATAACAAATAATTATCAACCTTAATAGAAAGGACCAACATATATTAGCGCTATAAAACCAGATTTAATCCACCATTTTCTACATTTGAAAATGCCTGTACCAAGTCAGGAATATGACAGTTCTTGTCCATTCGTTTTTTATGCGTTTTGTTATTTGATTTTGCCATGTGATTATGGACTTTCCGAATTGATTTTCCTCTAAGTTCAGTACTTTTGTGATTTTACTTTATATATTCCTCTATCGAAAATGATTTTGAAAGCGTATCTTCACGTCCTTCAATCGGAGAAATCTGACAAAAAGGTCACATTAATCCTATTAGAATAAATGTCTGAATATTGTGGTAAATCAAATTTCTGAAATAATCAAATGATTAAGAAATGAATAACAGAAAAAAAGAGTAAAACACATTTCCAGGATTTATAACAACCAACAAGTCAATTCAAGGCGGAAGTGGTAGAACGTCAATATTAAATTGATAAATAATAAATCCTTGTCATCAAAGGTCATTTGTAGACGGTGCATATTAAACAAACATGTCTATACCCCATCTCAAGTTCAGACCGTCTCTGAATATGAGAAGGTCTCTATTATGTATTTGCTATCTTAACTGGGTAAAACAACGCAAATTTTGAATAATAGTTAGTCACATACAACTTATTTTCTTTGCTTTAAATATATTCCTTACTTCTATTACAGAACTACAGTCTTTTGTTTTCTATGTAGAACACGTTTGTTTGTCTTTTCGTCGTTTTTCGTTTTGAGCCATGACATTTTCATATAAAATTGAGAAAGGAAATGGGGAATGTGTCAGTTTGTATTTTCGACTTATGATTTGAATTTTCATTTGGTATCTTAAGTCTCTCTTGTTAATGTATTTTGTTAAAAGCATTTGGAAGTAATGGAATTAATCATTAGAGTGTAAAAAAACTCTTTCGAATTTTCTAGATGAATTATGTGATTTAGCAGCCGTTCAACTTGAAGTTGGACAAAAGTTATGACTTTTCAAATCTGTACATTTCAATACAATCTTATCGAACAGAATCTGTTTTAATTAGTTTTTTAATGGGGTGGAATCTGAATACAGATTATTTGCTGCAACTCATGTACAACCTTATGTTATGGAGAAGGGTATGTATGCTAGATATTCTAATTGCAATCGTGATGATATGATTAAATAGGTTAATTTTCTCACTGACAACATGTATGTCTATTTGGCAATAAGGTGTGTTAATGAATTCATATAGGCATAAATTGCACCCATTGGATAGGAGACACGATCCTGAATTGTTTATGACTAAACGCAGTGAAAATATGTCTAATTTCCATTGGATAGATTCAAAGGATTATTTAAAAACACTTTCCGTTGTTGGAGGATTCTATTTTTTGTTAAAACTCAATAATTTGTTCATTATTCTAAGCAGTTTTCCCCAAGGGTATCACTTAAAACACATTGAATATTATAGTGGAAGAAATAAGCAAGCAAATTCGAGAGAACTGTGCAAATAATGCTACTATCATGAAAATTAGCACGAAGCACCATTATTATATACCTTTCAAGAAAAAAACTACTAGACATACCAAACATTCCTTTTTCAAGATGGCAACGTTTTTTTTCTAAAATGGCTGTTGTTTCAGTTTAAAAAAACTTATTTTACTGGAAAAAATCAGGTTATTTGGTTACTTTTCTAATTTATGACGTATATACTAGAATTTTTTTTTACATGTTTATGATTTGCGCATGAGCGACAATAGTTACAAAATTCACACAAACAAAAACTATAAAATATCTACTATATTCTTGGTGTTTGTAGATTTTAAATATATTATGAATTGGTTTTATAACATTTTCCACGGTTATGATATACACACGTTTAACAATTTCGCGCATGTGCTCTTCATTTTATAGATATAATGAGCACGCACTACAAGGTCATACTGCTGTAAATCGCTGCTGATTATAAACACGGTATAGAGGCCATTGTCAGCTTTTATTTTAAGCAAACAAAAGCTTTATGGTTTGCCCCTTTGTTAAAGCCAGAAAGTTGTACCTGATTCGACAGGATGTGCACACGCGGGATAGCCGAGCCAAGGAGGAGTTGGCGTTAATCATCCGGATGGTGTAAGTCAGATCTCACGGGAGTTAAATGACTGTAGATGACCGATCGCGCTAGGTGTGGGTACACCATGAAGGAACTCAGTCGATTTCCAAACAATAATGTTCAGTTTAAGGTGGTAAAAGTAAAATCCCTCGGCTTGTATTTTCCCATATGCCGAAGAAGGATTTAGTCAACGAAATCAACAAAAAGTGAAATTTGTTTTTCACCTGAATTCTTTCGCCGTTCAGTTGATCATTCAGATACAAAATTAAAACGAGATATTGTCAAGTCTTTTTTTGTCACTTAGGGAAACAATGACCATGAATCTGATAATAAATTGCAAAGTTGTGTTGAAACTCCCTTTGATAACAGTTATTGGCCAAATCAAGTACTGTTGATGTGATAGAACAAGACAGGAAATACCACCCGCTTGTCTTGTAGCTCTATATGATAAAGAATGAGCAGTTAAGAAAAAGACAGAAGAATAGACGCAAATTGATATCGATGCAGAAAATGAAGCAGGATATGTTACCTTGGACGAATTGGATAATTATAAATTCCAGGTTCAAGATAGTGATGGGCCAATGCATTTCGATTTACAGAAAAAAGTGTTCAGCAGTTCGTTGCGGGTTTAATTCCCTTTCACAATACACTAGAAATGCTTCTTGCAAAGATACCAGATCTTCAAGCATAAACTAAAGGTAGGGAGGTGTTGTTAGTTTTTGAAAAATGTTGATGGTTCAACAACAGAATTGGCATGTGATAAAAATGACACCATACATATTTGAAAAATTGTAGAAACTTTAACACACGAATTAAGCAACATAAGACAAATTTTCTGGTTCATTTTCTGCTGAAGAAGTCCATTCAAGCGTCCCCACATTACTGCTCGAACTAGTGTGCATGATTGAACATGGCACTTTTATTTAAACCTAATTAAAAAAAAACCAGTGTCTGGTCTAGCAATTGCTCAGCTGTTATGGTTGCAGTCTTGTAATTGACTGCTCCGTAGGTTTACATGCAAAACAGGTGATTTTTGAAAGGAAAAAAAGTAAAAAATGCTACATAGAAAAAAAGTTTCATGTTCATATCATGTATGTACTAATGTGAAATTGTGATTTAATCGAAAAATAAGTGGGTCATGCCACGAAGAATAAAAAGTTACGTAACCCTGGAGTCAAAATTTTTTTTTTTCAACTTTCTGTTTGCTGTTTTTACTAGGCCGCAACACTACCAATAAACATGATCACCTTCATCTGCCCTGGATTGATATCCCCAAAAAGATGCAAGATTTTTTAAAATCTATATGTATGTTTCAATTCAGCATAAACTTATAATCAAACATTCAGAAAAAATGGTCTATGTTTTTTCCTTCCATGTTTTGACATGCACCGAAAACTGGAGTTGTAATACAAAAACAAGATTGATGTCGGGAAACTTGTGCAATTTAATTTATCTACTTACCTTATTTTATTCAATAAATGATGAATACTATTACTGTTAAAGAAGTGATACAAGTTTTAAAAGAATGTAATTATAGTTATTGATCTCTGTCAAAGAATTTCGTGTAGTTGAACTAGCTCTTTTACACAAAGTAAGATAAAAAGTATAATCACAAAAAAATGCACACTGAGGAAAATTTGAAACAGAAAGTCACTAATCAAATGGTCAAATCAAAAACTGAATCACATCAAACGAATGGATAACAATTGTCGTCTTCCTGACTTGGTACAGACATTTTCTTATGTAGACACTGGTATGAGAGTCTCCTCAAATTTTATGTATGCTGAAAACATTGGAAATGTTCTTATTTTGTCGTTTAGAAAAAAACCCAGAATATACATATACAGATTTCTCTCAATGCATACTTTTAATAAAGAATCATTTTAAATTATTTAATGTGCTGTACCTGATTTATCTCTTTTAATTAGGTACTGTATAAGTTAGCCCACACAGAATCTTGCAAACGAGACATGGCTGCTGATTGGCACGAAAAGTAAGTTTTTGTGGATTCATTTATTTTCGTGAATACCAATTTTGGTGGTTTGGGTAAAACTTGCCTTTTCATGGATATGTAATTTCGTGATTGTGTTAAAGTCTGCATACATCCTAATATCAATTTTGTAATTTGTTGAACATTTAAATTTGTGATTCACCTGTTATCACGAAAACCTTTGTATTCAACGAATAATAATGAATCTACAGTAAAAAGATGGTTAATATGCTGTGCATTTCTTTCATAAAACGATAGAACATTGGTTTCAAACAATTGTCTAATTAGATTGTAAATACATTTCATTCTTAAGTCTTACAATAGCAGCTGTTTTATCACAATCGTTTGCCAACCAGTAAACCATTGATTATGGAAATGAGAGTTTGATACAAGATATTAGCGCACCGACCGTAAGAGGGCTGTATAGCTAGTCAAGGTTGTTAGAAACTCTCATCATCAAGATATTTCATTGTGTAGGTTTGTGAACTAGAAAGAGTTTTGGCTTTATCATTGTAATTTTTTTGCAAAATTGTAGTCACATTATCTAAAGCATATTTGTTTTTCTTTTAGGTATGCAGATCATATGATGAAAGTTCATGGACATGCAGACAAACATGGATAGAAAAATATAATAAACTGATACAAAGCAAACAATATAAGACTGCAGGAAGTAGCACTTTTACATACATTTGAGTATGTAAAATCACAGAAATATCTTATATATTTATTGTGGGTGCTTATGATGTCTTGGCTCTACCTTTCAAACTAACACAATTCAAATAATAAAACGTAAAAGAATATTCATTCTACACAATATTATTTTATTAAAGAACAGTTCAGAGGCATTTGAAAATTGAATATCAACTATTATGTTTTAAACAATTCAAATTGAATTCTGGTCTGACCTACAGATTTATTTTGAAACTATTTTAGAACTTCATTTTAATTTCATAATTATGATCATATATGTGATTCAACAAATATTTGAAAAGAAATAATTATTTATTTTTGTATAACTTAATTATGTTTAGATTTGAAATATTTTGAATATTTGTTCAATACATAAATATTTATAAGGAAAGTGGCTAAATAAAGGATTATCTGTTTATTTCTGCTATATTTTTTTTAAAAATAATTATACTTGTACACCACGATACATATGATTTTAAATTTTCAATATCGTTTCCAGACAAGCATATATGTTGTAATATAGTTGGGTCCAATTTTTTTCCTTATTTATATTATTGAGGGAGTTTGTATTAATAACTTAAATGTTCTGAAGGAAATTAAAATATATTCACCATTACTTGATACGTCTGTTACATTTTTCATTGAATAAAAGGAAAAAATCTTATGTTCATCAGAGTTTTTTTGCTATGTTGCATAATCCAGGACATGGCTTTACAAATACAGAGTATACACGATACTGTTAACCACCAAAGTTTAAATATTATCCTTATGGGGATGGTTTTAAAGGAGACTCCATCATAACAAATAATTATCAACCTTAATAGAAAGGACCAACATATATTAGCGCTATAAAACCAGATTTAATCCACCATTTTCTACATTTGAAAATGCCTGTACCAAGTCAGGAATATGACAGTTCTTGTCCATTCGTTTTTTATGCGTTTTGTTATTTGATTTTGCCATGTGATGATGGACTTTCCGAATTGATTTTCCTCTAAGTTCAGTACTTTTGTGATTTTACTTTATATATTCCTCTATCGAAAATGATTTAGAAAGCGTATCTTCACGTCCTTCAATCGGAGAAATCTGACAAAAAGGTCACATTAATCCTATTAGAATAAATGTCTGAATATTGTGGTAAATCAAATTTCTGAAATAATCAAATGATTAAGAATTGAATAACAGAAAAAGGACTAAAACACATTTCCAGGATTTATAACAACCAACAAGTCAATTCAAGGCGGAAGTGGTAGAACGTCAATACTAAATTGATAAATAATAAATCCTTGTCATCAAAGGTCATATTAAACAAACATGTCTATACCCCATCTCAAGTTCAGACCGTCTCTGAATATGAGAAGGTCTCTACTATGTATTTGCTATCTTAACTGGGTAAAACAACGCAAATTTTGAATAATAGTAAGTCACATACAACTTATTTTCTTTGCTTTAAATATATTCCTTACTACTATTACATAACTACAGTCTTTTGTTTTCTATGTAGTACTTTGAACACGTTTGTTTGTCTTTTCGTCGTTTTTCGTTTTGTGCCATGACATTTTCATATAAAATTGAGAAAGGAAATGGGGAATGTGTCAGTTTGTTTTTTCGACTTATGATTTTGAATTTTTATTTGGTATCTTAAGTCTCTCTTGTTAATTTTTTTTTGTGAAAAGCATTTTGAAGTAATTGAATTAATCATTAGAGTGTAAAAAAATTCTTTTGAGTTTCTAGATGAATTATGTGGTTTAGCAGCCGTTCAACTTGAAGTTTGACAAAAGTAATGACTTTTCAATTCTGTACATTTCAACACAATCTTATCGAACAGAATCTGTTTTAATTAGTTTTTTAATGCGGTGGAATCTGAATACAGATTATTTGCTGCAACTCATGTACAACCTTATGTAATGGAGAAGGGTATGTATACTAGATATTCTAATTGCAATCGTGATGATATGATAAAATAGATTAAGTTTCTCACTGACAACATTTATGTCCATTTGGCAATAAGGTGTGTTAATATAATTGCACCCAATTGATAGACACAATCCTGAATTGTTTATGACTAAACTCAGTGAAAATACGTCTTATTTCCATTGGATAGATTCAAAGGATTATTTAAAAACGCTTTTCGTTGTTGGAGGATTCTTTTTTTTTTAAACTCAATAATTTGTTCATTATTCTAAGCAGGAGTTTTTCCCCAGGGGTATCACTTAAAACAGATTGAATATTATAGTGGAAGATATTTGAAAGCAAAATGGAGAGAATTGTGCAAATAATGCTACTATCATGAAAACTAGAACGAAGCACCATTATTATATAGCTTTTAAGAAAAAAAACCTGCTAGCTATACCAAACATTCATTTTTCAAGATTGCCACGTTTTGTTTTCTAAAATGGCTGTTGTTTCAGTTTGAAAATACTTTTTTTCTGGAAATTTTTTTTCTTTGAACTTTTTTAGTAAAACGTATATACTAGAAATTAATATTTGACATGTTCAGGGTTTGCGCATGCGCGACAATAGTTACAAAATTCACACACAATCTTTCAAATATCCACTATATACTTAGTGTGTTTGGATTTCAAATATATTATGAATTGGTTTCATAACATTTTCCACGATTTTGATATACACGCGTTTAAAAATTTCGCGCATGCGCATTTTTCATAGATATAATGAGGACGCACTACAAGGGCATACTGCTGTAAATCGCTGCTGATTATAAACATGGTATAGAGGCCATTGTCAGCTTTTATTTGAAAGTAAACAAGAACTATATAGTTTGTCCCTTTGTTACAGCAGATTCCAACGATTATGAAGCTACAGGTAGATTCTTTTGTTAGCTCAACCATGAAATGATTATTACCTCAAAATTGGGAGCACCAATTCATAATCCAATGAAAACACTCATATCAATGGCCTGTTTATAATATGTATGTTTTATACAAACAGGTTTCCCTAAACAACTTTGCAAATTAAATTTCATTTCTTATAGTTTTTTATTGAACTAAAAAATAATGTATTACAATAAATTAGAAGCGGAGTTACGGTTTATGTTTTGTTTAAGGATGATTTACCCTTGTGTTGATTCAATGCTAAACAAATGGAAATTTTATAGAAAATCCACAGCATTTCCCCTTGCACTTTCATAGTTGGCAATTTAGTACATAATATATGGAGGATTTTTTGCAAGCAGTGCTAGCATTGATTTCATTAAAACAAGTTTATAAATTTAGATATTGGTTTAAACAAATATATATATGGACCAATTCAAGTACACCTTCTAGAGTGCGCTCGAATTTCGTGACTTTGGACGATTTTTTTTAATTTACATTACCGGTTGTCTAGGACTTTTTGTAAACAATAAACGCTAGCACTTCATAGAAAATCAAGTGAGTAATCTATGCTTAAAATTTTATAACAAAAATATCTGTGGATTTTCTACAAAAATATTGGTTTATTTGCCACAAAATCCCGTTTAACTTTTAAATACAATAAAACTACAAATAATAATGCTTGATCGAAGTTTCCTAATTGTAAATGTACAAAATGGCCATCTCTATTATTCATTATCTTTGCTATTTTTATATTATTGCAGTTTGAAACATTCGTAATCCAAAGGCTACAGAAGGAGTCATTAACCTTAAGTTATACATACACATAACTGGATTTATAAATGAACTGAGTAATTGATTAAAATAAAATTGGCAAATCAAACACACCTACAACATGCTTGTGAATTAGCTTATACTTATCAATAAATTTTATATTTAGATTGAAAGCTTATTTTTAAACTGACTTGTAAAACTTGTTTTACAATGTTTATATTCTGTCACAAGTTCTGATTGGTTCTCTGTTAACTATTGACTCCACCCAAAGGCTTGTGTACCTTACCTAATAATGACTTCATGGTTGAGCTAGCAAGGAAGCTAACCAAAGAATCTACATTTAGCTCCATACTCGTTGGAATCTGCTGTAAAGCCATACAGTTGTACCTTATTCGACAGGATGTGCAAACGCGGGATAGCCGAGCCAAGGAGGAATTGCATTAATCATCCGGATGGTGTACAGTCAGATCTCACGGGAGTTAAATGACAGTGAATGAACGATCGGGCTAGGTGTATGTACACCATTAATGAACCCAGTCGAATTCAAATGTTCAGTGTCAGTTTCAGGTGGCAAAAGGAAAATCCCTCGGCCTGTATTTTTATAAATGTTAAAATATTATTATAGCTACTTTTAGAAAAGGTATAATTTTTATTTCTGTATTGCAATGATTGTTGTTATTGTTATAATTATAGTTCATATATGATTTGTTTTACTTTGCATAATGGCAAAAAGAATTCGTCTGTCGTCAGTCTCAACAGATAGTTCGGATAGTGACTGGTGAAAGGGTTATTTGTGTCATGAAGACACAGTTGAAACGATAAAATCAACTACCGATTGGTGTAGTTTTTTTTAGCTACAAACATTCCTGCGTTTTACGAAATTAATAGATTACCTTTACCACTAGACGTAAGAAGGTTAAACAACGGTTTTGGAATTGCAAGCGCTTTAACAATACAAGTTGCAGATTATAAATTCAGTTCAACAACACCAAATTGAAACGTGCCGAACAACGATACGAGTCAACGAAATCAACAAAAAGAGAACCTGGTTGTTCAACTAAGTGTTTTCGCTGTCCAGTTGATTATTCAGATACAGAATAAAACAAAATATTGTCAAGTATTTTTGTGTGTGAAAAAGCTCCTCTTTTGTCACTCAGGGAAGCAATGAACATGAAGCTGATGATGGTCGATTGAAAAGTTGAGTTGAACCTCTCCTGGACAAACAGTTATTGGCCAAATCAAGTACTGTTGATGTGATAGCACATGACATGAAATGCCTTTCCGCTTGGCGTGTAGCTCTATATGATAAAGAATGACCCGTTAAGAAAAGTACAGGAATAGACTTAAATTGATATCGATGCAGAAAATGAAGCAGGAGATGTTACCTTGGCCGAATTGGTTAATTATATATTCGAGATTCGAGATAGTGATGGGTCAATGCATTTAGATTTACAGAAATAAGTGTTCAGTAGTTTATTGAGGATTTAATTCCATTACACAGTACACTTCTCGAAGAAATGTTATTTGCAAGAATACCCGATCTTTAAGCATATACTAAAGGTAGGGAGGTGTTGCTGGTTTTCGGAAAAAGATGTTGGTTCAGCGGTAGAATTGGCATGTTGTAACAAAGACACAATACATATTGAAAAAATTGTAGAAATTATTCGGACCCAAACTGGAACACATGACAAATTTTCTGGTTCATTTTTCTGTTTAAGAAATCCAGTCAAGCGTCTCCCAATCACTGATTAAACATGGCCCTCATATTCCAACCCAATAAAAGTGTATTCAAGTCTGGTCTAGCAATTGCTCAGCTGCTTATGTACAACTGTCGTGCAAAAACACCGAGAAAGTATCAGAATAACAGCGACATGCAGTAGACCGTGAACGTTTTGTGTGTCTATATCGGCCTATACATTTGCAAGGACTAGGTAGCGTCAATCGATTATTTCAGTTTGTTTAATGTATTTTATATCATCGGGTATTAGAAATATCAACTTAACTAGGAGAGTCTGTGGTTAAACGTTTTCTGTTCAAAGGTTAAGTTTGTCTACGTGTTTAATAAAAATTGGCTTTCAAATACAGCTGCTATTGACAATGTTGATCAAAGCCCTAGTTCAACAATTGCAAAATCATCATTTTATGGGACCAGAGTTTCTATTTTTCAGCACCCGTTAGATAACAATACTTAACATGGAAACATGATATTGGGAAATAGACCAACATCAAGCCAAGTACCTTTTCTTCCAGATACATACGCCAATACAAAGAAAGGACACAACGTTAGCTTAGAAGACATTGGAAGTATTTCTAGAGGAATTAACGTATTTGTCCACTTGAGTATGAGACCAATCTGTATTGAAAAAAAACTACATGAACATCATAGGAGCGTTAGTGTGTATCATGTATGACAGAACAACCGTAACATTTGCTGTTTACGACATATTTCGGAGCCTTTTATAGCTGACTGTGGTATGGGATTTGCTCATTTTTGAAGGCCGTACGGTGACCTATGATTTTTGTGTCATTTGAGCTAGAGTGGAGAGTTGTCTCATTGGCAAGCATACCACATCTTCTTGTTTATATAATAGGTTAATATGACAACATTTGGAAACAAGGAGCTGAAACGTTGTGAAAGTACATCTTAAACCTGCATGACAAGTGACTTTACATTATTGTTAGTATTGGTTGAAGAGAGCTCCCTTTTGATTCTTTTCTGTCTTTCCTTTCAAGAGTTTCGGGATGTTAACAGTTTATTATTCACCCATCACCAAATAACTTCAGTATGTCTGATGTGATTGGATAAAGTAAGTAGAGTTGTCTTTCTTTAACTTCTTTTGATGGGGCAACCAATGCATTAAATTAAGGCAAAAACTTATTATAAAAATTCCACTGAAACTACAAAACTCAATTATTATGAATTTTAAATACATTGGTACTTATCAGAATGACGATTATTGCAACGACTTATTTGGCCATTTAATTTTTTTGGAATCTTGGATCGTCACTGATGAGTCTTTGGTAGACGAAACTCTCGTCTGGCGCAATTAATTATAAAAAAATGTCAATCCTGGTATCTATGATGAGTTAATTTACAACTGCTGGGGCGATGCCACTGCTGGTGGAGTCTTTATTCCCCGAGGGAATCACCAGCCCAGTAGTGACCACAGCTTAGTTGACATGAATAATCATTGATATGGTCATAATTATAAATTAAATGTTTACAAAACTTTACATTTTTGAAAACTAAGACTTTTCTAACTCAGGAATAGATAACTGAGCGTCACTGATGATTCTTATGTAGAGGAAACGCGCGTCTGAAGTACTAAATTATAATCCTGGTACCTTTGATAACTGATATTACTGTAGGTTTATTTGGCAAAACTTTTAGGAACTAGCGCTGTTCTGTACACAAACTATGCAAAAGTGTTAACTTGAACAAACTGATAACGGAGCTGGCCCTTCAAATCCGGATGTTAGTGAAACGTTAAAATGATAATAAAACTGCATACCAAAAGTATAGTTAGGGGCCTCGGTGGCCAAGTGATCTATGTAGTTTTACTACTGCTATCACTAGCCAGTCAACACTGAGGTTCGAACCCCTCTAGTGCAGATGTATTCAACTCCAATTTTAATCAACTGGCTTGACGAAGGTCAGTGGTTTTCTACGGGCCGTCTGGCGTCCTCAAACAATAAAAACTGTCCGCCACGAAATAACCCATAAGTGGCGTTAACACACATAAAACCAATCATCAATCAAATATATAGTTATTTTGTCGAAATGGCTGTACGGGAATCACAAACTATGCACTTGAGAGTTTCTGTTGTTCGTTTGGAAAATGATTAAGTGTATTATACCTGATAACTATGCAATATAACTAATCGATACAAATCATAGTTTTGATTTTAATTTTAACGAACGAAAGTACACATTTTTAGGATAAATGTTTGAAATTGAAAATATGTTCAGAAAAAATTGGCTAGGTTACATGCAATACCTTATTTTCCCTAGTATGGCACCACTAATATAATGTGAAAGAATGGAATGCACAAATTAAGAACGATTAATAAATTTACAATTACAAATACATATACAGGTACAAACTAGAAAAACTATATAATTAAAAATAGTAACAAGCAGTAACATCTGAAAGCGAAGTGTTTGATTCGAAATCACAGTGATGCATTCTTATTCGTATCGTTTATTAACACCTCTGTATTTAGATTTTTTTCCTGAAAAAGAGATGAACTCAGTTTTAAATTAAAATCATAAATATATATGCCTTAAGATTTATAATGCATAAACAACTTTTAAACAAAATCCACTATAAACCATTGTTATCATCTGAGATTGAGTAGGATAAATGTAATACCACAGTCCCACTAGGCCACGAATGTGCTACGATCTGTGAAAAAAACTATAATTTTGACAATCGCAGTGCGATCGTGCAGATCGAAGTAAAGTCATAGTACGGTTATGGTGAAGTCTCCATGATCGTGATGAGAGTGGCCAACTTTGAACATGTTCTAAACCATCTTGGTGCGGTCGTGTCGAAATAGATCATAGAAGAAGCGTGACGAGAGCGCAGTAAGATCGTGGTAAGATCGCAAAGGTCGCTGTGTCATTGTAACAGCTTTCTGGGAGACTGATCTACGATATCACAGCGACTTTACTACGACCTCACTACGACCATTACGTTCTTACCGCGACCCAAACACGCTTCAACGACGACTATATTACGCATGTTACGTTTATACCACGCTGTTCAAGTCCGTAGTACGATGTTAGTACACTCATGCCGTCCTCATTACGCTGTTCTTGCGTTCATACTACGATCATCATGCTCATTGTCATTGTCATATAAAATTTATAGAAGTTCTCCAGCTTTGTTAGTCTGTATGTAATTTAGACCTTATGTCCTTTATCGCCAACGGTTCAATCATTCTTGACACATCTGTGTCATCCCTACTATCGATCACTAAAGTATCGTCATTCGATCTTGATGGAACAGCAATAAGTTGTCATTCAGGTTGGATTGGTCGGTTCGACATACATCTTCTGAATGAAGTTTTGTTACTATCAGACCTCCCTCTGTCTCTACCTCTACCCTTACCCTTACTGACTGCGTTGTTTCCGAGAAACTCTACGTTTTAGTGGAAAATAGAAGGAATGATACAGTATTTATATGGACCATGATATTGACGTTATTGCTGGGAGCGTACCAAGATAGCGGTATGAACGTATTATGAGCGTAGTATGGTCGTGGTAAGAGCGTGCTATGATCGCAGTAGAAGCGTGGTAAGATCTTGTTGCAATCGGATGAATCGTCGTATGGTCATAGTGAGTACAAGATAAGCATAGGAAGATCGCGATAATCGTAGTGAGGTCGCAGAATAAGCTCGATAATGAGAATGTGTTATAATCGTAGTGAAATAGTTGTAGAAGCATAATGAGGACGTAGTAGCAACGTGATTGAAACGATAAATCTACATGTTCATGTCGCTCATACTGCGTGGTGTCTAGTGGGACTTGGGCTTTAACGACGTTGGTTTAACAATGTTCATTCTGGTAAATGTGTTGTGAGCATTACATCTTAAAGAAGTAAAACTGAGTGTGTCGATGAGGTAAGTGTCTCAGCCTGAAAATTTACGCTCAATAAAAAAATATCAGAATGGGGAATGGGACACAATTGTTCAAATTAATCAGGGGCGGATGCAGGAATTTTCGAAAGGGGGGGTGCTAACCCAGGACAAAGGGGGGTGCAGGGGGTGCAAAACATATGTCCCGATACAAATGCATTGATCGGCAAAAATAAAGGGGGGGTGCGCACCCCCGGAACCCCCCCCCCCCCTGGATCCGCCACTGTTAATAATCAGACAATTTTTCTTGTATCCTAAAATCAAAGTCTGCAACAAAATACAACAAGTGAGTGACACCGACACATCCTTACAGAAAACTGTAAAACGTTTGCACTGTCAATCGCAGTCGTAATTTCTTAAAATTCTGTCGAAGCAGACCTTGTTAAAACCTGTTGATGAAGTCGGTAAATTGTAGATGCATACGATGGCCACATATCCCCTTATAATGTTAACATCATACGATGGAGTAGAGGACTTGTTACTGCTATTGGACGTTTCATCCCAGAAGGTATCATCCACTCACTAGTCAGCATTTCAATTGTATGGTATTTTTTTATAGACTTTTTTTATATTTTTTTACTGTTGGCAAAAGTATGAATTAATCCAAAAACTAAGGATTTTGTTTTATTTCAGGCATAGATCTGTACTATTATTTGTTTCTTTTCCTTTTTTAATGTATTAGCCATGACGTTGTCAGTTTATCTTCGATCTATGAGTTGGACTGTTCTTCTGGTATCTTTCGCCCCTCTTTTATCTGATGTGTAGTAGTCTACTAAAAGGTAAATACACAAAAGTACTGAACTCCGAGGAAAATTCAAATTGGAAGATTCCTAATCAAATGGCAAAGGCAAAAGATAGAACACATCAAACGTATGGACAAAAATGTCAGATTCCTGACTTGGTACAGGCATTCTATTATGAAGAAACTGGTGGATTAAATCTCGTTTTATAGCTATCTAAACCTCACACTTGTATGACCGTCGTACCAAATTCCAAAAGGTGTTAGTATTCTTTCTTATATATATGTTAATGATATTAAGCTAAGCATGATGATCACATTTCCTTTGAAATGAAAATAATCTGTAACAAAAATCAACTATTTATGGTAACATCGTGTCTTACCGTTCTGCTTGCTGGTACATTTATCGGCCATGAAACCTACACCGATAAATAGTACGACCAAACCGAAAACTGTAATTAACACTACAGCTAAAGTATCTGCCAAAAAGAAAAGATATAAAATTGCTATAATTTGATAACTTTCAAACTGAGTGAGAAAGACATTTTAAATAACTTACAATGTCCGTGAATAGTTTAATGATTGTTTTATTTGCTTTCAATCGTCTGGTTGTTGTAATTTACTTTTAAATTCTAAGTTATTCTAAGCTTTTCAGTATGTAATGAAAATATAAATGCGCGGTATTTAAATTGTTGTATGTACCTACGAGTTTCTCACCGGGCTGAAGTACGTTCCCTATTCACTATTCACTATTCACTAATCAAAATGCATGAATAGTGAACTGTGTTTTTTGCACTATGTACTATTCAAGTATATTAAATTGAATAACTGTAGTATCTACTTGCATACAAACATTATAAAAAAAGATGTGGTATGATTACCAATAAACAACAACCCAATCATGTTAGATCTGTAAATTTGCTTTCGCAATTTTTTTGTTTCGAATCCCGGAGAGGGAAGAACAAAAAATTTGCGAAAGCAAATTTACAGATCTAACATTGTTGGGTTGATGTTTAGATGAGTTGTATATACATAATGTACACAGCCATGTATCACCATCATTGCTGGTGATCCGATGGATAAATATGTTGTAGAGTTGTCACTGACTCAGACGTACTTATAAATATAATTATTTTCTGTGACTGTATCTTACATTAATTTGTAGGATCCTTTACTATAGATAATTCAGCTGATCTGTAACAATAACATCTCCATACCTTATATATCATGTACTGTAGTACGATGCTAGATTAAAACTGACGAGGAAAGGTAACACACGGCCACCGAAAGCTTTATTATTGTGAAGCCCAGGTGGTCGTGTGATCTAGCGGGACAGCTACAGTGCAGGCGATTTGGTTTCACGATATCTCAGTAGCATGGGTTCGAAATCCTGGAGAGGGAAGAACAAAAAATTTGCGAAAGCAAATTTACAGATCTAACATTGTTCGGTTGATGTTTAGACGAGATATCATTAAAGAATTGAATTAGTAAAAGGCGATAAGAAATAAATGTTACATTGCAAACGATAATGTTTGAGGTCAAAAACGAAAGTTATATTAGTAGAAATATCTGTTGCAACAATACATCGGAATGTCCTCACTGTCATCGCGATGTAAAATACATCAGTTGTAAGAGGATTTACTCATGAGATGCATACACATAGAAATCCATATAACAAAAACATAGAGGGAACGTGGCCGGGTACTTGAACATCCCAACAAACAAAAACACACTTAGTGCAGATCTGAATGCATCTTAGACTAAATTATCAATCAGAGCACATTCAACATGGATAAAGTGTTAAGATCATAGAAAAAACATGACATTGTGCAATGCCAAAATACAGGAATCGACAGATTGTAGATGAATGTCAATGGTTTTAATTTACTGATAAAAACAAAATTAATACGAATATCAACAATAATTCAAAGAATTAATGACAGCGTTGAATTGGTTACCTTTTCGAATAAGTTTTTTAAAGGGTCGATAAGTTGGTTTGTTTTGCTATAATACGATTAAAATATACTATCAGCTTAAAACTTTGAGGCTTAGTATTATATAGTATTAAGGTATAAAGAAAAGGGACATCTGTTAGGCATATCACTTTTTTAAATGTCTAGAATTATTTATTTTTAAGTAAAATTGCACTTGATCATGCATCTAAAACCCACTTCTAAGGCATATCCTAGAGGTTAAGGGTACAATTGTCGCACTCAGTTTGTTACATATATTTCGAGGGGATGTGGTCTACTTTTATTCATCAAGCATTCAAGTGAGCATTCGTTTCCAACTCATTTCACTATCGAGATGTTCGCACTAAATGTAATCCGCCGACTTAACTGCACACGTTGTGTCAGGAGAGTGAAAATATATGTCTTTAAGTGGCAATAAATCTTTTCAAATTCTCAAAAATTTATACAACTTTTTATAAAAAATATAAAAAAATATGTAAGTCTATAAGAGGTAATATACACAAGTAATGAAAGTTTCGTATAAAAACTCTCAAGAAAAATCTAATAAAAGCACTAATAAGGAAACTATATTAGACTACGCCTGAATACCAAAAAGGACAACAACAACAACGAACCGAATCTAAGGAAAATTATTGCAACAAGAAACGTTACGATCGAGTTTTGAACCCTTGAATCCCCTAATTACGGGTATATCCTACATATCCTCAGAAAGCTAATAGAATGAGGAACAAAAGCTATATAGTGAATGTGTTAGCACAGATACGATTTAAGGGGTAATGGAGGGCCCGAATACCAAAAACGGCCGAATCTAAGGAAAATTATTTCAACAAGAACGTTACGATCGAGTTTTGAACCCTTGAATCCCCTAATTACGGGTATGTCCTATATATCCTCAGAAAGCTAATAGAATGAGAAACAAAAGCTATATAGTGAATATGTGGCACAGATGCGATTGTTGGGGGTAATGGAGGGTCCGAATACCAAAACGGCCGAATCTAAGGAAAATTGATTTCGACCGTTTTTTTAATTTTCGGACGCCCTAATACCCCTTAAACTGAATCTGTGCACTATATTCACTATATAGCTATTGTTCCTCATTTTATAAGCTTTCTTATGGTATATAGGAAATGCCGGTAATTAAGGGATTCAAGGGTTCGAAACTCGATCGTTACATTGTACGTCCGTTGGAAGGATGTTTTCTTGTCCTTAGGATTCAAGGGTTTTTCGGTATTATGACGCTACATAGCACAGCTCTCCTCTTTTTTAGTGCTATTAATAGATAGTTCTCTGAGAAAACACCCTAGTTTTTCATACGAAACTTTTGTTACCTGTACATATATTTTTATAGTTTTTATATTTTTGTTTTGTTTTATGCATAAATGTGTAAAAATGAGATTAGAGTATTCTAAATTAGATAATGAGATTTAGAAAAGAATTATTGGCACTTTGAGACATTATAATTATAGTTTGCCCTCCCCTGACACAAGGCAAGGTGTACCGTTTAGCCGGTGGGTTTCATTTGGTGGGGACAACCCGATAGAGTAATGCTGGGGGAACGAATGATAAGATTAATGATTGATGAATAAAAGTTGACACCCCCTTTCCCCTTTTACGAAATGTATGTTACAACTTAAGTGCGACAATTGTACCGTAAGCTTGTAGATATGCATAAAATATATTTTACATGTATCATTGATCAAAGTGGATTTTAAATACAATTTATAAATAAAAAGGGGCAATGCTAACATACATCCTATCACTGCATACATGTACCTTAATTAATTAATACCATATGATTTTAACCCTCCACGTATATGCTGATAGAATTTTAATCCGTCGAATTCTAAAAATTATTACAAAAAACAGACCAACTAAGAGATCCTTTGAAGAGGGTGTAGGAGGGGTCTTGATCCCGAAATCCCGGACTTTAAAACATGAAATCCCGATGTCTCGAATTTAAAGAAATTGAAATCCGACAACCCGAAATTCGAATAAAGAATTCCCGGATCCCGAAAGGAGCAATCCCGAAATTACGAGCTTGAAAAAACACCCGATCTTGTCGTAACGAAAAAGGTCCTGTCCTCCCTTTTTTTGAATAAACGTATTCTAATACGTTACCAATTCAAAATCTTCATCAGATCTTTGAATATTGTTTTTATTGGTATTTATCATGATTTTGTGATCAGTAAATTAAAGGAAAACTAAATATTATTGTTAAATACATCTGCCTTTCATGGATCTTCAATCTGTCGATTTCTGTATAATACAAGTTCATGTTTTTCTCGGACTGTTTATGGTGTCTTTAAACTAAATCTATGTTGAATGTGAAATGATTGATAATCATTAAAGTCTTAGGTGTATGATTTTTTATTAGTAGTTATTGGCTATGAACTAGCTGTCAGTATCTTCGAGTACTCTCAGAACTGTACTTAGTGTCTTTTTGTTGTTGGGATGTACAAGTATATCCTTCCACGATTACTCTGTGTCTTTTGTTACATGTATTTCTATTTGTATTCATTTGATGAGTTTAGCCTTACACAAATGATTTTTATAGTTCGTTCTTACGTTGCACTGTTTCACCACTGTCCTAGGTTAGGGGAGGGTTTAGGTCCCGCTAACATGTTTAACCCCGCCACATTATGTATGTATGTGCCTGTCCCAAGTAAGGAGCGTGTAATCAAGTGGTTGTCGTCTTTTGCAGTGTTAAATACTTTATTGTTTTTCGTTCATTTTTTGTACATTAATTAGGCCGTTAGTATTCGGTGACTATGTGTTATGAGCTTTTCTCATAGTTGAAGGCCGTACAATTACCTTATAGCTGTTAATTTGTGTGTAATTTAGTCTCTTGTGGAGTGTTGTCTCATTGGCAATCATATAACATCTTCTTTTTATATATCCAGGACATACAAGAAAATATTAAAGTTATTCATTTTGAATAATCTTGAATAGTGTAAAGTGAAAAGTGAATAGTGAACGTACTTCAGCCCGGTTAGTTTCTCAACGGTATTCAGAATTGTATATATAGACAGCATGCATACGTACCAACGGTGTCTTTTTCTTTAGATGGACTACCTGATATTGTTTGTCTTGGCCATTTTACTGATGTCATAGAAGTAAAGTCTGTCAATATAGAACATAATATTATTAATCCGTGTATGTGAACTATAATATTTGATTCATTCAGGGATAGTCACGTGTTAAACTATATTTTCGAGAGTACAAAGAAACGGCGGATAAAAAAAGCATATTGCATGGTTATGTTTTGAATATCTAAAAAACGATATACTTTGTGACGTCCTGAATTGAAATTCAGTAAATTGTTAAAAGTTAAAAAAAAACAAAAAAAAAAAAGCATAGGAGACAATATGATATCTACAAAAACTCAAATGATCGAATATATTACACTGACGTTTCAGATACAAACATAGTTGGGAATTAATAATATAACAAGTATAGCCTTTGTTTGAGGTCAATACAGGATATATCAACCAAAAGAAGTTTATCGACCTATAATTCCTTAAGGTCAATGTATCCTTGTATCGACCTCATACAAAGGCTACAATTGTATAAAATCATACTCGAAACGGTTTCATAGCAATAGAATATTTACGTCTGAACATCTGATTGAACAATAAAGCTTGGATAATAATTATGTGATCGTAGCATATGACAAACGTGGGTTATATCAAATCAGGAATATGTTGTTTTGCACTCATTCTGTATTTTGGATTTACTTTTTTCCATTCTACCATTTAGAATCTTGTGGCAGCAAAAAGTAAAATCACAAAAATACTGAACTCTGAGGAAAATTTAAAACGGAAAGTCCCTAAATAATGGAAAATTAAAAGCTCAAACATCTCAAACATATGGATAACAACTGTAATATTCTTGACTTAGTATGGGCATTTTCTTATGTAGAAAATGGTGGATTGAACATAGTTTTAAAGCTAGCTAATCCTTCACATGTATAACAGTCGCATCAAACTCCATTATATTGACAACTATTTGTGAACAAAACAAACAGACATTATAAGTAAAAATGTCAAAAATAAGGGAACAGCAGCAACACGAACCCCACTAAAAACTGGGAGTGATATCAGATGCTCCGGAAGGGTAGGCAGATCCTGCTCCACTTTGCACCAGTCGTGTGATCATGTCATTACACACCTGACTGTAGTATAATTCGGTTCGTCATATTCGTGAAAAGGGGACGGGATCGTAGTTTCAACATTAGAAACATATCCGATATCATTTGTGAGAAGGATATTCCATAACGGTCAACCAACTCATGATGGCGTCCGTAATTTAATGCATTCATATATATATTGTTTATATATATGTATGTCGTGCAAATGATGATTACTTGTGCCTTTTTCATCACATACTTGCGTTGACTGATATGACTTTGACTCTATTTTTAAAGACACACCAGTCAATCGTGTGATACAGACATACTTAATCTTGCTCTATTCAATGTTACTAGAACACACCCGCGAAATCGCGGGCATATACAGCTTGTAAACTGTTGTAGGATGATTTTTTTTTAAAAGATGTTATGACTGGAGAATTTCATATAAGGTTTCAAAAGCCCTGTCCCTTTTTTCAAAAGTCCGTTATGTGTTTCCTTTCTGTTAAATTCAATTATTTTTCGTGTTTCTGGCCTTATACCACAATTATTGTTCCCCTTTGCTACAATGCATTTTTTGGTAAAAATCAATCCCGAGTTGCGTATTTTCACGAAATTCATATCCCGATATCCCGAAATTATAATAGAAATATTCCCGAATCCCGTAAAGATCAATCCCGAAATCCCAAGCTTAAAAACACCCGATCCCGACGTCCCGAATAAGTCCTGCCTCCCTCTAATTTCTACCCTATTTTAACAATAAATTGTTATGCCCCATCTATGGAATTATATTTTCTAGTCTATTCGTCCGTTCGTCCGTTCGTCCGTCCTACTGTCCGGCTTCAGGTTAAAGTTTTCACTTTCAACAATAAATTTTTATGCCCCATTTATGCGAATTATGATTTCTAGTCTGTTCGTCCGTTCGTCCGTCTGTCCCGCTTCAGGTTATAGTTTTTGTCGAGGTAGTTTTTGATGAAGTTGAAGTCCAACAAACTCGAAACTTAGTAAATATGTTCCCTATGATATGATCTTTCTAATTTTAATGCCAAATTACAGATTTTACCCCATTTCACGGTCCACTTAACATAGTAAATGACAATGCCGATGTGGCATCCGTATACTATGGACACATTCTTGTTTCCACATGTTTTACTTATTTCAATATATATGCAACTGGAATGACCCCTTAGATAGTAAATATTTCAGAAAAAAGTAGACAGTATACAGACAGTCTCTGTATATTTTAGTTGTATAATCGTAGTTTACAGCTGAATAAACGCGAACACATAATTGTTTCTAAGGAGGTATAACAGTTGTGGTTCTTCATACCACCAATTAAAAGTCCCTATCTGTTCAACCAAATTTTGCAATTTTCACAGCTTTCTAAATATTTTACCTTAAGTTTAACTTCATCGAAACTATGTGTATCCTGAATTGTACAGGTGTCACCTTTCTGCATGCCAATTTTCAACATACATTCAAAATCATATAAGAAAGAAGAGAGCTTCCGAAAGGAGGTACCACTAAAACTAACCCCTGGTTTTCTGGAAATCTTAAATTAGTTTACTATGGAGTGCATTAATCCTCAATTTTTAATGCATACTCAAAGACAGGTAAATTTTGGCTCAAAATGGTCTTTATATATTTCTCTTTCAACAAAACTTTCATTTCTGCAAATTTGTTGGTTAGTTTAGGTGAATAATGACATCAAATGCACTATTTTTTTTCCGAGTAGGCCTACTTTCACATACGTTCTAAATTTGAGGGAGTAATTGGTGGTATGACACCTAAAGTCGTTTTTCTCCAAAAATAACTCAATCTGAATAATCATAAAAATGGATGACAAATGCGACTATGCATGTTACCTATAGAACACAGCGGAATGATGATTAATTTATCGAGGAAGGAAGAGAAGCGACACACAAAATGAGGTCTTCTCGTTTAATAGTATAGATACGGGTTTTAATGACCTTCATATTAGAAAATCATCGCTTATCGTGAAGGTATATGGTAAACGGTTAGGCTTTTTTGCTGTTATTGATTTTTTTTGAAGATGGCGATTTTACATTTGCTCTTCTTGTATCTAATACAGAAGGTATTTATATTCGTTAATCTGTGTAAGTGTCTCTAATTAAAAAGATTATAAATGTTTCATTAAGAAACTGTATGCAAAATACCAATATCATTGAAGATGATTGTTACTTAAATTTAATCTATTTCTGTCCTTTACACTAATTCCATTTTAGTCTTAGATGCTAGTTGAAATACTTTTCAAACGTCTTATGAATGCTAACTACTCTGTTTCAAAATATCAGGCTTTTCAAAAGACTGTTCTTAAATGATAGAATATAAATAAAGTAATTGAAAAAAGCAGAAAAAAATGAAGGGTCCGTGTGCTTGTTTTCAAGATAGAAACCACTAAAAATTAGGTGGGAAATGTTTCTCTCTAGATTTTTCATAGTTTAAAAATTGGCTCCTTTTTTGTTTCAAAAACTATGAAAAAAACAAGGATTTATTTAGTTTTCAAATATGGCTTGTTAAACTATATGAATTAAGTAATAAAATAAAATTAGGGGTTGGCGGACAACTTTTTTAAGGACAATACATTGATAACACTAGAGGGTTCTGAAAATCGGACAACCTATCATAGTTCCTGGTTCTACGTTCCAGGTATTAGCTAATAGCATTACACTCTCACGTCAATTTTCAAATACCACATTGACCAAATATTGGTATATGTGTAACATACTAAATATTACGATCAGGAACCAGTCTACAAACATCCTTAAGTGAAATGCGATAGTAAAATTAATTCAACGACAATTATTTATAAATTTAAACATCATTCCTCTACAAAAAGTATGAACAAAAAGTACACTACAGCCCACGTGGACTTTGTCATTCCCCGCGCCCACGGTGGGCGTGTGCATTTGGTGGACATTTCGGTCCACGCCTGCCTATCGTGTCCACTTGTCCACGGTATGTCGTGTGCATTGGGTGGACATCTTTGGGGCACGTCCACCGACTGGTCCACGGTATATATAGCGTGGAATCCACGCCCACTGCTGTCCAGGGGAGATCGGGTGGGCAGAGGTCGATCCATGAACGTTATTTAACGGAACATTGGTTTATTTTTTTGTTTATTTTTTAAAATTAAATTTATTTTCTTAGCCGACCGTGCAAGGGCTGTATATGTAAAGCCAGTCAATGTCGTTAAAAACTTCCATTTGTATATGTTTATTGATTTGTAAATGTATTGATATGCACTTGTAACACTTTGCACATGGATTAATTTATCTGATAATAAAACATTGTGAAATTTTTGCATTGTTTTGTACGTGAATTAGGAAGCTTTAGCTCAGTTCAGTTTGTATTGATTTGACACCAATGAGTAAACTTAAATTGAAATTATGTGAAGTTGCCATTTTAAAGTTGTTGTCGTAAATATTGACCGGTGATTGCCGTGTAGATAAAATTAACCAAGATGACACCTGATTTATTTCAATAGAATAACATGTGCTGTTAAAAGGCGGTTATTGCCACGTGCTTACAAGTCATCAGTTGTTCACTATATTCGTTTAATCTTAAATATATGCTCCATTTGTCACTTACAACTGAGTCAACCCGAACATATTTGAATATAAAAAAGTACGAACTCCAAGGTAAATTAGAAAAGGAAATAGATCGTCCATGATAAAGTCAAATGATCGACTATGTCACCTTAGTCAAGGAATAGAAAACAACTGCCATATTTCTGACCTTATACTGAAATTTACGAAAAATGGTGGATAAAACTAAATCTTTAACTTTTAAGAAATATGACATTAGTTTTATTGGTACAATTGTCCAACTAATCCAAAACGAAATTAACGTACAAAGTTCTGAGTGTTTTGACAATGGAAACGTATTGGTAGCATATCATATGACCAGGATTAGATGAAACTATCCATTTTAGAAAGTAACGGGAAGTTTTGATAAACATTCTTAAATGAGAAGGAGATATTTTGTAACATGAGTTTCTAGCAGAATATATAATGAAAGACACAACGCTTTTTTCAATTTAACAAGTGATGAAAATTACCTGTTCCATTATAAACAACTAATGCATACACTTTGTGAAACGATTTATATGTAGAATTGTAGATCCGTATATGACAGCCAAGGCTGTCATTTTGCTGAAGTGATGATGTTGTAAAGTTCCATTGATATGATGTGCAGTCTTCTGAACAAGAACAGATCCCGGGCTGACATTTGCCATTTTTGTCATAGCATCCCCCATCACTATTTCGCAAGCTTTCTACTGTCGAATTATTGTGCAAAAACTCCATGCTGCATTCAAATGTTTTTCTGTTTGCAATGCAAATTAACATAATTATCTCCTCATTTTCAGCGGTGTCCACAATCTTCCCCTTGAACATAAGAAATGTATCTGCACCTATATCTTCATTATAAACAACACATTGCTATAGTTAAAGTACAATGAATAAGAGGCAACACAGACAATTAAACTATATGTTATGCCAAAATATATAAAGGTTTACCCTTATGTAAGAAAAGTTAGGAAATATAACACGCTTTCGACATTGCGTTGAAATTTTATTTATCAATAATTTGATGGGTATATGTTTATACATTGTGCATTTCATTTTCAACTAATTCAATATTATAGTGTTTGACTATAATCTAATTTAGAATTGAGATATGTAATTAGTCATGGTCTTGGTCACCTAAACATACTGACCCGTTACTTTAAAAGCCATATTTGAAAATCTTATTATATTGGTCAAGTATTGATAACAATCTTAGCTCCCAAAGGAGTAGGTCCGGTAAGGACTCATTTGGCCTCAAATTTCAGTTTCATCTAACGAAAGATTTTGACCACTTTTTAAAGACTTAAGTGTCTATTTCACTTGATTTAATTAGTATAAGTGAAAGATTTTAACTGATTTAGTCATTAAAAACGATCCGATTCAAGCTCAAATATGAAAAATCTCTCAAATATGCCAAAAAAAACGTCACTTTTCAGATGTTTTTTTTGTCAAAAATGAAAGTGGCCGCATCCGTGTTCATCCACAACCTTTATATATGTTATGTATTATCATAAAATACAACTTACATTTCAATATTAAGGATGAACACGAATGCGGCCACTTTTGTTTTACAAGGATACCGTCTAAAATTTAACTAAAATGATAGAATTTTGAAGATTTTAGTAATTTAGCATGACTTAATGGTGCTACAACCCGATATATGTGCATTGTATTGTCAAAAACAGCCCATATTTATGTAGCAGAAGCATTCAACTGTCCAATAAATAACTAAAAGTTAACATTTTAACAATTTTGTAAAACTGTTATATTTTGGGGCCAAAAAGGGGTCTTACCGGACCTACTCCTTTGAATATATCCTCGAGAAGATTGCTCGACTTAAATTACCATTGTGAAATTGTTTAAATTGTTGTAACCAAAGTCACGTCCGAACTTCCTTGATTGTCATATCACTGAATGAGAATAGTGAGGTTCGGTTTAGTTATGTGAGGTTAGTTTTCTATGTTTCGTTTTGAAAATTATTGTCTTTGGTCGTCTTTCGTTGTTTGCCATACATTAATTGTTGGTTCATTTTCGACTTTGCTATCTTTGGACTCCTTTTCTTATGCCAAACTTTCTTTTACATCAGCTTTGATTTTTTTTAATGACAACAATACGTTATTTTGTAAAGTCACGCAAAAAAAGCTTTGAAGGTTCATAATTTGATAGGAAAAACTGTTATACTTTTGACACCTCGCAATTCCAACGATTATACAGAACTTGGTGATATTTTGAACACTCACATAATTCATTAGATAAGAAATTCGATGAGTGCAAAGTTGGTTTACAATAATTATCTTAATTCAGATATATATATATTTTGTAATTAATATATTTTACCTTTGCTGGATTCTAAATAGCAGATTCCCAGCATCGATAGGACCAAAATCATATAGACTCCAGTTGAAACCTATAGAAAATACACTGTATGTCATTTGTTGTGAAAAGATATTCCTTATTTATGCTTGGTTACATCGACAAAGTTAGATAGCAGATTTCTGTTGAATAGAGTTTTAGTTAAACTAACTCGGGAAATCGACATATTTCTTGATCACTTGTCCTTTACTGTCCATGATATTGTCTTATTTTATGTCGAGTAGATGTCGTATGACCAGCGTATACCCCGTGCCTCCTTGTTACCTATATACATAGACCTAGGCCTCCATTATATACGTATATATATGTATACAGGGTTGTTATAAAATTTGCCAAAGCAATAAATCAAGTGGAGTTTTTGGACCAAGTTACGAACCACGTTTGTTTTTTGTGATAATGTGAGTTTTATTTCACTCTTTTTATTTTGTTAATGGTATTTTGTGTGTTATTATTACAGATAACACTGAGCTAGACTATATTTTATAAATTTGTAACGGTTTATAATTTAAAAACTGTTATAGACGTTTCCGATTGCGGGATTTTTCTTGCTGCCTTGAAGAGCTATTGGTGGCCTTCGGCAATTGTCTGCTCTTTGGTTGGGTTGTTGTACCTTTGACATATTCCATATTTCTATTCTCAATTTTGCTTGACTTGTTTCAGAAAATAAGTGTTAAACTGCGGTTGTCAATTTTGTTTTATTGTAGCTTCACGTCTTTTTATGCTGAACTTTCAAAGAAATTCAAATACTAAAGTAAAATGATTCAAGCCTATATTCAATATATATGACGAGCAGCAATATATATAGATATAATTCGTCTAAACATCAGCCCATCTGTACATTTGCCTTCGCAAATTGTTTGTTGTTCCCTCGCCAGGATTCGAACTCATGCTACTAAGATATCGTGTCACCAAATCGCGTTGCACTATGCCTGACACTCTTAGACCACTCGACCATCTAGGATTCACAAAAATAAAGCTTTCAGTGGCCGGGTGTGACCTTTCATCGTTAGTTGTATTCTAGCGTCGTTACACAGTACATTCGGGATTCGAACTCATGCTAATGAGATATCATGGCACTTTGCCCGACGTGTTAGACTACTCGACCCATAGGCTTCACACAAATAAAGCTTTCGGTGGCTAGGTGTTACTTTTCCTCGTTATATTTGTCAGCCATTTCTCCTCCTTTCAGAATAAAATGGTCCGATAATTGCTTTTAAGATTAATTGTGTATTACTTGTACCTGAGTTGTCCAATAGCCTTTTATAGCCGACTATATGGTATAAGATTTCTCATTGTTGAAGGCCGTAAGTTACCAATACTTGCTTACATCGACTTTATTTGAACTTCGCTTTGGTGGATGGTTGTCTCATTGGAAATCATACGGTTTATTACCACATCTCCTTATTGTACTTACCTGAATATTCCAGTCGTTATAAACCGCTGACCAACGACTATTTCATTAACCTCGCAACTAGGAGAGATCGATTACGTGGAGGGACTGAACTATTCGGGATGTATTTTTATATCGAGTTTCCGTTCTCGAACGAAACGCCACGTCAGTAAAGAAAATAAAACTCGGATCCTGTAAACATGCATTTGTTTGTTTTGCTTTCTTTTAAACGCATTTGCTGTACTTCATTGATAAAAATTACTTTAGTATATATTCCATATGGTGGTACTCCTTCTTACAGGAGGTTTATACACCGAAGAAGGAACCGAGCGACATCTGTCGTCGTAATGATCGTTAGCATAATATAACGATGACATTTCACAAATTGACATTTTATACATTGACATTTAATGAATCGACATGTTACAAGTTACAAACATCAATATACAAACTGACAATTTACCAATAAATTTGAAATCACACAGATACAAGTTACAAATTGACGATTTTAAAAATAAGAACTTTAAAATTACAAAGATGAAAGCGGTCACAAATTGACAATTTATGAATTATGAATTTTTAAATGACAAAGATACAAGTTACAAATTAACAATTTCATGAATTTACGAATTTTTTGCCAATTGACAATTTACACATTGACAACTTACACATTAACAATTTAAACATTGGCAATTTACAAATTGACAATATACGCATTAAGAATTTTGACCACGTTTGCTTTCCATATGCCATTGTAGTGGGGCGGCTTAGTACCGAAATTTGACACAATCATGCAAATGGTGATACAAGCATAGGATTTGGCACAGACGTTCTTTAGAGTGTTCTTTATCATATTAGAGGGGTAGCCAACATGTTTTTGATTTTTTTCACAGCGGCCATTTTGAATTAAAAATTGACATCGTTTTGGTCAATAGTGGAGATTGAAAAACTATCCTAACCGTTTTCAACGTGATATAGGTCATCACAACTATTTGAAATACAATAAAATGACATGAAAATATGTCAAACAGACAGCAATTGTAAAAATAAATCACCACTTCCGGTGAGGGACATAAAAGTTCATATACTCGAGCAATTGAAATAATAGTGGTAATGATATGCGATAAAAATGATTGTTTGATATATCGGAAATTATGTAAGACATGCTGGAGGATTGATCAATGTAATAATCTACCGTAATTTTCGATGTATTCCGTACTAACAGCTACAGAAACACAATGTCGTACAGGCAAGGTTTGTAACACTTACATCTATCAGAACAAGTTTTCTAGCAGCCACATTTGTGTAACTCCTGGCAAGATGCAGTGATTGCTGCTAATTGTGTGAAATGAGTAATCCATAACCCATCTGCGTCCTTCTTAACCCATACTCAGTCACCAGGATTATGTATATGTTGTTCATGTGTGACTGCCTGTCCCAACACATGACCTCTTACTAAATCGCTCAAACACCTCGGTTACATCATTAAATATTTCCCACGTGTGCCATGCCGATTTGATCTCCTTTACAACAACATTTGATATCAACGAATCCAGAATTGAATATTGTATACACCGGTGGTCATGTGTTGGGACAGGCAGTCACACATAAACAACATATACATAATCCTGGTGACTGAGTATGGGTTAAGAAGGACGCAGATGGGTTATGGATTACTCATTTCACACAATTAGCAGCAATCACTGCATCTTGCCAGGAGTTACACAAATGTGGCTGCTAGAAAACTTGTTCTGATAGATGTAAGTGTTACAAACCTTGCCTGTACGACATTGTGTTCCTGTAGCTGTTAATACGGAATACATCGAAAATTACGGTAGATTATTACATTGATCAATCCACCAGCATGTCTTACATAATTTCCGATATATCAAACAAACATTTTTATCGCATATCATTACCACTATTATTTCAATTGCTCGAGTGTATGAACTTTTATGACCCTCACCGGAAGTGGTGATTTATTTTTACAATTGCTGTCTGTTTGACATATTTTCATGTCATTTTATTGTATTTCAAATAGTTGTGATGACCTATATTACGTTGAAAACGGTTAGGATAGTTTTTCAATCTCCACTATTGACCAAAACGATGTCAATTTTTAATTTAAAATGGCCGCCGTGAAAAAAATCAAAAACATGTTGACTACCCCTCTAATATGATAAAGAACACCCTAAAGAACGTCTGTGCCAAATCCTATGCTTGTATCACCATTTGCATGATTGTGTCAAATTTCGGTACTAAGCCGCCCCACTAGAAGAAATATTTCGATATCACCTGCATCAAGAATAACCAAAAAAATTGAAAACCAGGAATGTATCAGTACATCAAAACCAGAAAGGAACTAAAAAAGTGTTAACATTTTTGAATGGAAATGGGGAATATGTCAATAAGACACCAACCGCCAAAGGAGCAGACAACAGCCGAAGGCCACCATTGGGTCTTCAACGCAACGAGAAAATCCCTTAACTTATTCATCTCTATTTTATTTTGCCTGAAGGAATTAGAACAATTGTTTGTTTATAATGTCTTAATTTATAAACGGAAAGTATGCAATAAATCATATCAGTGCCGAGGTAATAACACCTAGCATAATTATGAAACATTATAAGTGTGATCTACTAAACCTGCGTCCAAATGTTCATATTGAACAAAACAAAACTAAGAAAATGTGGTATGATTGCCAATTTGACAACAAACGAATAACGTATATCTAACAAACTATAGGTAACCAAACTCCCATCAGCAATAAACAAGTCAATACCGCAGAGTACAGAAAGACCCGACATGACAAATGTTAAACGCATCAAACGAGAGACACCAAAGAACTGATTCTTGTTCAAAACAATAAACGATCAACAAATATGAGAGAAAGTCAGCGAAAATCAAGCACAGTTTACGTTTATGGACAGACACGCACAAAATGGAGCCAGAGTTAACCTCCTTTTGAATATAACAGCTCAATATAAGGAAAAATTCGTAAACTCCATTGAAAAGGAATCGACCTATAACATCGACATCAAGCACAAAACAACAATTAACAATAATTGAATCAAGACGTACTATATCGATCTAAGAGTTGTCGCAGTTTCTGAAATCTAGCTGAAGGTCAGTTTGTGCAATGAAGTAAATGTTTCCAAAATTTAAATATTTATCAGAATTAATCTAATACATTTAGAGTAAAGACTTCATGATAAATCTGTTACAATCATTACCTTGTTCATTTCCAATTATCAGTACCAACAAGTTGTTGGATCGTAAATATTATAAATGCAGACAAATACACATTAAGCATTGGTTCAATAAGATATTAACGATAAAACAAAATTTAGTAATCTTTTTCTCTGTTTTGAAGTTATAACACTTCAGAAAAAGTGCATTCAAAGATCGATAAGTTTTTAATTTTAATATCTTCATTTACAGGCTCTTATAAAAAAAAAAGGGAGAATTTGGAATGTGCTATTCCGTTTGCAGAAGTAACAGGTACTTTCATGCCAAATGTTTGCAATATTTGGTGAATCGGAAGAACTCTTCCGACAGAAAATATAATTGCGACACGAGAACGATGATGTGCAAGTTTTTTTTTATGTTTAGAACACTTTATAACTGTCTCGTATAAAATTAAAAAAAAACACTTTAATTACATCAGGATATGCCCATGAATATAACTTATCGTATCAGACAGCGATTACAGTCACACTATTGTGAGGAACTTACACCCTTATTCATTGCACTACAATTTGTAAGTAACACATTGTATGCAATTATTTAAACTAGATCCACTCAGAGAAAAGGAATTACAGAGGAATAATTACAGATTAACTGTCATCAAAGGTGCTGACACACGAACATTAAGACGATATACTAGTTTGTCTGGCATGAAACCAATACTTTACGGTCATCGACATTTAACGCTATCACCAGAAAAGTACGCATTCTTTCGATTACAAGTGGAGTCTATAGACTACATTGTTTCAGAGAAAGGTATAGAGACAGACCCAGAAAAAATTTAATGTAAAAAAATAATTATGAAATTGAATTGAAACGTACTCTATGAAATGCAAAATATTCGTGGAGTCGAACTTTTCCAAAAACTCTTCAAAGACGGATAAATTTGGTCAAACTTTATTTGAAATCGTTTAAATAAGTTGAAACAAATATGTATATAAAAATCCTACCATTTAAGTAGATATACTTACATTTGTGTTCCCTGGGTATTCCATCTCTAAACATTTACTTATTAAAGGTTTTACTTATTTTCCAACTTATAATTTTCATCATTATTGTAAAATTTCCTTTAATAGCAGTGTTTTAATACAATTCGAAATATACGGGTATAAAGGTAATTGTAAGTTCTTTTAAAAAATCGTTATGAAATTACTTCTAAATTTGATCGGTATAGAAACTTCTTTATATCATAAAATTAAAACTTTTAATAAGCCACTTGACAATTATATCTTTTAAATATGTTATTATGTTATATTCAAAATTTAATTTAATAATAACTATAACAAGGTTAAACGATCGCGACATAAGTAATGGTTTTCTTTAGAACACAAGTTGTTTAAATATTTAGTACTTGAAGAAAAACAAACTGGAAGAAAATCGATAGCAGTTCCTGTGACCAAAGTTTGAAGCATTTTCTTACAGCCAGCATGAAAAGATATAAGCTCATGATGCGTCAGTTGCCGTACAAGGCAATTATTTTGAAAGCTTCAAAACTCTGCTCTTAATTGAAAAGGTTCAATTTGAATGGCTTCTTAGTTATTAAAAATGTTACCCTCTACACTTTGAAAAATATGAATCTTATTTTTGTTTTCAAATGTATACGGATAAGCTTTAAAATAAAATTGTATTTTAAACCTGCATCATCCAATCAGATTTGTTTTATTCTTAGCACCATCTTGGGATAAAAATACAATTGCGCTATTGTAACCTATCAAAAGAATATTTGATGAAATCAGCACAAACATTTATCTGTTGTTAGCAGTTTTATTATGTAGTACAAATTCAAAATAAAGTAGAAATGGATAGAGTTACTTGCAATGAGGCCATAGAGCATTTAAACAAATTAAGAATGCTGTCATGCATCTATAAAAGTTACCATGAAATACATCAAAGTCAATTACTTTACTGTTTTTGTTAAAAAAAAAAAAAACACTTTTACTTTAATATGAATTTACAAGTCAAATTTTTCTGCAAGTTTTTAAATTGGCTAAATTTCAATGTTTTTCTTACATGTTTATGTAAATAATGTACTGAAGATGCACCTGGATTTTGATTTTTCCAAATGTGCATTACTGAGGATGAGATATATTAATATTATAGCAATTGATAATGGTTGTCTTCATAGTTGCTATAGATAATCAAAACTTTTTTCATACAGCCTATTAAGAACATGCTACAAATTCAATAGGGACCATGTGGTTATTTTCAGAATTTTCTATTTACCGAACAACTTTTCATATAACTTTTATTGCAAAGAGATAAACAAAAAATAGTATATAAAAACAATTAAAGTGAAAGCTGTACATTTTCAATATGTCTTGCTTCAAAAAAGGAAACTTCTTTAAATTTTAGTCTGGACAATATACAAAATAAAGGACTTAAGGCCTGTGAAAAGTGTTTAGGACACACCAGAAAAATACACCTGTATTGCAAATGATTCATACACTGATCTATAGGAAAAAGTCCAATGAGGAAAAGAACAAGTAGTTTAATGTTTGTTTGAATGACGCAGAGAAAGTTTGCTCTATACAACTATGAGTTAGTGTCATATATGAACATGAGGCAGTTAACTCTGGTCTAAAAATATTGATGTGACCTATAAGGGTATATTCGAATAATGTACATGTATAGATGGAGACTCTTACTCTGTCGACGCATCCGAGTTGGTCCTTTTTGGACTTAATGCATTCCTCCAAATTTTTAATTCGAGATTTGAACATCGAAAACTACCGTTGGTTCTAATTCTACCAATTTTCACAAATCTGTTATTAAATGATATCTTAATTTTTCTTTTAGATGCAGATAAACAACGAATGCACAGATTTGAAACTTACACCATTTTTCGTTTAACAGTTGAAACTGTTAACCTTGTTTCAAGTATGACCATGACAAAGGACCAGTTGTTATCAATAATTGGTACATATATATGGATTTTTACCCAGGTTGTCGAAAACTTAGATATACACAGCACAAAAATTATCTTCCCAAAGAAAGAGAAAAGCAAAGCTGCAGAAATTAGACTGGAAGTTATGATAACCAAACAATCATTCATCGATGAAATAAGAACAGTGCACTACAATTTTAACAACTTTATGTGTAAAATAGTATTCACTTATGAAAACAATACTTCCGAAATCACCAAAGAACAAGATTTACCAACTTCATTGCAGAATGAATCTTTAAGTATAATAAACAATGACATTATGAAATATACAATTAATAATCTTAACAGGAATATTATAGAAAGATCTGGACACGTAGACTGTAACAGGATAACAGTGATTGCTGAACAAAACACATCATTAAATTTACACTTAAAAACATAGTATGCCATGAATACTATATAAAAAAAAGATTCCGGAGACATCAAAGGACTGTCATACTCTATAAAAGCCATTCTGACATACGCATGCTTCTCCATCTCAGTAGTGGCGTTGGTTTTCTCTGTCACGATGAACAGAAAATATGAACTGTGTTCAACCGTCGCATGTTCTAACATGGAAAACTTGTCTATATCACTGATTGCCTCAAACATTTTGTTCATGATAGGTAGTTATGCCTCGCAAATAACCTACGTGTGTTACACCATTGGAGTATTTCTTCATTACTTATTGAAAATATGCTTGATTCATCAGTAAGCAATTTTGGTAATTTTCAGGTCTTACTCCAATTAATATCGTATAGCGTGTGCTATAAGATTGCAAAAATGTAGTCGAACCGTTGTTTTTATAAGAACGAACATTAACGACAGGCATGCGAGAGTATCTAAATATGAAATCTTAAGAAAAGGAGAAAAAACTTTTTGGTCAAAATACAGTTACAAATCGGATCTTATAGCTTATACGAGGAATAATAAACAGAACACACAGACAGAGAAAGAACAAAACTTGATACAGCCGTACATATGAGGCTGTGTGTCAGGTATGCTCACTGTATTGCGTACCTAATTTCAACTGCACTGTCAAAACCTCAGATGAAAATTTAAAATATGGTAAGTTATAATTATCAGAAATAAGCTCTGCTAAAATAATTTAAGTGTTGAAGCAGGTCCTGACTAAGAATGTCTACATGACGCGTGGACGGATGAGTTCATTGTCGTCATTTCAATGATGATACGTATTTTAACGTATTTCTGTAACTACCAACCAAGTTGCTGCACGCATAGTCTCAGATTTTCTTAAATTTTGGTCTGTTGGTAGCTACTGATAAACTAACATGAAATATGTTGACAAAAAATTTGTTTATTCCCCCGTTGCCATGGTTACGGGTCCCCTTGGTTTTTGCCTCAAAAATGCATATTTTTACGATAAAAAAATTTTGATAACAACTTATATTTGAGTAACGAGTAAAGATAAAATTTATTTCTGAAAAAAGGAGAAGAAGGGGGCAGCACTGATTTAATAGTGGAATTTTATGTAATCAAAAAGGTAAATTATAGGAATTTTGCATGACATAATTTTACACTTTTGTATCCACAACCAATTATACTAAAGTAATAAATGTAAACTATGACTGTTGCCTAGGAATAATTTATCAATAAAGATTTGGGAAATAGGTTGCTAGGGTGGTTGCTATGGGAACATAAAAGTGTCATTTTTGGTATTTTGAAAAAGAATTTTGACATTGTTTTTAAAATAGTTTTAATACAGTGACAGATACAAATATAAAAATCGATTGGGACATGTTGTGCATTATATGACCTGAAAGTTGACCAAAAGGTCAAAGGTTATTCATGATCTTGACTTTAACCTTTGGTCTTTTTTTATCTAATTTTGTCAGAATTTTTTTCAAATAAACCCAAAAAGTATTTAGAAAAGTGTTTAAACAAAATTTTGCTTATATTTAGTTAGAAAGCAAAATTCCAGAGGTCAAGGTTATGTCAAAAGTTCTTAGCAACGACCCTTACCTGATGTAAAAGTACCTAGCAACCATACATAGTTGGGTTCAGATTGATTCAAACTGTGATATACATCCTAATTTAAAGTTATAGGGTCATTTTTTTTTAACATAAACTTTACCAGTTATTCTCGTGTACAATTCAGTTAATCGCCAGCTACTTTGTCTCCTCTTCTTACTTGAATTACAAATGCTGTTTTTTTTCCCAAAGTATTTTATCAATTTTACGAAAAAAATACCAGTTGAATATCCTCAACTGGGGGCCTCGTGTTTTACTTTTATGTTTTTAATCTTAAATCTTCAATGCACGTATAATGCATGTATAAAAGTAATGTAAGAAAACATTATTTTTATTGAAACTTATATGAATAAATGAACAATTTGATAGAAAAAAATTACCACAAGACTTAATCATTAAGTCAATATATTCGAAATTTTCATTTTACTCCATATAGGCGTTTTGCCTTTAAATGGATACTTGAGGAGACAAATTCAAATAACAGTATTTTTTCTTGTTTCCATATCCTAACTATGTACTCTTGTTTAGTTAATCTTGTAGCTATAAATAGCTTATTCTATATTTGTATATTTATGTTATTACTAAATGACGATTGTTACCCTAAATTGTCTGTAAAGGGTATTTACCCTAATTAGTGGTTGTCAAATGAAGTTAAGGTAAATTGATGGTATACCGCCATCTTGGATTGTACAATTACAGTACAAATCGGTCTAGTTATTTGGCAAAATCTGCAAATTTGGAGATTGCAATTGAAAGGTTAGGCTGTTTATTTATTTAAAGAACACTTGGTGATTGTATTGTATTATTCAAAATATTTAAACAAATATCATTTTTGTTTATATTAAGAATCTTTTTTTCAAATGAGCCATTTAAGGGGAGAGAACTCTTTCAGTAAAACAAATTAAACTGGACAAATAGGGAACTTTTTTTTATTTTTATACTTAAAGCAAGAAAAAAGTTCAGAGACACCATTGTTTATTTTTATTTTCTTAAATCATATAATAAAACTTATTTTCTCACAATTATTCAAAATTCTATCTCAAAGATTTTTTTATGTACATAAGTGTGTTTTTCAAAGAACAATCTAACCAAATTTAGACAATTTTCAACGAGCTTGTAAAATAGCACGGTGACCCATCCCTTTTATTTATTTCTGAAAAAAAGCATAGTAAAATCTTCATTTGAGCAAATTATAAGAAAATTCTTTCTCGAAAAGTCTATACTTTATAACGATCTACCTTAACCATTTTAATTATTTGTAATCGTGTCTTCTTGATAATTTTTTAATTTTAAATTTCCTTCTCCTATAATATGGTATTTTTGAAATTATGCAATATGCAAAAAAGCACACACAGAAAAATCGTCTTTCAATAGAGGACAATTACTCTAATAAAAATCAGATGACGATTTCAACGAAGCAGATCTAGTGCTGCTGATAATCTATGAAATTAAATGTTTCTCTTTCTGCTTTATTGTTTTCAAGATAATAGGCAAAAAAGACAAAACATAAATGGAAAATGTGTCCGTTGAACACAGATGATGTTCCCGCTTTCTAATCATATTTATGAAGTTATAAAGGGACATAACTAAAGAATTGTAAAAGTGCAATTATTATATAAATAAAGGCATACAACTCCAAAACGGTAAAAGTGACGCCACCCTATTTTTAATTGATCTGTATTATGTTGCAATAAGCATGGTATACAAGTTTTTCAACATTTGGCTGAGGCACACTAAAATTAGAGAACGATAAAGAAAAACTCAGCATTTGTTTCAGTTTACAAAGGGACATAACTCCAAAACTGTAAAGTTGACCTAATCCAATTTCGAACTGTACCTGTGTTTTGAGTTAATAAGCCTTATAGTTAAGTTTCATATCATTTGGTTGAGGCAAACTAAAATGGGAGAACGGTAACGCAAAATTCAGCAAATTGTATGTCTATAAAGGGGCCTAACTCCTAAACCGTAAGAGTGACGCCACCCAATTTCGAAATTAATCTGTATTATGTGGCAATAAGAATTGTTTATGAGTTTCATATCATTTAGTTGAGGTAAACTAAAATGAAAGAACGGAATCAAATTTTCTGCAATTTTTATGTCTATAAAGGGGCAAAACTCCTGAACTGTCAAAGTGACGTCAACCCAATATCCAACTTAATCTGTGTTTTGTAAAGTTTTATAACATTTGGTTGATGCAAACTAAATTTAGAGAACGGAAACCAACTTTCGGGACGTACACACGGACGAACGGACGTACATACAGATGGACAAGGGTAAAGCTTAATGCCACGTCTGCTTCAGCGGGGTATAAAAAGGTTCACATTCATCATTTAAGGCCAGAAACTTCCCTGTAAATAGATAATAGGTAGATCCCTTCACGTGGAATATAAAAGGTCCTTTCAGGGTTTTCTATTTATAACAATTTTATGAGGATCGACAATTTAAACTTGCATTTTATTCCTATATCATATTTTAGCCATGCAAGCCATCATAGGATTCATTTTTAAAGTACATACTTTAATGATGATTGTGTCCAAATCTGGACGGAGGTGGATGTAAAAATGTCTATTTTGTTCATAAAAAATGTGTAAAATTTGTCTTCTGAACTATATTGAAAAATGACCTCTGCTTCTGCGGTTGTGACAACATTCAGCCAAAATATTTCTTATATATAACATAGCTATTTTGTTTATTAAGTGCCATGTTTCTGAAAAATATTTATAAAATTTAAATAAAACCCGGTTTTGATTTCGAATGAATGCAAAGTTGTTGTTTTTTTCGATGCTAAGTTCCTTAAAATTTGCGGGAAATCTCATTCACTTGGTTGCCATGGCAACCATGGCCTAGCAACCTTTTGTAGGGCATTTTTCTTACTTTATTACATGATCACATGTTTTGGCTAAGTTTCATGAAAATCGGTGACTATGCGTGCCGGGTCCCCTATATAAAATGGTTGGTTGTTACAGAGAATATATACACATGGGCCAAGAGTGTATCTAGACATTTGGGCAATCAACTTTAAAGTTGAGTATAAGTTCACTGAACTTGACAGCTCTGTATTCGGGGATGCACAAAATATGTATGAAGAAGGCACCACAAATACTCAGCCTGAACATTCCTTAATACAAGGTATGTGTCTAAGAATATAAAAAAAAACTCAGAATGATAAAAATCTTTTACAGATTATTTCAGCTAGAACTCAAATGACGAAACTAAACGTTACCAAATTGTTGTTCATTTGATTGTTCAGAAAGGTGTAATGACTTAATAGTCAACTCTTAAAAAGGAAATCATTATTGTGTAAAAAAACCCATTTCCTTTCACGTAATGAATTTAAGACATTATGGATTCGAGGACGATAGCGACTACCAAAAACATTCATAATAGCTCTCTCACAGCTGGATATTGACTTTTTGAAAGATTGTCAACCTGCGACTTGGCAGTAAAATGCTTGGGAATATCCGATTAAATATGAACAGCAATTTTGTTGATAGATTCATCCATACTATTGGGCGTTCCTTTCCTTGAAATGTCACCTTTAAACATTGTTAAAAGACATCTTAACAATTATACCAATTCAGCAGTGCAGTAAACATATGTCCTCAAGAATCAGATGATTGGATTTCCGGTTTGAATGGCTGACCACGGTTTTCCAAGCTCCGGAAAAATAACAAAAATTAATAGTAATGTACATATGTGAGAGTCACTCTACCCATACCAGCAACAAACAAAACGATAATTAACCTTCCAGAAACTATCTGTTTACTAGTATAGTTCAAAACATAACAGTTTTCTACTTTGTACCATGAGTGGTCAAGATAGTGAAAATCCGGCCAGTGAAAAAATGACGGACTCCTATGCTATGGCACTTAAACATAACAACAACACACATAAAGATAATGCAGAACCTGATGCGGAATACTTCAACGTCAAGCCTGTTTTTATATTAGAATCAGACATTTTCGGTAGTTCAAAACCTGATAAAAACAATTATCTTACACATACCGAGTTATTCAAATGTATTGATCTCACAATACCTGCTAACCATTTAAATGGACTTCAGAGAGTCATTGGAGGGGTATGGCGTATATATCCAGACAGTGAAGAAGACAGGGAAACTCTTGTGGTAAGCTCCATCACAGTTCGGAAAAAAACGCATCGAGGTTTACCCAAGAAACCCTAAATATGTTGAGAAAGAAAGCCCAACCACAGTTCGAATTAGAATAAAGAATATTCCATTATCTGCTGATGATGGACAATTAATTAGATACCTGCAAAATTGGCACCTTGAAGTACTTAATTACCAAAGAGAGAGACTTCGGATTGATGGGTTCGTGACAAATTGTCAAACAGGCGACAGGATCTTTTATGTCGAACCCTTCGATATCACAATTCCAAGAAATGTCAAAATTGGCAAATACCGTGGACTGATTTTCTACAAGGGTCAAACAAACCAAAATGCTGAAATTGAATGTACCAAATGCCTGCAAAAAGGTCATAAAAAATCAGAATGTACCAATGACTGGAAGTGCAAGACGTGCGGTACAAATGGTCATATCTCTAAAGACTGCACAGCTGAGTTTGATAAGAACAGTCAAGCTGACTCAGATGTGTCGTCCGAAGAGTCAGATGAAGCAAGTGAATCTGAATCTGAGAAAGGTGAGGAGATTGTGCTAACACAATCCACCGAAAACTTATTAGACATAACACATACTGAGGAAATCAGCAAAAATGCTGAACTTCCCACAGATACAAACAACACAAATGTACCAGACCAAAAGCCATCTGAATTGAAGTCTGATGAAACAGATCAACAGCATCCTGAACAATGCATGAAAAAAAAAAAGAAAAAGAAAAAAACATCCAAATCACCAGCAACAACAATGAACAACTTATATAATTATGGTCCACTAGATAAATACCTCGGGACAACCATGACAACCCCTCAGCAGAAATCATCCAAACGTTCCGCCACCACACCAACTGATAAGTTACATGACCGTGAGATTGGCTCATCAAAAACAAGGACATCTGATCATAACACATAACGATCCAAACACACAAATTGTCCAAATATAAAATACACCTATGAATTATTGTAAATACTGTATTATATTTTTTATTTGTTTGTCTATTTTTGTTTTTAGTCAAGAAAAAAAAATAAAAAAAAATAAGTCAGAGTGTGATATAATTTCAGATTATATACACCTTGAAAATAGTATTACAAGAAATATAAAGGATAATGTATATATATGTAATAAATTGTGTATAAGACATATATTGTAAAAAGAGTTGAATTTCAAATGACCCCTTTGCCGAACATCACAAAATCAATATATAAATGTCTCTATTCTGAATATGCTATTCACCAAATAACATATTGGAACAAGTCAAGTTGTGATGAAATTACCACAAAAATCAGTGGGAAAGCCACGGATCAGTTCTGCGCCTCCTTCCATATGACGTAACGGCCAAAAAATCAAGGGCGACAATCGCGATTTTTACATAGACGGCGACAGTATCGCGCCATCTCGGTAATTTGTTTACATCGTGTACGTGTGATTATTCAAGAAATTTACTATTAAAGACAATTAAACTTGTGTCATTTCATCATTAATTAGTTATATAGGTAAGTTTTACAGGTGACTATGCTATATTTTCTTCTTAGGAGATTTTATTTTACAAGAAACAAACATCTGAAAATGGCAAGAGACGTTGTTATTTTGGAAGATAAAAATATGGCGGGTGTTTTCCGCTTCTGAAAATAACTGACACATTTGCATCCTATTGGCTATTTAAATATAAAATGACCAAAAATAGTATCTATGATGATAGGAGTCCCTAAATATTTGCATAAATACCCATCACTCCTTGTCAAATTGTAACTGAGGCTGCGAAAAGGAAGCACATAAATCGACGCCATTTTTCAACAAATTAAGGTTTCTGAGCTCACGAAATCCTACTATTATTACTTTTAATGGTTAGTAGAAAGATATGAACATTATCCATACGATAATTTATTGATCAGATCGGGTTATGGCTATATGTTTGCCTCTTTTTCGATGCTGAAATCCATTAAATTACCACAGACCACACGAAATAAACGCCCCTTTCTCAGCCCGAGACTTCAATTTTGATTAAAACTTGAATTCAGGCATGTCAATGTTAGCATTTAAATTTTAATTAAATTATTACGGTTGTGTAAAGCATTTGTGCTGATTTGTTTGGTTGTCTCGAATAGTAAAAAGGTTAATTAAATGGTTTTATATTATTATTTTTGAACCCAAAAATTGTGTGACAAAAAACAAAAACAAACAAAATAAAATTATAGGAAAAATATAACAACTACATATTAAAGTATAGTTTAACTTTATCCTAAACCTCTATCCATCATTTCTTACAGATAGTACAGGGTGAGGGTTCACAAAATAGGGAACCAGGGGTGGATACAGCCATTTTGAAAAGGAGGTTATAATTCCCTACCCAGGATAAAGGGGGGTTCCAACTAAATGTCCCCTTTCAAATGCATTGATTGTCCATAAAAAGGTGGGATTCCAATCCCGGAACCCAATCCCTGGACCCGCCACTGGGAACTATGGCTAAAAGTATAAAAAATTGGAGAACTATGACTAAAGGAACAAAGAATAGAGAAAATTGACTGTAATAAGGAATAGAGCAAATGACATGCAAGTCAAAATAATTATGACGTCTGACAAGGCTATTTTATTTTTTATCTGGGACGCCTTCCAACGCATCCCAGAAAAAAATTATAAAATATCCTAGCCAGACGTCATATTTATTTGAACTATTGATGTGCTAATTTATATATTGAGAAAAGAGAAATGATTGACAAAAAGTATAAAAAAAAATAGAGACAAATGAACATAAAGAATAAATGATAAGGTAATGGAAAACACCCCATCCAGACCCTTGTTTATCTGAACAACAGAACTATTATTTTTGCTGAATAGTGCATATAGGCATTTCCCATTTGAATGGTTTTACACTAGTAATTTTAGGGCCCTTTTTAGCTTGTTGTTCGGTGTGAGCCAAGGCTTCGTGTTGAAGGCCGTACATTGACCTATAATGATTTACTTTTATAATTTGTTATTTGGATGGAGAGTTGTCTCCTTTGCACTAACACCACATCTTCCTGTATCTATGTAAAGTATCTTTTAAAGATTTCAGGTATATGAAATATTAACCAGTAGGACAGAATAAATTCTGCCCCTCCTTCCATGCAAAAAAAAAAGCAAATTATGTGATTTATTGTTGAATTTTATTGCCACATTCAGTATTGGCTAGGTGTTGTGGCCAGGTTTTATTGGTGGTGGATACATTTAATATCAATTACTGGTATGAAGAATTAAAGATATGAATGATTGAATGAAAAGTTACCTTTTAAATAACAGATACATGTAAGATAATTTAATGTTGCATATTAAGTTATACTTTATTTAAACATTATTTAATATATCTATTAAAAAGATTGATATTTTATTATGTTAATGGATTTAAGGTATTGAAGTAAATGAATAAATAAATAGAAAATTTGTGTTGCTGTATATGATTATTAACTTTTCTTGATGGAGGGCAGGACTTTTTCGGGACGTCTGGATTGGGTGTTTTTAAGCTCAGGATTTTGGGATCCAGAATGTTCTTTCGTGATTTCTTTTTTTTTAATTTGGGACCTCAGAAGATCATGTTTTTAGCCCCCCAGGATTTTGGAATCAGGACCCCTGCAACATCCCCCACCTCCTTCTTTGACATGTAATATAAAGTCATTAAAAATAAATCAATTATTTACATCAAAAGTCTAAAATAATTTCTTTATTTTTGTTGAATCATATAAACCTCCTTTTGATTATTTAAGATTAAAATAAGAAGGATTTCAATTTAAATGAAATGATAACAAACATCTGAAAACAATCATAGTATATACATTATGGGATTTTCTCATGTTTAAAGGCTTTCATGTAGCAAAAAAATGCCTATATATCCACTTCAAATGAGTATTTTGGGATAGTTGTCTCATTGGCAATTATTCACATCTGATTAGTTTTCCATTAGTGAAATTCAAATAAAAAACATTCAATTCCAATTTAAATGTGAACCTTCTCATTCTTGGACCACATAGAAATTTGTAGACAATTAAAATATATTATAATTTCATATAACAACTGTAGAAAAAATCAAATTAGTTTCATTTGATAATATCATCTGCATATATTATATATTTTCAGATAACAATAGGAATAAGAAGAGCAGGCTTTCTATTTTGAGGATTTACATGTATGGGACAGAGGACTATTTGACTTGATTTACTTTCAACTTGGACTTTTTAACAATAATACTCTTAAATTATTTAAAATATTTTTTACGCATTTTTCATTTTAACATTATTTTTATGACTGTATTTATTTATCATTTAATAAACGTTTATTTCTAAACATTTTTATATTTTTAAATATCCAATGTGAAACACTCAACCATTTTATATTGATAACGTGGGGTAAATGTACATGAAACAATAATGCTGTTGCAATACAATAAAACTTATTGTCATTGAAAAACCTGAGATTCATAGATGCAAAGCTAGCATATTCATAGGGGTCCCCTTTTGTGGTTGATTAAATATGGAATTAGTGGAGCGGGCCCCTCTCAAGTCAGTCAGCAGCCCCTTAGAAAAAGTTCTGGATCCGTCACTGATATCAGGCATATGACATGTAGCATTTTGTATGTACTGTAGTATTTGGGACATAAAAAATCAAAGATATAAAAAGTCAACTTGATGGTCTTTAATGATTGATTAGGTGTGAAGGACTGAAACAGAAAGGTTTTTAAATCGTTCAGTTCTCCTAGACATAGTGAGGTATCCTTGGGGTCTCTCAAATGGCCTATCATGGCGACTTTTCATTGTTTTTACTGAAGTGTGGTAACCCCTGCACCTAAATAAATCATTTTCAGTAGTCTCTCTTTTTTCATACTTTTTTGATAAAAAGTCTCAACTAATATTCAAATTAGAAAAAAAGAAAACTGAGCAACTTGAACCCACAACATACAATTGATATCAGGTGTTCTGGAAGAGTAAGTAGATCCTGCTCCTTGTGTAGTATTAGGAATGAGATGTCCTGGTGCCCTTTTCCTATATGTAATCACATGATTTTGCAAATTATTGCAATTGTGTGCTTTTAGAATGGAGTAAAATGTGTGAAAAAGTATTATATTGCAGAAAAATCAGCACACAGATATAGGAATGGTATGATTCCGATTAAACTATAGATCCTGTGTCCAAGCTTTGTTTTCATGTAGATTGGTGTAAAATAAAAAAACTTTCATATGCCAATTTCATAGTAGACCTTAGAAGTGATACAGCATTTTGTTAATGCTTTAAATGGTCATATAGCTCTAACATGTATTAAGAATTGGATGTACTAGGCATTGGGCATTCCTATTGAATGTTAATCTCAAGTTCTCAAGAGTTAAACATGCACCAGGGCCCAGACACACTCAAACAAGAATGGTTAGTGTACACCATGTTGCTTGATATGCATATAAGAACAGGACAGACATTTATAAACATGTGTGAGTGTCAACTTCCAACTTGCTTAGTTTTTTTTATATAAACAACAAGAACAAATACTAAAAATCAAGTGAAAATTATAGATGCATCAGATTAATATTTGTTGATTGGTACTTTTTTAAATTGACAAGTTGATTTCAGATTAATATTTACTGAATCAAAGAATGACTAACCATTACCCTACAAAAAATGGCTTAAAACAAAGATTAACTGAGTGCTTACACTTTGCACATGCATAGGATTTTTATCCAGAGAATAACTTTTGACTTACCCCTTGCTGAAATTTTTGAAAAGTTGGGAAAAAAAGGGGGGTACTTCCAGACAACTGAAGTCATTTATATGGACAAATTCGTTCATATATTAACCTAGTTTCAATGAACTACATACATCTGTTACACACTGCAGCAAAATTAAATAACTACAGAAAATGTAATACTGCGAGGAGTTCGAGCAGTCTGAGCAACATGAAAAACATCAACAAATGACGGTGTAAAGCCTTCATTGAACATATCATCATTTTTAAGTAAAATATATTTAAAATCCTGGAAACATCATCACCCTTCATTGTCTCAATCAGTTTCGTGGTTAAAAACTGTTATATATGACATAATTGGCATAATTTTGCGCCGAAATAACTCCAAAAACGTTAGAAAAGTGTTGAATTTTGACCTCCGGTTGAAGTATGTATTATGTAAACAAGACTCAGAGTGACGGGGAATCCTATACATAGTCATGTGCCCATATGTTTCTGGGTCACATTTATTTATATCTCGACCAATGAAAAGCTTTAGGATGCATTTGTGTCAGTTCCTAGCAAACAGGGGGATTACCCGCGGTTTTTTGGAAATCTACGGAGGACGTCTTTTGATTTATCATATTTCAGTAACGCGGCACTTATTTTAATACCTATTTTGGCAGTCGTGTGCCAAAATCTATTCTAATGAAAATATAACCTTAAATACTGATGGATGTTAAGTTGTTTTAATAAATTTATTGTCTGAAGCACAGGCTATTTTTTTGTTTACACGCTGGTTACAGCGCCACCTCGAAATATTTAGATTATCTCCCCTTTCCCGCGTGACCACCGGAAGGAGCTCTTCAATGTCACTGGCTTTCCCACTGAATAATATTTGCAGGTATAAATAAATATATACGGAAAGCTGTTTTGATAATAAAATTTATTATGATGCTTTTTACTTGTATAAACATAATAAAGAATCATATAAACATGATAAATGAAATAAACACAATAATTACACATATACTTCAACTCTTTATAAGGATAACACTAGCTGCTCGAAGTAGAAATAAAGATAAAATGAATAAGAGAAATCCAACAAAATTAAAGTTCATAAAGAAAATATCTTTGATAAATACCAATTCATTAAATCACATCAGTCTAAAATCACTTTTTCCGTTGATTTTTATAGTTAACAGCTATAAACTCTCCATGATATATGCTTGCTCTATAACAAATTATCCATCAGTTTTAATTCACATATTAGAATTAATACTTTGTCCTTTTCCATTTCACATTAAAAAGATTTGGATATCTTATTTAATCCACATATTAGGAATACTTCAAAAGTCAATTTTAATCCACATGAAAAAATCCATCCATCCATCCTTTGCAAGTCCCAGATTATCAGCAAATATGTTCCTTCATAGATTATGTAGATATACACAAATACCGATTTTGCTAAATATAAACATTCCGATTGCTTCTAAATTGATTGTAAATTTCCACACTATGTACATGGTCCAAAAATTTCATACATTTACTTCTGCCAAAACATCAGATCTAAAAATAAATAACCATAAAATTAAAACACATGTTATGAATAAAATATATCTGTTTTTTCAGGGTATATATATCATGTATATAGTCTCAAAATATGTTTAAGTAGCAAAAGAAAAATCTAATATATATATTGAACAAGTAAATAAAAATATATGTTCAACTACATGCATGCATGCTTATATTTGTTTGTGTTATGTTTTATTTACATTCATGTACACTGTCAAGTTTGTGTTTATATTCTATTTATTATATACACTTATCTCACACATAATTGTGTACCATTGTTTTTATAGTAATCATAAAATCAAACTAATGAAAATATGTTGTAAATATCAGATGAAACAAATATATCTTTTTTCAGCATTTATGCTAACAAAACATCTAAACTCAAAATTGAACAATGGGTGAAAATCTACATATAATATCACTAAACTGTCAAGGTTTAGGCCAAAAACAGAAAAGAGAAAGATTACAATTATGGACAAAAAATCAAAAATGTAATATTCTTTTCATGCAAGAGTCACATTTTATAGGAAAAAATGAAAAAACTATAAATAATGAGTTTGATGGCAAAATGTTCCATAGTTATGGTAACACACAATCAAAAGGGGTATCAATCTATGTGAAAAATAATTTAAAATGTAAGACAATAAATGAGATAAAAGATACAGAAGGCAGAATAATTTGATTAACATAGAAATAAATGAAAACATTTTTACTTTAATAAATGTATATGCTCCAAATCAACACAAAAACAGAAACAAATTTTTCAAAAAGGTCCAAAATATAATTGAAAACAATCGCTTGGGTATTCTTATACTTGGAGGTGACATGAACGAAACCCTATCAATTAATGATAAAAAAAAAACTAATAATATCTCTCGAAACTACAAACCAGTGAATAGTTTAAAAAAATTAATAAAGAAAAATAATTTAACAGATATATGGAGAGAACTTCATCCAAATACAAGTCAATTCACATGGAGAAGGAAAAATGATACAAAAATAGCCAGTAGAATTGACTTCTTTCTAATTAATAAGTCCTGATATAAGACCGCATGTTATGAAAGCAGATATTCGACCTGCAATGATATCATATACTGATCACCAAGCCATTTCTTTACAAGTAAGACAAAATTCGGAAGAAAGAGGCAGGGGATTCTTTAAAATAAATAATAGTATACTTAAAGAGCAAAAATATATTGATCTCATAAATAAATTAATCGAAAACTATAAAAAACAAATACTCACCAAAAATTTGAAAACACTTTGGGATATGTTTAAATCAGAGGTAAGAACCGCAACTCTTACTTACTGCAAACAAAGATCATCTGAAAATAAAAATGATATAAAAAATTTAGAAACAAAATTAAGAAAATTAAATGAAAAAACAAATGTAAGCCCAACTATGGAAAAAGAAATTAAAACCATGGAAGAAAAACTTGAAAACCTCTACTTAAATAAAGTTAAAGGTGCACAAATAAGATCCCGAGTACAATGGTTAGAAGAAGGAGAGAAAAACACTAAATTCTTCCTGGGCCTTGAAAAATCAAGACAAACCCCAAAAAGTATCACAGCGCTTAAAAATAAAGATGGGAAAATAGTTACAGAACACTCAGAAATTCTAAACATAGAAAGATCATACTATGAAAATCTATATAAAAGCACTTCTCCAAATTTAAAAGATATAAAAAATTACATAAATGAAACCAACATTGATCACAAACTATCAGAAATAGAAAGTGAATCCTTGGGGGGCCCTTTAACAGTAGAAGAATGCACTAAGGCAATATTTCAAATGAAATTAAATAAATCTCCAGGAATAGATGGGCTTAGTGTAGAATTTTATCGCACTTTTTGGAATAATCTAAAAGAATTTACTGTTGAAGTTTTTAACAAATGCTATGAAGAAGGAGAACTAACAACCATACAAAAAATAGGTATAATATCCTTAATTTACAAAAAAAAAGACCCTTTGTCACTGGATAACTATAGACTAATTTATACACTATTAAATGTAGATACTAAACTCATTGCATATGCAATAGCTCAACGTTTAAAACCAATACTGTTAAAAATAATTCATGGGGATCAAAATGGTTATATCAAAAATAGATATATTGGTTTTAATATACGCCAAATCCAAGACATTATTGATTATGCTGAAACCTTTCAAATTGATGGTGCATTATAGGATTAAACACATTTTTTCTAGAGGTTATTGATGTGTAAACCGGGGCGATTAACTCACAAACTGAATAAAAGTCCGAAGGACTTTTATGTCAAGTTTGTGAGTAAGAGACCCGGTTTACACATCAATAACCTCTAGAAAAAATGTGTTTAATTCTTATAATTCTGCATCCAAACATACGCAATTATTAATTCACATTATTTGATTGATGGCTGCTATATAATATATTTACCATCAAAAGCACAATGGCATGTCGTAACTAAGCAGTGGCCGCCATTTTGACTTTCTAAAAACCATAAATGTCCGATAAATGCAACAGAATCTAAAATGAAATAGCACCTACCTCAAAAACTTCATTTTAATTAAATAATATCCGAATTTGAAGCGTACACGTAACGAAATAATCTCTCCCTTGAATATTTTCATTCGTATGACGTCGTGTTTTTCCATGACGTAAATTCGCCGGATCCTTCATGAAATTTCGCGGAATTTTATTCAAATTTTATTTTTATACATTTTCGAAGCTTTTGTGCATTTATTTTGTTTCTTTTTTTGTTAAATATGCATTTGAATAGAAACAACTGTTATGCAATTGTTTTATAGTCTCAATTTGATTAAAATCACAGTATCCCTGCAAGAATGTGTATCGCGCATGAATATATTACGAAAGTAGTTTTCGGAAACATGGTTTATCGAAGTGTAAACCAAGAGAAAAATTCCCAATTGACCAATCCAATTCAAGTATTTATAGATATACAAATGATATAAGAATTATTACTTTTTATTGATTTTTCAAAAGCTTTTGATTCATTAGAATGGGACTTTATGTATGAAGCCCTAACAAAATTTGGTCTCCCAAACTCATTCATTAAATGGGTTAAAACATTATATAAAAATATTAAAGGCTGTACATGTATGCTAAATAATGGTTGGATTTCAGAAACCTACAATGTATATCGTGGGATACGACAAGGGTGTCCATGCAGTTCTCTAATTCTCACAATAGCAGTAGAAATTCTCGCATGTAGAATAAGACAAGATACTGGTATTAAGGGATTTCAAATTAAATTAGACTCCAAAACACATAGTCTGAAAATTTCACAACTAGCAGATGATACTACTCTCTTTTTAAAATGTAAGCAGGAAATAAGCTATGCTTTAAACTTGATTGAAATATTTGGAACACTCTCAGGTCTTAAACTTAACCGATCTAAAACAGAGGGCATATGGTTAGGCCAATTGAAAAGCTGCAAAGATAAATATGAAAATATAAACTGGAATAAAGAACCTATTAAAAGTCTAGGGTATATTTTGGACTTAACAAAGATGAATGCGACAGATTAAATACAGAAAGAATTTTAAGAAAGTCTCAAGATGCAATCAATAGCTGGAACAGAAGAAATCTTACAATGATAGGTAAAATAACAGTAATTAAATCTCTTATCCTACCAAATTTAACTTTCTTGGCATCAGTGACAACTATATATCCAAAAACTTTCTGAATGAATTCAAAACACTAATTTACAACTTCATTTGGGGAAATAAAAAAGAAAAAGTTAAACGGATAACTTTATGTAAAGATTATTTGGAAGGAGGCCTAAAAATGATTAATATTGACAATTTTCTATCAGCTATACAATTATCCTGGGTCAAACGTTTAACATCAACACACTTTGCGAACTGGAAAGTTATTCCCCTTTTCTTTTTTAATATATTTGGAGAAAACTTCTCTTTATTCAACATGAATCCAGGTAGCATAAAAGCAATCCCAAACCTTAGTAAAACACTCCCTCTTTTTTACTTAGAAATAATTAAAAGTTGGTTTAAAATAAAAAATATCTCAAACAAAAACAATACAACTTTTATTAACATAAGACAACAATATATTTGGGGCAATAAGCATATAAAATTTCAAAACAAATGCTTAATATTTTTAAATTGGATAACAAATGGAATACTATTTATTAATGATATAATCGACAAAGAAGGAAACATTTCACAAAAAATTGTATTAGATAAACTAACAATTAAATCAAATTGATCGAGAATAAAAAACGCAATACCGAAAAAGTGGCAAATGGAAATGAAATCAGATAAATCATGCTGTACTCAAGTTAAAACAAATAAAAAACTATACTTAAAAACACAAAACAACACAAAATTGATCTGCATTGAAAACCTTCCATCGAAAGAAATATATAAAAGCATTAATTCATGTAATATAGAGGAAAAAACACCAATTGGATTTCTAAAATGGAAAACACAATTTAAATTAGAATCGTCAAGCTACTTGTACAAAATGCTTAACTTTATATTTTACAGCTTACAAGTTAACAAGTTAAAAATATTCAGGTGGAAACTACTTCACTATATACTTCCTTGTAAACAGCTATTGCACATCTGGCAACTGAAAAGTGATGACCTATGCCATATTTGCAACCAATTAGAAAACTATGAACACTTTTTCACACATGCCAATACTTTCAAACTTTTTGGAAAAAAGTCAAATTACTGCTTGACAAAATAAAAATGGGGACACATATAATCTCTGTCAAAAATCTAATACTTGGGTATAAGATATATGATATAAACTACTATGACATCAATCTGTTTCTGACTGTATTAATGTTCTCTATTCATAAATCTACATATGCATCAGAGTATAAACAAAAAAATGTTGATGTTTACAGAATTTTTAAGTTAGAATTTCAACAATACTTTGATAGTATGAAAACACTTGATAAAAAAACAAGTAGGTTTTTGTGTGATGTTTATAAAAATATATAATAACTATGTTTATATTATAAATCATAAAATGTATTTTTATTTATATCATTACACATATATATCATGTAGAATGACTCATAGGCAATGTAAACAAATTTCATGTGTGTGTTTAAATGTGACAAATGATCAAGGTTTACCTGTACACAAATCAGCATGCTTACTGAACATTGACCTTGTACTATCTAATGTCAGAATAGAAATTCTTTGATATTTTAAAATAAATCATGATGCTTTCAATAAATTATCATAAAACAATTGAAATATTTCCAAAACTCACCATTATAGACACTTAAATTAGATGAGAGCCTTCTGCTCATCATCAATACACGTGGCATTCTTTAATTATCCGATCATCTCAACTTTCACGTGATCTTGTTTTGAGGTGGCACGGTAGTATTTCCTGGCCCATAGGGATAATGATAGCCTTTTTAGAATTTTCACCACTTTCTAACACTGCAAAAAATTCTACATTTACAGTTAACTGAAGTACTTTCATTTTACTATTTAGAAATGAATTTGAATATGTATCATGACCGTTTACTTTTTTTGCTATATTTAAATACCTAAGGCCACTAGTGTTTTTAGGTCTTTTATGGTGCAGTGAATACAAAATTAAAAAAAATTCTCAAAAATTCATTTTCATCTGTATGTAAAATTATTTCATATTTTTCTACACCTGATTCATCCCTCAGTTTGGGAAAGTATGTTCAGTTGATACTGTATTTTTTTGTCCAATCACACTGTTTAGATACATTAACCTAAGTAGGGTACACAAAAGAGCAACCTAAATTCTGGAATGCAAATACTACCGTGCCACCTTAACCAAGACATAACAAACCTGAAACCAGTCATGACACCTATGATGCATAGACTTCTTACTTTTGAACATAGTACAATAAAGAATACTTGTCTGCACTCATTTCTTACCAAAAAAAATTGAAAGATTACAACCCTACCCCATCTAGCAGATTTTCACTTTTTTTTATCTTACCATTTTAACCCAAGGAGTGCACAAAACCCAAATATAGGATGTTTCAACAAAACACAGAAGTCAAACATGGTGATTCAGGAGGAATTATTGGATTGCCAACTCTATTTATGGTTAATCTGACTAAAAGAAACAGTTTAAGCACCAAATCATGAAAAATGATATTAAAGTCCATTCCACATTTTACAGCATGCCTTATATTACTTTAAGCATTTCCAGATTATAAAGGCAATACAACAAGAGTCTTTAGATTACAGTTAACTATTATTCTAAAATGTTTTTTACAATACATGTACTAGAACACATCTCTAAGTTGACTGTTTGTCTATTTCTCATGTATGCATTAAGTTAAATTATGTCCCCTTACATAATCAAATTGCCTTTATTTTGCTTTTCATTGTCAGAAAATCTTAACAATTAATGGTATTTGCATGGAAAATGAAAAAACCATTTAATCATGCTGATATAACATTATAATTACATTCTGTGTCAAAAATAATGTCTTGTCAATGTAAAGCAACCCCTATTTCTATCTCTATTTCAGCCAAATATGAGGGCTAAATGAATAAGTAAGGACCCCTTAACCACTTACTGGTTCCCAAAATGCTCCTACTGGTGTCATGATACCTCAGAACTACAAATAAAACCTGAAGAAAACTAGTATAGCTGTACTTGTGTTGAAAAAAATAAGAAATTATGCAATTTATTTATTTCGGTGAAAATAATAGGATGTACATGCAATCAAAGAATGTCGCGTCTCAAATTCCAGTGGTTGCACATGTGTCAGACACTGCGAAAAGTTAAACCGAGCCTATATAATTAAAAATGTATTGAAAGTTACATAAAAACAATGAAGGCCTACTTTTTAGGTAAAATATTTACATTATTACCAACAGATCAGGCAAAATTTGCTGAATCAGCAATTTTTACTCTCCGGGTGGAATTTAAGGCTTGTTTTTATCATAGCTGCCCTTAATCAAATTTTTATTGATAAACTTACAAATTGCATAAGTAAAAAAATTTCTTTTATTGATTTAGTGTAAAAATATATATCCCCCTTAAGGTGGCACGGTAGTATTTCCTGGCCCATAGGGATAATGATAGCCTTTTTAGAATTTTCACCACTTTCTAACACTGCAAAAAATTCTACATTTACAGTTAACTGAAGTACTTTCATTTTACTATTTAGAAATGAATTTGAATATGTATCATGACCGTTTACTTTTTTTGCTATATTTAAATACCTAAGGCCACTAGTGTTTTTAGGTCTTTTATGGTGCAGTGAATACAAAATTAAAAAAAATTCTCAAAAATTCATTTTCATCTCTATGTAAAATTATTTCATATTTTTCTACACCTGATTCATCCCTCAGTTTGGGAAAGTATGTTCAGTTGATACTGTATTTTTTGTCCAATCACACTGTTTAGATACATTAACCTAAGTAGGGTACACAAAAGAGCAACCTAAATTCTGGAATGCAAATACTACCGTGCCACCTTGATCAAAAGGTAAGGTTAACGATAAACCTAAAATCAATAGCGGACAATAGATAGTACAAATTCCGTAATCACGTAATATGAGGAAACTGCAAAAGACAAATTGTCAAAATCAATGTATTTATATATTATTATTGTATAACTAATCATAATTAATAGCTAATATTTTTACTGTATAATCTCCCTGGTTAAACAGTAACTAATTTACAGGGATACTAGACTGAATACTGTGAGTCGAGTAAGTTGTAAACAGCAGAGAAATGTGCAATAAAGGATTTATTTTATTAAAAAAAAAAAAGAAGGATCAGGACACACGCTTTGTACTGCTCTTCATTGTGAATTCTCTGCAGGAATATTTGCATACAAAGATCCTAAAGATACATAAAAAGTAGGCACTTATTTATTTATTTCCTTTTTTAGCTCCAATTCGTTCAACATTCATTTCAAATGTATAAAGAAACTAAGAATTGCCACTACCTCAGGTAAATTGACCTGGAATGGAATTGACTATTATTTGAGGTTCTTTTTTTTATTGAATTGTTCTTCAAAACGAGACGCGAAAAACGAATGGCAAATTCAAACTCATGAATCGAACATAAACTGACAACGTCTTGTCTAAAAAGGAAACAAACAAATGTAACGTGTACACAGCGTAAGCGTGTCTGTTTCTGTTTTAGAATGAGCTCGTTACCAGTTTGATACTGGATCCAAAATTGTTCTATTTACAAAATATATAACAAATAATCGTTATTCATATATTAACGTCAATGAACCAAAATATGTACAACTGCTCTTTGTAATCTTTAATAAAGTATCTATAAACTATCTACTAAAATATATACACTGGTACAAATTTGTACTTTTACAAATTAGTCCTTGGGTCAGGAACAAACTTGTCCTCCTGGTACAATAATGTACCCTACAAGTTTACACTTGTCTTTGTTCCGTTGGTACAATTATGTACTTTTCAAGGTGGTCAAATAGACTCACACTTGTCCTATACGGTACACTATGGTTCTGCTTGTATACATACAAGTCCGTATTTCTAACAGGCACCAATCTGTTCTTTATTACACTTAGTAACAATATTTAATATATAAGAGACACCGATCTCCAATATCAACGTACCGTGGTCTTATGTCTCCGTAGACTTATGACAATCGACCCTGAGCAAGGAATCTCTCAAGCTTATATACTCTGATGAAAGCCGTACCATTCTTGAGGGAGGGGTGTTCTACCAAAGTGCCTTTTCTTATGAGTTCTAGAACACCCCTTTACATTCGACCTGACCCAAAGTTTACCCGCGAAACATCTTATTCTTTTATACGTTTATCAAAGTATTATACAAATATATGAAATAAGGCTTCACCCGAAATGTAACCAATTTAAACGATCTAACCTAAGATACAAAATCATCACATAACCCACGCCTCAACAATACATGCGTCCCGCATCAAAACTAAATTTACAACATAGAAATACTATATACACAATTTAATTTAGTTAAATGTACACAATCTTTTTAACAATGCAATCTGCAATCCAAGCTGGATTTTGTCTTGTACGACGCCCTTCAGAACTACTTCCTTGCGTTTCTTCTTCAGGCAACATTGACTCATGAACAGCTATGTCTTGTGAATAAGGAGTCTCTACTTGGGTTTCTTCCGCAGTATCATTTTCAGTGTCCAATGGACCAAAAGTGCTGTTATCCAGTTCTGTCCTTAATGTCTCTTTGTTCATTTTCTTTAATCTGTCAACATGTATAACTTGTGGTTTCTTTCGATATCCACAGTCAACTTTATATGTAAGTTCACCATATTTGACCAGGATTTTGAAAGGACCTTTTAAGAAATTAGTCAGTTTAGAAGACATCCGACGTTTCTTTACTGGGAAATAAACATACACCTCGTCATCTTTTCTGAAATTTTGGTATGCCAATTTGAGGTCGTGATAGTGTTTCTGTCTGCGCATTTGCCCTTTTATTTTACCTCTGACAAATTTGTGGAGATTTATAACTTTTCCTTAAGCTCCCAAGCCCACTTATGTGCAGGGATATCTTTAACGGATGATGGCATTTCATACATGATGTCTAAAGGGGTTGATAGTTCTCTACCTAACATGTGACTATTTGGCGTTTGCCCAGTAGTTTCGTGTTCGGATGCCCTATATGCCATCATGACAAAAGTAATGTATTCATCCCAGTCTCTCTGGTTCTGTTCCACAAATGAACTTAACATTGTTGCAAGAGTCCTATTAAGCCTTTCCACCATACCATCAGATTTCGGATAATATGGGGTAGTACGTGTTTTCTGAATGTTCAAAATACAACGCATCGCTTGAAACAAAGAGCTTTCAAATTGCCTGCCTTGATCTGAGTGTATCCAATGAGGAACACCAAATCTCACAATAACTTCTTCAACTATAATCTTAGCCACAGTCTTAGCTTTGATATTTGGCATGGCAAAACATTCCGTCCACCTTGTATAATAGTCAGAAACTACCAATATATATTTGTTACCACTAATTAGCATTAACAGTGTTATATTGGTCTTCCGTCTCAGTCGTAATAGTCTCTTTTTCTAAACCGGTATGATAACCGCATTGTTTACAAGAAATGCGACTGAGTGCGACTAAGTGCGTCACTGAACTCCTGGTCGATGTTGAATATGCATCTCAAATGAACCTAGTGTCTCTATCCATCTAGTTATCTGTCCCTCTGGCTTCTAAAAGTTAAGCAACCACTTCAATGATCCGTGATCAGTTCTTACTGTGAATTTTCTACCGTATATGTATGGTTTGAAATGTTTAACAAAACAAACCACAGCAAGCAACTCCTTGCGTGTCACACAGTAGTTTCGTTCTGAGTTTGAAAGTATACGACTGGCATAAGCCACAACATGTTCAAGCCCTTCATCAGATTTCTGAGTCAGGACAGCTCCGACTGTCAAATTGCTTGCATCAGTATCCAAAATGATTTTATATTAAATCTGGATACGCAAGAACTGGTGCGTTTATTAATTTACCTTTCAATTGGTCAAAGGATTCTTGACATTTTAAATTCCAAACAAATTTTGTTTTCTTTTCTGTTATTTTGTGTAAGGGTTTAGCAATGTAGGCTTTTTTTTATATAAATTTCCTATAGTACCCACAAAGACATAAAAAGGAACGAACTTCAGTTATATTTGTAGAGGTGGGCCACTCTTTAACAGCTTTAATCTTATAGGGGTCAGTGGAAATTCTTTCCTCAGAGACAATATGTCCTAAAAACGAACCTTGGTGGTACACGAGGTGCACTTCTTTGCCTTCAGCTTTAAACTAGACGATTTAAGCCTTGCAAAAACTTCTCTTGAATTGTCAAGCATACCATCTAGTGTTTTTTACCAAAAACGATTATATCGTCAATATAAACCAGACATGTCTCCCATTGTAAACCAGCAAGTATGGTTTCCATCAATCGCTCAAATGTCTGTGCAGCGCAACACAAGCCAAACGGCATGACCCGAAATTTAAATAAACCCCTTCTCGTTGGAAAAGCTGTTTTGTGTTTGTCCTTTTCGGCCAGCTCCACCTGCCAATATCCTGAACAACAGTCCAGAGTACTATACCATGTTTCCCTACTAAATGATCTAACGAATCATCAATCCTCGGTAAAGGATACGCGTCTTTATTAAGGATCACACTGTTTTAGCGTCTATAATCTACGCAAAAGTGATAACTGTCGTCCTTTTTCTCAACTAAGACTATCCCTGCCGTCCAAGGACTGTGTGAGGGTTCAATAATCCCTTTTTGTAACATTGTGTCAAGGTTGTATATGACGAGGCGATTCTTTAAATGGTCTTGCGTTTCCCGTATTGATTTCGTGTTTTACAAGATTGGTCCTTCCCAAGTCAACATCAGATAAAGCAAACAAGTTCTGATTTTCTATCAACAAAGATTTAACTTTTTGTTTGTCTTTCGAAGTCAATTCATCTGATGTCCTGTCTAACATATCTTGTAAATCTGGTCTAAGTCCGTCATGTTTATATTCATTTGAACTAATATTACCATCTAGTACTTGGTCAACACCAGACATTTGGGCTATAGTTGTACCAGCATAGATTGTCGTAGGATCTAGTTCTGTGTTCATTAATCTAACAGGGACTTTTTCGCCTGACCTTACCAACGTTCTAGCAGTCAAAATGTATTCTTTTCCTGTATGATCATTTGCTTCTAACTATAAAGCATTTTCAGCAGGTAATTTTTGACCTTCTGCTAAGCAAACTGTGCCATTAATGACAATTTCAGATCTTGGCGGTATGACAACCGCTTCTGAAGCAACCATTCGGTAACAGCCTATTGATCCATGAAAACACAAATCTACCTTAAAATCCCCAATACAAAAGTGCCCATTCTTAACATCAATTAAACAATTATGTCGTTTCATGAAGTTTAAACCAAGTATACCATCAACTTGCAGATCAGTCACAACAGCTTCAGATTGCAACATATTTGGACCGAAATGCAGATTGAACCTGCTTTCTCAACGAAGCTCTAGCTCAGTGCCACACACTGAACTAACAGTTGTCTTAACTTCGCTTAGATATGATTTATCTAATGGAGTCAACATATCGTATAACTTGAAAGATACCAATATCAAAGTTGCTCCTGTATCAACCACAAACTTGGCTTTAGTGTCTCCTACATTTAGTTTGACATACATACCAACATCTTCCGATGCTGTTGTAACCGCACCTTCAATTGTCTTACGGTCGTTTTGTTTCCCAGTATTCATTAATGTTTTGACAGACCCATTCCCCTTATTTCCATTATAATTGTACTGATTTCTTCGGGGTAGGTGACAGTTCCTTGCTAAATGACCAAACTTACCACAATTGTAACAACCCTTATTTGTCCTCTTACTTTGGATGTATCTCGTTTTACTATAAGAAGACCCCTCATTTGTACCACTAGTTTTTAATTTTGCCATTTCAGTACTTAGAGGACTTTAATAGACTTTTCTCCATTCTTTGCATCCATGATGCATTGTCAGTCGTTGGCGAGTCACTATTGGTAATCTTTTCGTCCCTATCTACTGTGGATTCATTTATTTTCGTGGGTACTAATTTTTGTGGTTTGAGGAAAACTTACATTTTCGTGGATATTCAATTTCGTGGTTTTGGCAAAGGCAACACTAATTCCTTTAGAAAATTTGTTATTCGTTGAACATTTGAATTCGTGGTTCCCCTGTACCCACGAAATCCACGAAAATTGGTATCCGACGAATATTAATGAATCCACAGTAACTCGTCGTCGTTCATAGTTTGCCGTAAATAACCTCGTGCCTCTCTTACTTTATTTTCGGCTTTATTGTACGTCTCTAATTCAACGGCAAGTCTCACGGCATCATTTAAATAAAGGCAACAGTAGTATACCGCTGTTCAAAACTCATAAATCCATGGAAAAAAAACAAAATCGGGGTAGCAAACTGAAACTGAGGGAAACGCATTAAATATAAGAGGAGAACAACGACACAACATTAAAATGTAACACACACAGAAACGGACTAAGCATTAGACAAAATCCTATGAGAAAAACAAATATAACATCAAAACCAAATACATGAATTTGGGATAGATAAGTACCGTGACACGTCTTATAGTAATGTGAATTCACACTCAAACATAAGAAAAACAAACGACACAAAGGAAACACAACGTTAAACTGTAACACACACAGAAACGAACTATAATATAACAATGGCCATTTTGGTCGCGATTGTTTTATTCTAAGTTCAAACGTCAACGAGCGCGTCAATAAACTGCTCTTTCCGAGAGTTTAACGTACGTCCAATGGGGCAGTAGGATATGTCAAGTTGGACAATCTCCGAATTGACTGGCCTAATTTGGGAAGTGATTCGCTGGCTTCTTGACGTCTTTCTTTAAACTGAACTCTGTATAACTCAGTTTGACTAGAAGGCGGGAATCGCTCTTCAAGTGCACTGACTAAATCAGAAAAGTTTTGTCTTTTTTCACTTGGTAAATCTCCAAGTACAGCCTATGCTTGTCCAATTAACGATACCGCTAAGTATCACCCTTTTCGATTTTCCGACAAATTATTTACAAGTGCACATATATCAAAATGGGACAAATAGTCCGTCCATGATGTGCTACTGTCATATTGACATGGTTTAATTTTTACACCAGAATTATCTGTGTTATCAGTATGTCGGTACTTTGATTTGTCAGTTTTGTCTCTTTCCCTAACATAACTATTATCTTTGGGTAACGGCAAAGTATCCCTTCCTCTAAATTAATGTGGGAAAATTTAACAGTTTTGTGCGTATTCGGGTTGTTGAATGTTGGTAAATCACCTTTTTATTATCTCCCTTTCTTGACAATGAGGACCCTCTTGATCCCAAACCCGATTCGTTTCTTCATACAATATGATATATGGAAAAACACCTTGATCTTTGGGTGTTGACGAAACAAAACTATTTCTATAAGTTCTTCCTTCTTCCATATCATATATTTTTTTTGTGAACTCGTCGATTGTATCATCAAAAGACATGTTTGTACTCCAATTTGCGATTTAACCATGCATACACGATATAATAATGTCAAAACAATGTCATGAATGTACAATGTTATAAATGTCCATCAAAATATTGCCTGTACCACTACCGATCTTAATCCCTAATGTAAATACTAATCGCAACTAAACCGTGGTAAAGTTAAAACGTTAACAGGACAATTTTGATCTGTGTAAAAGTGAAGAGTAAATTCTCACAAGACAGTTCGATATAAGTTTGTAAGATGATCACATTTGGATATAATCTTTTACTATTGATTTAAACATGAACAATTTGGATCCCCCCGCTGGCCACCAAATTATGTGACGTGTACACAAGTGTAAGCGTGTCTGTTTCTGTTTTAGAATGAGTTCGTTACCAGTTTGATACTGGATCCAAAATTGTTCTATTTACAAAATATATAACAAATAATCGTTATTCATATATTAACGTCAATGAACCAAAATATGTACAACTGCTCTTTGCAATCTTTAATAAACTATCTATAAACTATCTACTTAAAATATATACACTGGTACAAATGTATCACTGGGTCAGGAACAAACTTGTCCTCCTGGTACAATAACGTACCCTACAAGTTTACACTTGTGATTGTTCCGTTGGCACAATTATGTACTTGTCTAGGTAGTCACACAGACTCACACTTGTCCTATACGGCACAATATGGTTCTGCTTTTAAACGTATAAGTCCGTATTTTTAACAGGCACCAAAATGTCCTTTATTACACTTAGTAATAGTATCTAATATATAAGAGACACCGATCTCGAATATCAACGTACCGTGGTCTTATGTCTCCGTAGACTTATGACAATCGACTCAGAGCAAGGAATCTCTCAGGCTTATATTCTCTGATGAAAGCCGTACCATTCTTGAGGGAGGGGTGTTCTACCAAAGTGCCTTCTTACCAGTATCTGAGTTTTCTTAGGAACAACCCATTACATTCGACCTGACCCAAAGTTTACCCGCAAAACATCTTATTCTTTTATACGTTTATCAAAGTATTATACAAATATTTGAAATTCGTCTTTAGCCGAACTGTAACCAATGTAAACGATCTAACCGAAGATACAAAATCATCACACAATCAATATTACACAAAAAACAACATAAAGGTCTAAAGAAAAAGCAACTTATTCGGTTTGAAATATACTGGAACTCAAGTTTTAGGCTTTCAGCGAACCTGTTGAAGTAAAATAAAGCGCCTTAGATGCATGAAATTGGATGAATAATGTTTCCATTGTTTAACGATTGTGTGCATGACTTAATAATAAAAAAAAGTATACCTTGTTCGCATCGGAAGCGCCTTTCTGCATTTACCTTGTTAAGAACGTTAACAGCAAAACATTTTAAAGCCAAGATTGCATCAGCTCGAAACAAAAACGAAATATGCGACCTAAAGGAACAAAAAAAGTTCTCGACAAATTCAACTAAGGTAAAATGTCACTCATAGAAATGAACTTAGATCACCATGAACATTTTCTGTTAAATCATAACAAGCTGATACACAATGTATTGTTTAATTCGAAAATGATGATATCAAACATATGAACTATCGATCGACTGAAATGTTTTGAAAACAGGGCAAATTGCCGATTTAAAAAATATGACGAGTGTTTTGACTACACTGTACAGACTCTACTGAAGAAAATTTTTGCAGTTTAAAAAATTTCTAAAAGTGATATGGCATGCACAATTTACATGACGTCGGTACAATTAAAGTATAGAACTTTGAATTTGTTCAGATTATTGTCACTAAACTACAGTTGCAAATCCCTAGGTAAAATCTGATCTTTGCTGTGTTATGTACGTGTGACGTTTTGTGTTTTTTTTGGTACATATGACGTGGCTCTGTGCTTTCAAACATCCCGCCATTATGTTATTGTCCTATTATAATGTTATTATGTTATTGTTCTATTATAATGTCATTATGTTATTGTTCTATTATAATGTCATTATGTTATTGTTCTATTATAATGTCATAATGTTATTGTTCTATTATAATGTCATTATGTTATTGTTCTATTATAATTTTGAAAATACTCTGAACGACAAAATTATTTTATATTTCTACCTGTGTGACTTTTACATTCTAATAACAACACGCGATTCTACACCGGAGTTGATGTGAACCTAGCCATGCAGTCACAGGACTTCAAATATTTTAATCCTTTATGGGTTGATTTTAAATACCAAAAAAAACTAAGCAATGAACGTGGTTGTTACATTTGATATATGCTGTGTTTTGCTTCTTTGGTAAATGTATGTTTGTTTTTGTTCTGATCGAAATTGTGACACGGTGATGATTGATGTACCCCTATTTTGAAAATTTTACCTATTATGTCTGTTTTGTTAACACGCATCGTTGTAAATATAATTGAATTTCTTGCGACTGTCATACGAGGAGTGAGAGGCCCTATAGAACCAAGTCCAGTCCCACCATTTTCTACTTTTGGAAATGCCTGTACCAAGTCAGGAATATGACAGTTGATGTCCATTCGTTTGATGTGTTTTATCAATTGATTTAGCTGTTTGGTTATGACTTTCCGTTTTGGATTTTCCTCGGAGTTCAGTATTTTTGTAATTTTACTTTTTAAAAAACTATTTCAGGTTTATAAGACCTTAAATATTTTAAATCATGGGCTTTTGCAAATTGAAGTCTCAAAGCAAACACATGTCAATCTATTTGTATTAAAACAGTACCTTTTGTTCATATATGAAGCATTTACTTATGTTGAATGATTAAGTTGTATTTAAAAATAGACAACGAAAATATAATGTTTGAAGTTTTAGTAGAGTAAGTCTGTTTTTGCCTTCAGTGTGTATAATGTACGATTCCTGAAATACCATTGTTACCGTATCTGTTACCCATCTCTTACCTTAATCATAAATTTATACAAAAAAGTACATATCATATAGTATTTCTTATTTTATTGAAAATCATAAGTTTGTTGTCTCTTTGACACATAAACCATTTTCATTCTCCATTTCATTAGCAGTTGCAAATGCTTGCTAACAAACAATTACAGATAGTTATTTCAATAGAAACGGCCAATTATGTTCTCAATATTTTACCAATGAATGGTACAGAATTATGACGAAAATACGCAACGAAAGTACAGAAAAAAATCATCGAAGGGTACAAAACACACAACATCCAGATCAACAATACATTGGTTAAACTTGTGTATATCTAAGTAAGCACCTAGGACTAGTGTGCTTTTCAAATTGTAAATATCATCAATATCATAATCATAAAAAAGACTATTTTCAGTTGCATGTGGAATAATCATTTAAAACAAAAATGGAAATTCATTGCACCTGCAAAAATCCACATCAGGAATGAAACGCATTCAGTGATCAATATTATGGATTCAGCTGCTTTAATTACATTTTTTAAAAACTTTATTCTGGTAATAATACTTTAAAAGTTATATTCTAATGTAATTCTATTAAAATATAAATTCAAATCAATATAAAGGTTTTATTATAAAATTAAACAAACGCAGTTTTCCCCATCATCCTATATTTAACGACAGAGAAAAAATAAATTTTCTTGATTCGCACTTTATAGACACTGGCCTTTGAATTATTGGAAAAATGAATTATTAGAAAAATTATTGGAAAAATGCCCCTTCTGGTGGACGTTACGTCCCCGAGGGAATCACCAGCACAGTAGTCAGCATTTCGGTGTTGACGTGAATATCAATCATATGGTCATTTTTGTTTTATAAGTTAAGTGTTTGGAATTGTAAAAATTATTTAAAGTACTGAGAATTTTCTTATCCCAGGCAAAGATAACCTTAGCCGTATTAGGAACTTTTTAGAATTGTGGGTCTTACATGCTCTCAACTTTATACTTGTTTATCTATCTAACTGTTTTCATCTTAGCGCCACTGATGAACGGTGGGTAAGGTTGTCCTGTGAGAGAACGTTCTGTGCTGGTGATTCGGTCCTGACGTGTGCTGGTGATCATTGAAAAAATGTAAACAAAGACAAAAATTACGATTTTGACAATTTCTCTAAAAACATGGATGGAAACCGTTGAGATTTTTCAATTTTGTTTCTTATGCGTTCATAGGCAAACCATTAAAAATCTTACCCTCTAATCTGTTTAAGTAAGCGTAACACAAAAGTGCTAAATTTCAAAAAATCTATAACTGAACGAATAAAACAAAAATGCTCATGGAGTCCGCTTCCTACACCCAAATCCAAAAGACAAAAATATTTTGTGAAAAACCAGTGCAATTTAATAAAATTTTGCATTTTCTCAGTTTTTTATGTCCTGATACTGTGCTGGTGGGTCCTGTCATTGTGCTGGTGGGTCCTGCTACGGTGCTGGTGATTTTGGGTAAAAAGTTTGTCATATTTGAAACAAATGTTACAAAAATCAATAAAATTTGGCTGATAATTGTATCCAATCGGATCTATGACTCCTATTTTTACTTTTTTGCATATATTTGGCTGATTTATAAGCTTTTGAAAATAATAATAACTTGTATTCTATAAGTTGCATTGCTTACGAATAAAAGATTATTATTACAAATGGGCAACGTCTTCCGTCCAATATCAGATGAAAATGTATCTAATTAAAATAGTTTTATTTAAGATTTTAAATGCCCTTGAATTGACGATTCTTTACATGATGGTTTGACTGGTTTATGTCAGTAAAATCTGCGTTCAACACACTCCATCCAACCAACCCCTCCTCCTTTCCTCATTCATTGGTACAGTAGTGTAAAAACACAACAATTTATCACATAAAATGATAACTTTAAGATACAAATTATTGAACAACGCATACTCGCAGCTACTAAAAGCTAGTTCAAAGCCGCATTTTTAACTAGTACCGGTAAATAATCCAAGTTCTCTTAAATAAAAATCTCAATCGTACCGGTCATAAAGTTCATATTTTAAAGTTTGATAAAGCAGAACTTTAAAAGTTTGCAGTGAATCTTGTGCGTCAACAGTTATTTCATATGTATAAATCAGACATTATATAGGCATTTAGAAGATACCAAGAAGTATTTTACAGTAAACGATCATGAAGGGGTGGAGATTGCATTGAAGTTAACATAGGATAAGAACAAAATGATAGTTTGTTTTGTCGAAAGACTTTAAAACTTCTTTCATTAAATTCTAAATAGTTTTCTTCTTGTCGTAAAGGTTAAATTCTCAACAAAATCTCAATAACTTTTGGAACGAACAGAACAAAGGGGACCTATAGTTGTTAACTTTTGTGTCATTTTGGTCTCTTGCAGAGAGTTATATCCTTGGCAATCATAAGCACATCATCTTTTTTTATATTTAAATCAATTTTTCATGGAGTTTGATTTACTTTTAAGCTACAACCCTGGTGAGCCATGCTTATTGTCCGCATGCTGTTGCACCCATCGCATGTACATTTTCATGTTTTCATATTTTTTTCTCTGATTTATTTTACCCAATTCATACGTGACAGGATTATTATCCTAGTAACCGGTGTAACCCATGTTCACATTGAACATTAGTTAAAAAAAATCAACAATACTTTATTTTTGTGTGTCAGTTTGTTTAAGCAAAACAAAACTACAAAAACTTCGAAAACAAGAGAGATTTTTTCTTAAATGTCATGATTATCTGTCGATTTCTAGAGCTATTAACTTCAGATGACAGAGAACTCACACCCTGGTGACCCTGCTGTTTTTCATTACTATATTCATATAAAATTGAGAATGGAAATGAGACAACAACCCGACCTTAGAACAGACAACAGCAGAAGGTCACCAATAGATCTATAATATATAAACTGAGACTACTATAAGTCACTTTCGATTAATCGGATAATGCGAGTCTCCTTTATAGTTAGCTACGTTATTTTAACTTAATTTCAATTTAATTATACTCAAATATCTTTTAACAGACAGTGGTCATGTTTGTTGATGAATATTGTCTTTCCTTAATTCACTCTTGAAAAATCATTTGGTAACACTTAATCAATCAATTTTAGAGAACATCTTTTTGTTATTACGGAGGCCAAGTCGATACACGTATCTCACGCCGCCCCTCGACACAGGTTAGCTTATAACGGAACGGGTTGATAACCAATTATTTCAAATTAGTCGTGTAAAGTGTGTAGATTTGTATTGTTACAGCGGATAACAGTGAGGATATTTCGATGTATTGTTATCGCCTAGATTTCCATTACGTAACTTTCGTCAGTTTGGGGTTTTAACCGATCCATAAACATGACGAATACATAGATATCATCAACATTCTTTATCGCTTGTTATAAGTTCGAAAACTTTTTAAAGAAGATAAATCTTAATAATATTGATTAACAATGTTTTGTTATATGTATATACATACATATCAAATTAATTTCATAGTGTGTTAATTTACGTTTTTTGATTGAGTTAAGCTTTCCAATCGATGATTTATCGTGTGATTTTCAATGTTGTGATGTTATGCTATTGTGTCAGAAAAAAAGGAGAAGGTTTGGTACCATTAAAACGTTTCATCCCGCTTCAAATGTTTGCACATGTCCTAAGTAAGGAATCTTATGTACATTGTTTCTCGTTTCTCGTTTTTTATATAGATTAGAACTTTGGTTTTCCCATTTGAATGGTTTTACACTTGTAATTTTGGGGCCCTTTATAGCTTATCGTTCGGTTTGAGCATTTAGGCTCCATGTTGACGGCTTCTTATATCTATGTAAAATTCATTAATATCTGTGCACACGCATGCGAACGAATATCTCAAGAGCGTATGCAATATCAAGGAACAATAACTGCATGGATGATTAAACATTTTTTGCGGAAAATACGAATGCCTACTCAAATCCATTTTATTAGAAAAATCGAATTATTTCAGTAGAGTGTCCAATATGCACTTGTACTGTACTATCATTTATATTGTAGAATATACAAATACATGAACATTATATATACAGTCATGTAACTGTAATATACAAGTATGAATATAACAAAAACCCAGAGTATACTCAGTTAAATCACTACAATATAATAGTCATTACGGTGAGGTTGAATTCCCTGTCATTAATATATCATCCACGCACGAATTTGTCCCAAAAAAAGAAATTATATCTGTTAACGAACCTCACTTTCAGGTATAGAGATGTGATTTTTTTTCTAAGACAAGTCGGACCATCCACAAAAACACGCGGTCATCCGATGTTCAGTACATCAGTACTTTGATTTTTAACTGTTTTGACTTTTTAAAATTAAATGTAGGTGTATAATTTAGTTTTTTTGGCATCTTATATACTTGTATAATTATACTCATACAAAAACATGTAACTGTTATATACAAGTATGTTAACTTTTTATACACTTAAATGTCTATTTTAAATGATTCGATTAGTTTATGTGAAAGATTTTAACTGAGTTAGTCATTAAAAACGCTCTGATGCAAGCTTAAATATGAAAAATCTATCAAATATGCAAAAAAAGTCACTTTTCAGATGTTTTTTTGTCAAAAATGAAAGTGGCCGCATCAGTGTTCATCCTCAACCTTTATATATGTTTTGTATTCTCATCAAATACAACTAACATTTCAATATTATGAATGAACACGAATGCGGCCACTTTCATTTTACGGAAACCGTCTAAAAATCAACCAAAATGCTAAAATTTTGAAGATTTCAGTAATTAAGCATGACTTAATTATGCTAGAACGCGATATTTGTGCATTGTATTGTCAAAACCAGCTCATATTTATGTAGCAGAAGCATTTTATTTTCCAAAATATAGCTTAAAGATAACATTTTCACAATTTTCTAAAACTGCTATATTTTTGGGCCAAAAAGGGGTCTTACTGAACCTACTCCTATGTTAGTGAAACAATATTCAGGATGCTTAGATTACACTGAATTCATTATCTAAACTCATATAAGAAGTGTTCAGACTGACCTGAATCTGAGTGTTTGCCTTGATCAACTTTGTTAGTATTGTATGTTTAGTTCAGTTCATTTATATATTGATTAGTTATCAAAGGTACCAGGATTATAATTTAGTACGCCAGACGCGCGTTTCGTCTTCATAAGATTCATCAGTGACGCTCATATCGAAATATTTATAAAGCCAAACAAGTACAAAGTTGAAGAGCATTGACAATCCAAAATTCCTAAAAGTTGTGCCAAATACGGCTTAAGTAATCTATGCCTCGAATAAGAAAATCCTTAGTTTTTCGAAATATTTAAAGTTTAGTAAACAAGAAATTTATAAAAATGACCACATTATTGATATTCATGTCAACACCGAAATATTGACCACTGGGCTGGTGACACCCTCGATAACCGATAACGGCTTTTTATATCATTTTAAAGGAGAAAAACAGAAAACAGTCAATTAAAAAAATACGGGTTATTTTGTTCATAATTGCAGTAAACAGATTCACAATAATTTTATGATTATAAACGATAAGAAAACAGATAACAGCTAATTAGTCAATTACAGTTAAGCATCAATCATCTTGAATATTTGCCACTTTTGACTAAAATATAAAGGCACAGAACCAGGACATAGGCGCACAGAACCAGGACCGTTTTTCTAATCACCAGCACGGCGTCAGGACAATTTCGTTTAGCGAACTTGCACGACTTTTGCAATAAAATATTGTTGTAATATGCTTTGCATGGTATTTATGACGTATCAGAGAAAAATTAAGCAGCCAAACAGTTGCTTTATTGCCGTTCTGATACAATGTAAACAAACCCACCAGCACAGAATCAGTACCCACCAGCACCCGCCAGGACCGAATCACCAGCACAGAACGTTCCCTCGCAGGACAACCTTACCCACCGTGTGATGAGTCTTATGTAGACGAAACGTGCGTCTAGCATATTAAATGATTGGCCTGATACCTTTGATAACTATTAACACGCATATCATATAACCGTTGTAAGAGAACGTGTACTATATCATACAAAAATATCTACTAAATGATTATAATTTGTATAATGTGATTATAATAATTAACGTATTTATACACTGTGAACGTTTGATTATTAGTGTCCCCTTTAGAATTGAATGTGTTTATAATTATAAGTTTGTGTTGACTTTTAACAAACTGTCATTAAATTGGTTAATTGTTTCATTATGTGAATCTTTTTTTCTATCACGTATATATCTCACAGTTTATTTACGTTTATTATAGGCCTACATTGGTCCACTTTTAAGCAAGCAGAATAGACAGGAAGGTAGATATTACGAATAAATATTTTGATATGTACCTTAATTTTACATTAGCAGTTTATTCTAACGTTTTCTGTGTTTCACAAAGAGTTATACACTTATATACTGTTGTACAGATTCTTAACATGTTTATCTTATATTCATTTATTATTTTTGTAATGTGTTTAAAGGCAAAACTGCATGTATAAATATTCATAGTATAATGTACAATTATAGTAGTAAGTTCAGAGTACATCTTTAAATCAGGACAAATCTTAGGGTTGTTTAATATTTCGCGGTGGTGTCTTGCCATGCTTTGTTTTTCTGCACTTTTACCTTGAATGTTTGTTCCTAAGATTTTATTAACTATGTATTTGCATTCAGGTATCGCAGATATAATTTATTCGTTCATAGTGTGTTAATTTACGTTTTTTGATTGAGTTCAGCCTTCCAATTGATATTTTATCGTGTGTTTTTCTATGTTGTGATGTTATACTATTGTTTAAGAAAAGGGAAGAAGGTTTGGTACCATTAAAACGTTTAATCCCGCTGCATATGTTTGCACCTGTCCTAAGTCAGGAATCTGATGTACAGTAGTTGTCGTTTGTTTATGTAATTTATACGTGTTTCTCGTTTCTCGTTTTTTAAATAGATTAGACCGTCAGTTTTCCCGTTTGAATGGTTTAACACTAGTAATTTTGGGCCCTTTATAGCTTTAGAGCAAAGGCTCTGTGTTGAAGGCCGTACATTGACCTATAATGGTTTACTTTTATAAATTGTTAGTTTTGATGGAGAGTTGTTCATTGGCACTAACACCACATCTTCCTTTATCTAAATACATAGGGTTAATTTGTTTTAATAATTTGAAAGACTGATGAATAAATAATAATGAAAAAAAAGTCCTTGGCAGCCAGGATTGCAAAGATATTTTTATTGCTTCAAAATTTACTGGTATTACTATTCTATAAGTTGGAGCCAGGGGTTAGAGAAATTTATAAAAATATAAAATTTAATTGTCCAGTTTGCATTTTTTTTCTGTATATATAATATTTATTCAATATAATTATGAGGTTTCTTTATGTAATTGTTTCCGGTTTTTTTTTTAACATCCAAAAAAGACTATGTCTTTTTTAAGTGGTAGTTCAATTAGGACTATTGAATATATCAATCTATTAAGTTCATCCAGAGATCAAATACTTTTGGACATGTCCAGAATATGTATTCTATGGTTTCTATTGCGTCCGTACAGACTGTACATCAATGTTTTGTATAACTTTTATTTTGCAGAGAAATTCATTTTCCCTAAAAATTCTGTTATGGGTCCTGTATTCGAGCCACTGTAAATTTGAGTTTTGGTTATGTAATATGGCACTCTTTATACTTTATTTCCAATAATATTATATAGATAACGGAAGATGTGGTGTGAGTGCCAATGAGACAACTCTACACCCAAATAACAATTTATAAAAGTAAAAATAACAGGCGTGAGTGAGTATCAGTACATCCAAACGTCATAATATTGAATAAACTATAAAGATTTAATACTAAGATAAAATAAACATGTGAAAGCTCTCTCACATGCAAACAACCAATAACTGAAAAATATAAGGGCATAAGCACGGGGACACATTCTACTGCGTCCACACAGCACGAGTTACAAACCCTGCAGTAAATAGATATAGGAAGATGTGGTGTGAGTGCCAATGAGATAACTCTACATCAAAATAACAATTTATCTTTTAACCCTTTGTACAAGTCATTTGATCCTTTTGTAGATTTTTAAAATATTGCATTAGTGCATTTAATATATAGACTTTTCATACAGGAGTTTATTTCGCGATGTATAGATAGTTAATATCAATATTAAATGTTTTTTTTTATTTTCCATCCATTCAATGAATTTTCTAAACCGAATTAAATTTTATCTTTTAATCAATTGTTTTCGGTTTAACATATCAAGGACACCCAATTTATATATTTGACAAATTGTTTCTCTTTTTCTTTTGTCAGTTTACCATCCCAAATAAAAGAAAATACATTATTGGTATATTGTTTAAGTAACCCATTGTTAAGATATCGTTGTGTTGAAAATAGGTGATTTAGCTTTGACATCACTTTCTTTGGCGTAGTGTTATAAATCATATTTCAATCTGGCATGTCTGGTATTTCCCCCAATATATCTACCAGGTATAATTCCTGTCTGGTCATTATTTATTAACATTGATAAAACCTATTTACTTCAATGCAACTTGATGTTGATAATTCGTAAATAAAACTAACAAGAACTATCTTTAAAAAAGATATCCGACGTATTTGAATTTGAGTATATGTTTAAAACTATCATTTTGATAACCTTCAGAAGCACAAAGATACCATTTAAATAACGTTTTCTCTCTGTTTGTGTTCAGTATTCTCGGTCCTCGTATCTTTCTGTTTACATTCACCAAAACCCCGCGGAAATCTGACATGCGTAGGTGCGTTCTAAAAGTCATGTACGTTCGCACAACAAAGTTACATTAAAAATTATATAATTGTCCCGAATAAACAGCTGTCGCGGATGCAAAGAGCTATTGGAGAAACAATTATTTTAATAAAAATATAAATCTTTGTGTGATCTAGTTCAAATATTTATAGTTTTTCACTTGCTTTCAATCACGATATAATTAACGAGACGTTTTTTCAAACACAACCAAATCACCCACCATAACAGCATTTTGTCTAATCACAGAAAGGATTTACGAGCATGCGTATTCTGATGCCATAGTAAAGCGTCCTTAAGTTCAAAGGGCACAAACCGACACTATACCGACTACGTCGGAAAAAGAGAGAATGGACGCTCATTAATCATGTATTGCCATGGTTTGTCACCATTTTGGATGCAAACAATAATACCTTGTTTTGTAAATTTCCCCTACTACAAAAGAGATGATTTCAGCTTTCCAATTGTGAACTTTCCATTTCTAAGTAGCAACATTCCAGCAGCACCTGCATACGGGGTATATATCTCCCAATTGATACGATATTCCCGTGCTTGCATTTCCTATCATGATTTTCTTAATAGAGGGTTGCTGCTCACAAGGAAGCTATTCAATCAAGAGTTCCAAACGATGAAGTTGAAATCATCCCTTCGTAAATTTTACGGAAGCCATCACGAGTTGGTTTACCGTTATGGAATAACCGTTTCACAAATGATATCAGATATGTTACCTTCGTCGTAACTACAATCTCCCTCCCGTTCATGAATGTGACCTACCGAATTATACTATTTACCGGATTTGTTATTACATAAGCAACACGACAGGTGCCACATGTAGGGCAGGATCTGCTTACCCTTCCAGAGCACCTGAGATCACCCCTAGATTTTGGTGGGGTTCATGTTGCTTATTCACTAATTTTCTATGTTGTGTCATGTGTTCTATTGTTTGTCTGTTTGCATTTTTCATTTTTAGCCATGACGTTGTCAGTTTATTTTTGAGTTTGACTGCCCCTCTGGTATCTTTCGTCCCTATTTCAATTATATCCATCTTTAATTGATCTTTTACCTATATCTATCAAAGAAAACAATTTCAGAAAATCATTTGTGGATTCATTAGATCCAAATCTTTTCTCATTTTACCTTTTTTGTTTATTGCATCAGCCAATGTTATAAACATTATTCACAATTCTAAGCAATCTCTCATACTTCACATATGATTATACAATAAACTACTACACTGGCGTAACGACAGGTTAATCGTCTTAGGAAGACTTATCACATCAATGTCATCGGTTTTAGTTTCTACAAGATATACTTTTTCATGATTATTTATCAGGTTCTTAAATTCTGAATAATACACGCAAGACTTTATACCACAGCAGTTCAAGAATACATTGTTTAGATCACTTCCAGTACAATACTGTTCATGTGGCTGCTACATGTATAGCTACTGATTGAAGTTGTAGCATTATGAATGTCTGAGTTCGGGATTGAGAATGTATAACTGTACTGATCATTTTCGATAAAAAAAAAATTGTATGTTGTCTAGTAGTTGTTTTCCGTGGCTACTCTAATATTGGTTTGCTTGTGTATGGTTTCCATTTGTTGATGCAGAGGGTATGCAGTCAATGCTTCTGAAATTTCTTCTGATATGTCGGTTATCTGATTCAGTCCTCGCTCGTTTCGATATCTGTGGAATTGGCGGGCTCTGATGGCTTGCCTCGTAGATCTGTTATGTCACATTTCAGAAGGTTCCAATGAGATATTTTCGACAAAATGATCAAGCCCACTCTCTACTGTGCAAAGTACGGGGCTTTATTTATAATTATATCTTGCAAAAGATTTATTTCTAATGCTGTAAAATTCTTTTTACTTGTATTTCTCAAACCCAAATTGAATGGTTTACAAGGAACTAGGTCGTGATCCGATCAAAACCGAAATTAAGGAAGTTCGCTTGTCATGATTTGGAATTTTTGTCAGATTTTCGGAGTCCTCTGGGTTTATCCATTTGAATGCATTAAAAACACATGCTCATTGACCCCCATTTTTCTTATTATAAATCTTTTACATGTATAATGATAAGCCATCTGCAAAAGTCTTTTTAAATTTTAATTTTTTTGAATAGTTTTTCAGAACTTTAACTTGTCCTTGATAAAGCTATGAAAAGTCAAGAAAGAACATTTTCCCGCTAAATTTCAATCCCTTATATCTCGAAAACAAGTACATTGATCTATATCTTTTTTAAGCTTTTTTGATTTCTTAATTATTCCCCTATCAATATATACTAGTGTTTTGAAAAGTTAATTATTTTGAAACTGAGAAGCGAACTCCCTTAAGTTAGAACAGTACTATTTTAGTCAAATTTGATATCCAGTAAACAAACAAAATTTCCCTTTATACAATATCATCGTTCACGTCATATGATCGACCACCAAAAAAGGCTAATAGCTAAAAGCAAAAAACGCACTGCATAATCAACATAAGTTACATACTGTATGTTTTTTATTATACATATAATATATATAATGAGTATGTATTTTGGAAACATGTATATACATATGTAGATATAATTATATATCAGTAGCTGATTAGAAAACGCTGAAAGATTTCCGAAATTTGGATTGCTTTTTTAGGTACTCTACTTAAGTCAATGTATCTGAACAGTGTGAATTGACACAAAATACAGTATCTACATAACATATTTTCTAAAACTGATGGATGAATCAGGTGTAGAAAATATAAAAAATAGTTTTACATGAAGGTAAAAATTAATATTTGAGATTTATGTTGACCTTATATTCATTGCATGATAAAAGACACAAACACACTAATGGCCTTAGGTTTATAAAAATAGCAAAACAAATAAACGGTCATGATACATATTCGAATTCATTTATGAATTTTATAATGAAAATACTTCAGTTTACATTTAATGTAGAATTTTGGGCATTGTTATAAAGTCTTGAAAATTCTAAGATGGATATCATTATCCATATTGGCCAGGGAAAACTACCGTGCAGCCTACAATTCAAAGATAGTAAATCTATTTTTCACATGATAGATAAATAGTTTAACGTGGACGCAAAATATATTTTTATTTTAACTTTCATGTCGTCTTTAAACAAGGGCGTTGTATTTTCTTTAATGCTTTTCTAGCAAAATCTGTTGTTCATGCATATGATACACTTACTGTCTATACTTTGTCTTAATAGCTCAAACTTTTTTATTATTCTACTCTGTTTATTTCTAGTTAACAGCGTTTTCTAGCTCAAGATGGTCCTCCCTTAATTTTTTAAGTTTAAATTTTGTGCTAATAATATAAAATTTTACCACTTCTACCTCAGTTTTATTTCTGTTACATACACCAGAAACGGTCCTCTGTTTTGTCTTAATTGTTGGATAAAGTGTCTACTTTTTTATCTGTAGTGATAATAATCTGCTTCAGCTCAAAAATAGACTCTTCGGTTGTCATTGTCAGAAAAGAATGAATTTTGAGTTACTTGTAGATGAGATACAAATCTCGTACTTGGTAATTGTTCAAAATCCCTTCACACTAACATCACTCACATTAAATGGGTGAAAATACAGGGAGAACATTTTCATGTATTGGTTTATACGATATGTGTGCATCTAGACAACTATAACGTATATTCAAAAATGCTCGCTAACTAAATGTTTAAAAAGGAAATACTTGTGTGAAGGGTAGAATGTATATTTTTTTATATCAATTAAATATCTTTAAAAATGTATAACTGATTAAGGGACGACATCAAAAGTTCAATGTAGGATAAAAAACTTAATTCACATAGTTTTTTTGCTGACCCCCCTACCCCCATTCTTAACTTAATTTGGGAAAAATTGATTTACCTGTATGGATATATGTACAATCGATTTTAGATTAACAAAACTTGCAGCAATGTTGACCCCCTACCCCCAAACTATTCGATTTAAGTTTTTTATCCTACATCGATCTTTTGGTGTTGTCCCTAACATGTAGTTATATACTAAGTGTTAGGTATGTTTTTGATTGTTGATGACGTTAATGTTAATAGTTTATCTAATGGTTTTGTTGAGAACTCTACAGACGCTGCTATTACACGTTCGATGTAATGACCCTGTCTATCAAATGGCGATATTTCAATTTTAAAACAAATTGCTTTTATATGTGTTTTCTCATTTAAGGAAAATATCAGTGCAGCAGTAAAATGGATCTTTCAGTTCTGCTTATTATTTCTGTTTTTGCCAAAGGTATACCACATGTTGGATAAAATTTTCTATCTTTTGTGTTGTCGCAAATATATTTCATGTAACGTACTCAAATATAAGGTGTAAATACCCGAAGCACACAAAGTAGATAAAAATTAAGTCAAATAATCACTTTATCATAAAAAAAAAAAAAACACTTGAATTTTTGTTAGATTTTTTAATTTGTTTACATGTGTTTGTTTTCATTTTCTATTATACATGTTATATGTGAATTTTAACAATAAAGGAATGATAAAACAGATGATGTGATATCTCCGTGCAAGTAACATCTGATTTTAGAATCAATATGACACACAAAAAATATAAATGTCAGTGAGCAACCAAAAGCATTTATAATATTTACATAAGTGATATAAATTATATGATACATATATAACTGTCATATAAAACTATAAATTCATCCAGTTTTCAATCATGAGCAAGCAAAACCAATACTATGAATGACCCAAACATAGCAAAACATGAAAATTTAAAACGAAGGAACCAGGTTTATAATTTAGTACGCCAGACACGCGTTTCGTCTAGTTTTTATGCCCCACCTACGATAGTAGAGGGGCATTATGTTTTCTGGTCTGTGCGTCTGTTCGTCCGCCGTCCGTCCGTCCGTCCGTCCGTCCGTCCGTCCGTCCGTCCGTCCGTCCGTCTGTCCGTCTGTTCGTTCGTCCGTTCGTTCGTCCGTCTGTCCCTCTTCATGTTAAAGTTTTTGTTCAAGGTAGTTTTTGATGAAGTTGAAGTCCAATCAACTTGAAACTTAGTATACATGTGCCCTATGATATGATCTTTCTAATTTTAATGCCAAATTATAGTTTTGACACCAATTTTACGGTTCACTGAACATAGAAAATGATAGTGCAAATTTCAGGTTAAAGTTTTGGTCAAGGTAGTTTTTGATAAAGTAGAAGTCCAATCAACTTGAAACTTAGTATACATGTTCCCTTTGATAAGATCATTCTAATTTTAATGCCAAATTAGAGAATTTATTCCAATTTCACGGTCCACTAAACATAGAAAATGATAGTGCGAGTGGAGCATCCGTGTACTGTGGACACATTCTTGTTCTTGATAAAGTTGAAACCTATGTTCTCATATCTATCGGTTAACGTTAATTATATGACAGTTAGTGTCATAACCCTGAAAATGGGAATGATAACCATTTTCACTTATAGACCACAACCAGTCATAATGACCAAGAAGTACGACATGGGATAAACACCAGTCTAATATTGAAGATTGTTTGTTGTCCTCTATATATATAATGTTTACTTATTTAGGGTTAGATGCTTGTAATATTCGAGTGTGCCTAACATGGACGGTTCAAAATGATTATCTTGATCTAAGATGTAGAGTCAACCACTTGATTTATGCAGTAGAATTAATAAACAACGAAAGGAAAGAGCAAGGATTTTGCATAAGTCCTAAGCCAATACCAAAATGTTTTCCATCCGATAACAAAACATCAATGATGCAAAATACAAAAACAAATATAACATTTTTAAGAATATCAGGACACATAAATAGTCGAGTCAACGGTCAATGGGAATGCAAACATGGAACCAACATAGACAAAGCTGTTATCAACGTCACGGTCCTAGATTCGGGTAACGTAAATAGTATATTCAACATTATAAAGCATTTTACAATTATAATAACAGCATATCGACCTGTTTAAGAACGTTTACGAAAACAAACAAAGTGTATTCGCAACTCTGAAGCAGCTCTATAGAACTTTTGTCGCTAATATAAGTCAATGTTCATCTTAAACAATGGCCAACCTCAATTATAGACAGAGTCAATGCATGACTAAAAGTGTTTTTGCTTATTTGTTCGTTGTTAACAGTTTATTCTGCTTTTTCAGAAAAAAAAATAGATCATGAATTAATTGTTAAGGACAAAAACAGGTACCGTTTGTTCTTTTATTGATGCAACTATAGATGCATATAAAAGCAAAAATAATAGTTAAATTCCAAATGTAAGGGGAATTACTCTTATGAAGTTGACTGACTTGATTTTTTACATGTCGACTAAAAAAACAGTTCTATATAACACGTTCTCATAAAAAATTCGAAATTCTCATGTGACACTTATATCTTTTTTGTGTGAAAAAGCTACATCTTTTGGCATGATTCATAAAAAAACATGTATATTTCGCGTTAAAAAGTCACTGTATAGCATTATTCATATGTGTCTCTCATTGTTTGGCAATAATTTATTTTTTATGTGAATGCGAATCCAAAACTTCATTATTCTATCATTTACCTCTTTAATATGATGCTAGAATGGACTATTTCAACACTTAGGAAATAGTTGAGGCAAATTATCCTTAAAAAATACTCATTCTGCATTTTGTGGTGTATTTTTATACCATTTTTGCAATATATACATAACATTGCATTTACCCATCTTTATTTCAGATGTGTAATGAATAGTATGCTTAATTTAGTCTTTTTTTTTTATCTCTTACTTGTATTCGTCAGGTCTGTATGCTTGGATAAGTTTCTCTATATTTTAATAGTTTCAAGGGTAATTGACAACTGTTACTAATGACAATGAACGATTTAAGTAAGCTCGCGGGCATAAGATTTTCAGAAAAAAATTAAACATTAATTTTTCATTACAAATTTCATTTATTACCTTAAGTAGTTGTTACTTTATCATATGGTACAAAAATCATTCCAAAAAATCAATTCGTGTTGGCCACATGTGACTTTTAAAATGTAGAGATCGTTATCTCCCTTTGGTGCAATAATGCCATTTTTTGGCATTCAAATTGAAATTTCTTTTTTAACTCATCGGTGACCTATATTTTTTATTGTTGTTTTCGAATAAGCTGTACATAAACTAAATAATTGTAAAATTTAAGCGATTTCTGTAAATTAGTTCTTTTTTTTATTTCGATATTACCGCTAATTCTCCTATTAGTTCAACAGAAAAAAAGGACATTAACAAAAATGTATGCTTCTTTCGAAGGCAGATTGTGAGAGTAAATGAACGGTGACCCCGGTTTTTTATTTCATTTTTCTATTAAGGATAAGATAAAGTTCATTTATAGAAAAATATAGAGAAATCCTATATTGAATAAAAAATTTGATTTAGACCCGCGAGTCCCCTTAAATACTTTTAAAATGATCCATACGTTATGATATACATTATCATATATGTTGAAATGCAAAACACTTTTACATTTCAGAATCGGGAACAAGCAAAAATGGTGAGCAAAGAAATGAGTGTTGCACATTACTAAAACCAACAAAAATTTCAAAAATAATCTTTTCAAATGTTGACACAAAAACAAAATAGACGAAAGACCCGCATAAACATATTTTTACAAAAACTTCAAATTGATGGGAAGCAAAAAATTACTTTAAGAAAATAGTATTGATCAGCAATTCGCTCTAAAACATTGATGAACGCATGCATTTCTCCAACTGTAAAATTTACCTTTGAGTTCAGTACTTTTTCATTTAGATACTCTTCAACTTCGTTCTAAATTGTTTTTTTTAATCGAGCATCACAGATAAGTCTATTATAGTCTGGTTCAAAAACTTTTTTTATCCTGGTATCAATGATAAGTCTATTTATAAAAGAAGCGAAATATATGAAAAAGCAACGGCAGAAACATATATTTTATGACATAAACAGGAGGCCATCATATATGTCAAATTTTAAATTGTTCAGAGTATAAAATATACTACTTCTTCTTATATCTACTTATAACTCTTGGCCATTTTGGTATTAACACGTCTTTCATTGTTTATTTTACAATTGTTGCGGGTTAATTGGAACAGGCTATTCAAATATCATTTCCGACATATTTAAAACGAACAAACAAAAAAAGAACATGACATGTGCTTTTTTTTATCTCATTTTTTATCAATATTGTAGATAAACGATGTTGGCAATCATATCTGGCATATACAATGATCGGTTTTGTCTGTACCATCTTTATCATCGTTAGTCTATTGGTCTACGGCTGCAGGAAATGCAAAGGTAATGCATGTCTAGCTATTACAAAGTGGAAACAAAAACTTTGTTTAAGAAGTAAAACTTGAAATTTGAAAACAAAATATAGTACGTTTTAGTAGTTTTGTGAAGAAGGAGTACTAAACATGTAATTCAATTGAAACTGTCTTTTGTACACAGCTTCGCATCAAGCAATCTCAGTGACAACAAATTTGCTAGTTCCCTCATAACCAGTATAAAAAACTAAAAATATCTATATCGGCCTGTTTCAGTTTTATCTTTTTATATTTGATTTGTTTTTAAGAAATGAAATATAAATAATAAAAAAAAGGTTAAATATTTTGTCTTATACCAACGAAACATTATTAAATATATATTATTAAAAACTTTGTTATAGGTTTCGAATTTTTAATAGTTTTGCCGCGGTAGGGATATTTCAGTCTGCTGAATATTATGTATCTTTAATATGGTATTCATCTTCTGAAAATACCCGCAGACATCTATGTGCAAAATAAACGTTTCTTACTTTTTTTATACAGATTAACCCTACGTGAACTCAGGCTTATTTCAACAAACACTAGCATTGTCAATTGTCATTTGTGAACCTCGATATGCGAAGTCCTTGGGATACTTACTGTTCTAAAGGGACGATTTTCCTTTCGCTTATTCAACACACAACATTATGATCCTTGATTGCAATGATCTATTGCCTTCTTTTATTGATTTCATAAATATCATTTGTTCAATATGTATTGCCGTTACATTTCAATATTCTCGACATTGCAAAACTGTTCAACAATTGTATATGAACAAATTTTACTTGACTCTATCTCACAAGACGTCAGATATGATTTCAACAGCTTATTTAATGACGAGAGATATTTATTTGGCATTATGATATTATAAAACACAGTGTAATTTATAAAAGCATTCTTATTAACAGATAATAACATAATACTGAATACAAAGAAAAGTAAAAAACTTTCAACAGATCGAACTGAAAAACAACTGTCATATTCTCGACTTGGAACAAAAAAATAGGAAATTAAAGATGGATGTTTAGCTAACGAGACCCCTCACTTTGATGACAGTTGTTTATAGTGTCGTCATATTGACAATATTCGGTGAGCAATATAAACAGACACAATTGGCTAGGGGAAACATGATCTTTGATTTGATTTAGATCATGTTCGTTGCATTTAATATAATTTGAAATAATATACAAATAAATGACCAGAAATAGAATCAGTGAATGAACAAAACATATGCTTGTCAAAGAATATCGCATGCACATTTTAAAGAGAGATAGTTTATATGTGAATTATGTTACCAGCATTCAGTTATATAATGTCGTCGTGCAACCAGGTTTAAGCAATGCAAATAATAATGCAAGTTAAATGAAAAAAAACCTCAATAATTGTATATCTGCTTCTAGAATGCAACTGCACCTTGTTTATGAACGCGTTTGTTTTCTTCTACTGGATTTATCAGGAACTAAAATAACATTTAAAAAGTTACGTATGAAAAGATTTAAACCGTTAGGAGAAACATTTCCAAGAGTATTTTTGGTGTGAAACTTGTAACCGTGAAATAAATGTTATCTATTTTTTTTGATGACCCAAAATGCATTACTCGTAATCTACTTTTTTGCAATGGGAAAATTTGCATGTTATTATGACTAATACAAATTTTCCTTTTTTATGATCATTTGATGTATTTTTTTTTTTGCAAATATACATGATATGTCTATTTTCAGTCAAGCATGTTATGGTTTTTTGCGTTGCCCGTTTTTCTTAATTCTGAAAGATGTAACAGGGTATTAGAAAATAAAGAATGAAATTTCGTATATCCTCCCGATCAAAAAAAACACGTATACCCAAACTTTTAAAAAATTATTGAAAAATAGAAATGTTTATACCGAACCAATATCTCTGGTACATACCCGATTTTAAAGTATATC
>CM034360.1:112191062-112376335 GCA_019925275.1 Mytilus edulis
ACACGGGATTATTAGTGTAAAAAATAATGAATAAAAAACATATATGATACCCAGCAACAGACAGTCTCCTTACATTAACATGCAAAATGTGGTGAGTTTAACTCCTTTGAAGACGAGAGCAACCCATAATTTGGAACAGTGGTGTAACAGCACAAAACAAGGCACACCATAAAAAAAAAAACGAAAAAACATGAGAAACACAAAATTTTAGTTCTCTTAGTACGCGTTGTTTACAAAAACGCATTATTGCTTTTTGTTTCTGCTATAACTGAACATCACTAAAATTCCAATAAGAGTGTGTCATCATAACAGAACACATTTGACGCAATATTAAAAAAGTGATTGCTGTATGATGTCAATAGTTAAGAGACGCAGATTTTCTGGTGAAGCGGCACAGATTTCCAAATAGAGATAAGGTGTATTGCGTTCTCTAACTCTAGATTATGTCGTGAATAGAATTCGATTAAACTAAATGTTATTCTTATATTTTTGTTTTGTCACAAAAAAGGATTTGTTTTAGACAAACACTTTTAAAGGGGCACTAGCTACGAGATATTTAAAAAATCTGAAATGTGATTGGATTGTTTTTGTTCAATAATTAATGAAAGTGAAAGAGTCAACTAATATTTCGATTTTAAGCAGTCAGTATGGTTCAATTTTGTTAAAATAAATTGAGAAACATAGATACAGGTCAATAATTTGACTCCAATGAATTTGTATACATGTGAACTTTAATTTAAAAAAGCCTTAGCTAGGGATATATAGCGCATACATTGTGCGTGTCAAGTATTTTAAAAAAAAAAAAATTACAAAGGTAAATAATTTGATTGACTGATTTGATCCGAAAAAAATACTTATACATACATGTAAACACGACGATTAACATGCAATTTTAAAACAGACATATAAAACAAAAATTGCCATTTTTCTATCTGATTTGTATTTATATTAATGTTTATATCACTTATACTTCAATCGGAAATATTCGGACGTCAATTTGATAGTTGATAAAAATGATGATTAGACTAAAATACACACAAAACGAAGTTACACATTATCGAGCCAATGCCTTGAAAATAATTCATTTTAGACTTTTCATAATCTGGGAATATGTTTTACATTGTTATAAATCAAATATGAAAGTGTGAGTCAAATCGGTGAACACGAATTTGACAGCTAGTGTCCCTTTGAATAAGACACACAAATAGAAAATGATGAGGTTTACCGTAGACTGTGCTGATGTGCTTACATTGTGTCTAAACTTTGATTAGTATCACATCATTCAATCGTTAAGAGTCTCAATGAATCTATATGAATCTCTTGGTAGGATTTCCCATTTTTTTTTTTAAGTTCATGAATAATGTAAAGAAACCGCACAAAGATAGCAAACCCCGCCACGTTCTGCATCTGACTATTCCGAATCAGGTCCTGTAGTTAGTGGTAGTTGCTGGTTCATATCTATGTTTAAGTATATTGTTATTTTCGTTAGTATTTCTCAGTTCTATTTTATCATTATTTTTTCTATGTATGAAACGTTTCCCATGATGTCGAAATAAATAGGGCAATACTTATGTAAGAAATAGAAAAAAAAAATAATTGGCAACGAATATGTGTTTCTAATCAAGCTAATTTTTTTTTTATATATATATAGAAACACAGACTTCGGATACTACGAGTCAGGGTACAGCTTTTTTGTCAGAAGACTTATAGTTTGTTTTTGTAATTTTCTAATAATTCGAAAGACTATATTTGGAAACAGGAGTCGCAGATGTTTAACTGCTGAAAATTTACAATTGGTATGCTGTAGTGGGACATTCGATAAAAAGAGGAATTTACTTCTAGATTCGACAATTGAATGATATCTGATAATTGGTTATTCCTTTACATTAAATATTAAATATCTAGTTGATTCTGTATTCGTTAAAACTTAACACAAACAGTTTCCAAATTGACGGCAATATTTGTGTCGATTATATTAGCGGTTAACATAGTGCAATCCCCTTGTATATCTATTTGTCTGTCAATTCCTATTGCATCTTCTGTACAAAGGAATACTTTGAATGTGTGTAAATTAAAGAAATATTCAGTCCATCGAGTAAATGTTTTTGTTCCCTTCTGAAATATATAGTTATTAAAGGTATCAGGCTTATAATTGATACGCCAGACGTGCGTTTCGTCGACATAGGACTTATCAGTGACGCTCAGTTCAAAATAGTTACAAAGCGAAACAAGTATACAGTTGTAGAGCATTGGAGCCCAACATTCTAAAAAGTTGTGTCAAATACCGCTAAGATTTTTTATTCTGAGATATGAAAATCCTTAGTATTTTAAATATTCCGTACGTTTGCTAAGTATATCATTTGCACTTTAACTTTACCGATTATGAGGGAGAACAAGTTAATTGACTCAATTTGATGATTATGATCATCGTAATGAATTGACTGATCATGGCTAGCATGAAATTATGAATAAAATCGGAGTTGTATGCAGTTGTTTGTTTGCCTTATCAATTACTCTATTACTGCTAGCCTGCTGTCAGTAATGGAACGTCATTCTTTGATATGACATTGCTTAAGTATTGTTAATTACTTGTAACTTTATATCAATTGTATCTTTCAATTTATAATGATTGTGAGGTATTGCATCATGTATGTATAAAACTTTTGTGCAAGCAAATAAAAAATACTGAGACTACACGAAACAACTAAAAGTGTCAATTATATCTTATTGTACGACAATCTTAAAGCGGGCTACGACAAACAGACACTAACAAAGCAAAAGAAATATTTTGGACAGTTAAATATGAAACTGTGAAATAATGAGGAGAAATTTGTCTGCATAATAGTTGCAATTCCACATCTAGCTATCTATTGAATTCACTATACCAAACACAAGCTAGTAAGGGTATAATAAGATTGATTCCTCCATCTCTACATCAATATCTTGTTAGTTTTCGCCAGGATAACGTACTCTTATTATTTTTATTGGTAACGTGAGGTGGTTATGTTTCATGCGTACTCCTATCTTTAAATTACGATCATCGGAAAGAACGTCGAGAATATATAAATATCCCTTGACAAAACTAACGTAGAATAACCAGAGCTAAATGACAAGTATGACACTTCCACTTTAGCATGTTTATATTGCATTACTTCGGTATTCAGCGATTATATTCGGATTCGTTTTTAATCTTACGGTCATCTATATAATCTAAATTCATAAATTATCATAACTCATATCAAGTCGTTGTTTTAATGATGTTTTACTTATATACACTTTCCAATACTAATTTCCGATTGTAAAACTTAATATTTTGTTTTTGTTTGTTAAATATCTACTGACCAATATCTTTGTTTCATGAAAACCGATCTTGAGATTTGTAATACAACTTCAAGTAAATTTTTTGAACGTTAATCTGTTGATGAATACGTATGTTGGAAATGAAAAATGTATATTTGTTATAAGGCTGCACCCAATCAATAAAAACCATAATATATATAGGCAATAACGTAAGATTCACTATTTAGTTTCTATTTAGTGGGTTCAAATAAAAGATTCAATCCACGTCAAGTCATAGAATAACAGCGCTCTACATTTTTACCGTTCCTTTTTAGGCCGATTCTTTATCTTAATTGTTGAAAAAAGTCTGAAAGTAGTAACAATACACTTACACCCATTTGAATTAGATTAATTTTAAAAACGTTTCTAATATGTACCTTGTTTTGCATCAAGCAATTAAAGGTCATTACTTTCTTCAACAATGAACAAAACCCATAACGAAAAGTAATATATAAAACATAAAGATAATAGGCACAGACATGACAATAAGCCATAAGCACTATCATGTTGTAGTTAAAACATGTATTGCACATGTTGTACTACGATATATATGTTTTGCCTATTTCTGTACGGAGCGATGTTTTGTGTTGAGCAGGAATTTTTTACGCGTCCATACCTCTTAATTTATCCTCATGTATTTTGTGTGACTCGTGTATATCTTATTTCAACCTTTAATGTTCGATTGTTTTTCACACTCTGTATCGTCATTGATTGATATTCCTTCAAAATAGAATCTTGGCTTCGAAAAAACACATTTAAACGTTGTTCTGCTTTTTGAGAAAATACCATGTGCTTATTGGAAAAAGTTACGATTTTTAATAAACCTTTGAGTTTCAACATAGTGATGAACAAAGAATCCCGCTAAAACGTTAATGAAAGTAATTATTTCTTTTGTGATTATTCTAAAGATATATTCAAGTTTAATAACCAACCAATGTACATAAAAAAAAAATCCCATGTCAATTTACACATGCGTTCCTCGTGTGCTGACATTTTTCAGTTTATGTAAGTAGACATTAGATATATGCTATTGATGTAAGTTTTAATTATACCTGCATTAAAGTGATAAAACGAGTGTGAAGATATCCAATGATTGATTCAGTGCACTATATTTGAGTGTATTACCTTTATTTTTCAGCGCATTAGCTTAACATTTGCGTTTGATCTCAACATTAGTGCGCAGTACCTTTACATTATAGCAAATCATCGTACAATTTACTCGTAGAAATCACCCCCAGGTGTTGGTGGGGTTCATGTTGTTTAGTCTTTAGTTTTCTGTTTTGTTTTTGTGTACTATTTTTTGTCTATTGGACTTTAACTTTTATAGCCATTGCATTGTATGTTTATTTTCGACAATGGGTTTTGATGTCAATCTGGTATCGTGCACTCCTTTTCTACACAAGGCACAGCTTTCGATTACTCTACGCACTGGTTAACGAGTCGGTGGCAGTATAGTTTCTACCAGGATAAGTTCGTTTATCATGCTCAAATAAGCAAGAAATAAGTTCTGGAAAAATGAAAATAAAAATCATATGCAGTCTAAAATTGAATCAAAAATTGTAAAAAAAAACACTTTTGAAATATTTAATATAAATTATCTTTATATTTACCTAAATTATCTGTAATTGATTACGCGCAAATATCGTTAAACATTGAGAGCAATCGTCAAAATATTATACCCAAAATGCAATACGCCAAAGGTAACAAGAGGGCAAGCAAATCTCCCAAGTTCATGAGAGACCAACTAAAATATTGAACAAAAAAAGAATAAATAACAAAAGGACAAACCCAGCAAACAGAACACCTCATAGAAAACTAGATGCAGAAACTCGAACCAAATCAACAAATTTATTAGTCTAAAATAAGAACCTCCCATCAACTTAGCGTTCCGAAGTACTTTTATGTAAAGTTTGTAAGGAAGCGCCGAGGTCAACACATCAATTTACTGTTTACAAATTTTTGAATTTTTTGAAATACTAAGGCTTTTCTACCTTAGGCATAGATCACCTTAGATGTATTTGGCAAAACTTTTAGGAATTTTGGTTCTCAATGCTCTTCAACTTCGTACTTTATTTGGCCTTTTTAACTTTTTTGGGATTCGAGCGTCACTGACGAGTCTTTAGTAGACGAAACGCGCGTCTTGCGTATATACTAAATTTATCCCTGGTATCTATGATGAGTTTATTTACAACCACTGGGTCGATGCCAATGCTGGTGAAGATTTATTTCCCCGAGGTTATCACAAGCCCAGTAGTCCGCACATTTTGTGCTGACATGAATTGTCATTGATATGGTTATATTTATAAATTTACTGTTTACAATTTTTTGATTTTTTTGAAATACTGAGGCTTTTCTACCTCAGGGATAGATGACCTAAGCTGTATTTGGCAAAACTTTTAGGATTTTTTGGTTCTCAATGCTCTTCAACTTCGTACTATATTTGGCCTTTTTAACTTTTTTGGATTCGAGCGTCACTGATGAGTCTTTAGTAGACGAAACGCGCGTCTGGCGTATATACTAAATTTAGTCCTGGTATCTATGATGAGTTTATTTACAACTACTGGGTCGATGCCACTGCTGGTGGAAATTTATTTCCCCGAGGGTATCACAAGCCCAGTAGTCAGCACTTTTTGTGCTGACATGAATTGTCATTGCAATGGTTATATTTATAAATTTACTGTTTACAAATTTGTGAATTTGTTGAAATACTGAGGCTTTTCTACCTCAGGGATAGATCACCTAAGCTGTATTTGGCAAAAATTTTAGGAATTTTGGTTCTCAATGCTCTTCAACTTCGTACTTTATTTGGCCTTTTTTTAAAACTCTTTTGGATTCGCGCGTCACTGATGAGTCTTTTGTAGACGAAACGCGCGTCTGGTGTATATACTAAATTTAGTCTTGGTATCTATGATGAGTTTATTTAACACTTAAAAAAAATGTATTTAATCCTTATAATTCTTCAGCCAAATATTTGCGAATTTTAATTTATATTTTTGTTTAATGGCTACTATATTTGCCATCAACTGCGCAATTGAGAGGTCGTTACCTAGGAGTTGGCTGCCATACTAACTTTCTAAAATCCATAAATGTTTGAATATGCAACAGAATTTAAAATGAAATAGCACCTACCTAAAAAAAATTCACTTTTATGAGATAGTATCCGAATTTGAAGCGTAAAATTCACAAAACCATATTTCCCTTGAAAATTTCATTCACATGGCGTCGTGGATTGACATGTCATAAATTCACAAAATCATTAATGAAATTTCGCAGAATTTTATTTGAAATTGAATGTTATAAATTTTAAACATTGATGGACTATTTTTGTTTGTTTGTTATATAATATGCAAAAGAATGGAAAGAACTGTTATCACAAAAAGAACGATAGTTATTCCGAAGATCATTATATTTAAATATGATATTCTTTGAAAAAAATTATTGTAAGTAACAGTTCTTAAATTCTGTGTCATTTTTGGTCTCTTGTAGAGAGTTGTTTCATTGGCAATTATACCAAATCTTCTAATTATTTATTTTTAAAACCATTGTTTAATATGAAATATTAGCACAGTATCCTTAACATGTTTGGTGACGAATAACAATTGGGGTTTAGATCTTTGGAGACGTTGGCATGTTCGTTTTTTTTTTATATTTATACAAAACTGAGCATTGTGTTGTGCCCCGAGCACGGAGCAAAGTTTTATCACTTCAACCCTAGGTGTATAAATTTATTTGTAGCACATATTTCAGTTTTATAAAGAGTAAGAAGATACTGAAAGGGTTACAAGCCGAAGAACAAGGAATCATTACTAGTATGACCATAAAGTCTTAGAAAAAAAAAAACATATTATTAAGGGGCCAACTGAAGTACACCTACGGGTGCGGGAGTTTCTCTCTACATTGAAGACCCATTGGTGGCCTTCGGCTGTTGTCTGATCTATGGTCGGGTTGTTGTCGCTTTGACACATTCTCCATTTCCTTTCTCAATCTTAATTTTGAAGCACCCCATAGCAAAAATGTGTTTTCTTTTGTTTTGCTTTTGTATATCATTAAGAAGTAGTGAAATTCAGTTTTGAAGTCGATCTTTTTTTAGATACTAGTAATGACTTTTAAAAAATCGGACACATTTTAACTGTTACTTTTAAACTTTTATGATAAGTAATGGGTAGTTCATTGGATATTTGGTGGATGGATGTGAAATGAGCTAAGACTCCTACATTTGTTTAGCTATTTGAAGACTTATTATTTCTTAATCTAAAAACTTATTTCATTTAATTGTTCTAAACTCTACATGCTCTACAAGAATACGTGTAAATTCAATATACTCTTCTCGATCTCCTATGTTCACCTTTTACAACACGTTTTATGTCAAATAGGCACAATTTATACAACACTACTTGGTTTAAACACATTGCATTGTCCAAAAACATTGACAATAGGATTAGTCACAAGTTTTGCAACTTAGAACGTAACTACTTGTCTACACGATGTTAAAGCATAGCACAAGGAATGATGTTGTAGTTTATTTACTTGATGTTTTGATTTAAAAGTATACGTATTCAATTGGGTCTATGTTTTTTTTCTAAAATATGCAGAACATATGTGCCACAGGAAGTAAAACAACATGATTGGATCGGTTATATTTTGTAAAAGTTTAAAAGATGTTCTATGTTTTACCTTATAACAACAACACAATGAGTGTTTTAACCGTGTGTGTGATACTGCAGAAATAATGTCAAGCAATAGTTCTATAAATAAATGTTATCGGTTCTTAATCCGTTCAGTCAGAAAATATGTTATCGTGCATTGCCATGTAGATTAAAAAACAAAGAACAAGCGATCGAGACAGGACATGATGTGAAATAAAATTGCAGAGTAGTTTACCATGTACAAATACGAACACATATGAAGAATGGATTGCGAGTAGTACCTCGAATGTATAGCACCGTAAATTGTATTCATACCATCTGTTAATTTCATCAGCTTGTATCTCAAACCGAAAACAATACCACCTATTGTATCTACTTTTGTTGTATTTGTACAAGCAGAATTCAAATGTGAAATCCAAAAACAAATTTTAGCAGTAGTAAATTACGTGCACTTCGCTTTGAAGGTACCTTTAAGCCCTAAATGTGTTACTGATATATTTTTTTCCTGGGATTTATAAAAGTATGACTAAGCTACAAAAAGGTATTTATTGTAATCTTTAAGTTAATAGGATTATTAATAACCAAAATAAGTCTTCGCTATAGGCACCTAAAGTATATGTTTAATAATTCTATATTCTTTCTAGTAAAATATTTTTTCTAATTTAAACAGAGCATGCCTTGGATGGAATTTGGATACAAAGTCCAGATAGAGTCCAAACAAGTGGTAGGACGACACAGGATTTTTACAATTATAACATAAACATGGAAAACCACTATTTAAATCATGTCCAAAAAAAAAAATCATGAAATTCGCTGTTGAAGCGTGTCTTAATGCGTTTCTTCTATTATCTGCTGCTGCAAATCTGCAGTCTGAGGACTTTTACGAAATAACATTAGGTGCAGCAAAGAACAACAAGACGAAACTACATCGAAAGAACAAAAGTTACCCTGAATTTACTAGAATTACTCCTGATGTGATGGACTGTACAAAGCCCAGAGCTTTTAAAATTAGTTGGACAATAAATGTTACATTATATTGGGAAAATACGAACAACGAATCAGAAATTATATTTGACTGGACAGACCCATCACCGCTAGTAATTAAAGGAGTTGGTATCGCTACCGGTTGGGGATCAGATGGATCGTGGATTATTGAACATGCAGGTCAGTTTAGTTTTATAAGTGAAACAGCTGTAAATATAGGAAGATGTGGTATGAGTACCAAAGACCAACTCTCCATCCAAGTCACAATTTAGAAAAGTAAACCATTAGTCAGGTCAAGTTACGGTCGTCAACACGGAGCCACAATGAACAGCAAGCTATAGAGGGCTCCAAATAATTACTAATGTAAAACCATTCAAACGAAAAAACCAACGATCTTATCTATATAAAACACGAGAAACACTTATGAACCACATTAACACACGACAACTACTGGACATCATATTCCTGACTTAGGACAGGTGCAAACAATTGCAGCGGGATTCAACGTTTTAATGGTACCAAACCTTCTCCCTTACAAGTTTCCAGAATAGTGGACGAGCCAGATTAGTTATTTTTGTTTAATAACTTTGCCCTTGAATATACAAAATAAGGACTTACTTAGAATCATTCTCGTTTCAATTTCAACAGTATTAATAACCTTAGTGTTACCCTGCAACTGATTATTTATTCACAGTGTATTATTTGTTAAACTTACTTTTGAAATAAACAATAATATGAACAAATTAACAATAATCAACAAATATATTTTACAACAATGTCAGGACAATTACAAAAAGCAAATGATTTACAAGAGTAATTTTATTATATCTGAATTGAGCTTAAACCTTAGAAATAGAACATATAGAAGATATTCATGATGTTTCCGTAATTTAATAATTTTAATTTTTTTCAGCTTTGTTCACCGGTTATCACTGAAGCATAAGGTGAAATGCTATTGCTGTCAACGTCCACAGGACGTACAGAAATCGGTTGTCTCTCTGAATGTTCACTAAATGTTTATTGTCTGGGAGTCAACTTTAACATACAAACGAACGAATGTCAGCTTATTGCTGCTGCACAGCCGTTAAGGAAGTCAATCCTAAACAACTGGGCATTTTATACAAAATGTGTTCAGGGAAAATTGATGTGTTTGGCCTGTATAGGATAGATCATGACACATTTGATATATGCTAACTTGCTACTGTCATGTTTAAATCACATCATGTATTTTAATTTGTTCCAAGCTTAATGATTTTTTAACACTTATCAATAACGCTATTTGTTTAATTGAGATGGTAAAGAAGAGCCCTTATTTTAAAATTCAAGAGAAAATTCACATTGCGAGCGTCCAACTTACGTAATTACCAGCTTGTATTTGTTTTGAGTCTTTTCAAAGATTTAAGAAATGCTTCGCATGTAAATATGATTATGATGATAGAAGTATAGGTAAGCTTTGTTGTAAAAAATCATAAATTATACATGGCTGTTTATGTCATGATGTTCTGAAAGAAGTGTAAAGACACATCTGTAATAAAATTTCAGTCTAGATTAACGTGTTAATTGCAGTAAACTTGGGTTGTAAATGGACTCCCACTGTTTTTAATGTTGTGGCCTATTGATATTAACGTAAGAATTACCATAGCTCCTGTCATCTTTGATAATGATAGCATGACTTTTCAGGCGACAGTAGAATTTCGAAATTTGTTTGTTAGTTTACTCCGTTGAATTGTGAAAAGGAGTCGCCTTAAATGATTAGGTAAGACAGTTGTTTTTTCACACATTATATGCACAACATAATTTTTAACAGTAAATGTTATTTGTTTGCGATCCAACTAGCCTCTACGGACACAATTACGAACGATGTTTGAAAGGTGTTTAATATTTTATCAATGTAGACTACTTTTCCTTAGTTGTTTATACCATAGAATTTAAGATGTATGAAGGTTTTCCATTTTGCATCATATCACACATAGTTTTTTATTCACGTTAGGATACTTTAGTGAGATTTGCATGGCCTCCCAATGCGGGTCAAGTTAGCCACATATGGACGCAATTCCGAACAGCACTATGTTAAATATCCTGCAGAGGAAATCAATGTCAACAGTCTAGATTGATAAAACATTTATTTTTCTTAATTTCAAACTCGTTTCCAAAGGAAACTAAGATGCACAAGTTTGTATTTTATTTCAATTACTTCAGACAAAATGTCTGCCATGATAAAAGAAAGATTTCGTATTTGTTTAGTTTAGTAACTGTAGTGATTTATAAAATACATTATAAAAAAAAATAAAACATGTAATTGGCATTAGTAAATTAGTAAATTAGTAAAATGATTCTAAATTTAAATTTACATTTTTACACGAAACAAGTGAATCTGTGAGCTACTGCTTACTAATGACACCCCACCCCATTAAAAGTATAAGGTAAACAGGAAGTTGTCTAGTAATGAAAATACATTTTACGGTATAGCTGACTCATATCATATGAAACCTTTCACCAAATTTCAGAAATCCTTGTAATGTAGTATCTGAGACAGATATAAAAAATATATTCAAGGGATGATAAGACAGACTGATAGAAAGTCATTTTTGTTTTAAAGCGGAGGTACAAAAATTCAGAACTTTAAAGTTAACAAACTTTTTTAAGATTACTTGATATTTACCTCATTTCCATAAGCAGGGGCAGATAAAGTTTTTAATTCAATCTCACTAAACTCATTCACAATTACTTCTTTTCGATAAAAATGCAAAACTAAGTTTTTCCTTTTGTTCACGAAAGACACAACCTGAACTCTATCTTGGAGTGTGTGTTTACAAAGGTCAAGGCCAATTTCTTCCTCTAGTTCCCTGTTTACTCCATCCAATGGATTTTCACCTGGATCCACCAATCCACCTGGAAACCCAAGTAAACCATCAAATCTCATCTGCATCTGAAAATTGAAGTGAAATGTTTTTTCAAAAATATTGTTTAATAGCACACTGTTAATTTAAAAGTTGTATAACTGTCTTAAATTTCTTACATGAATCAATGAAAATTACCATGTTAAAGGTAGTTCGGGGTTTAAATTTTCGCGCCGTCTGCGCATAAAGTTGCGCAATGATATCGTAAGTCATGTACATTGTCGTAATTTTCCATAAAAATATGATCATTTAAAAATTCTTTTTTTATTCAAATACATTGAGAAAGAGTTGAATAACTTCTAAATGCAATTTCAAAATTTAATAAAGTTTATTGTTACAATTGTCATTGTCGAAATAGTACTTCCGTTCTAAAAATAAATGATGAAGCATGAGAAGAACGAAGAGAGAATAACTCATATTAATAATCGAACACGTGAACTGCTTTCCATAAATACTGTAATGCCGATCGAAATTATAGATAACAATCTTCATTTTGGTAGCTTATAAAGCAGTTTCACCCTTGTCTTACACTAGAAAAAGTCCGACAAACATGTGAAAGATGGATGTAAACAAATCATGAAAAGGGGGAAATTTAAACTGAAAAGTAAGTACTAATGAATTGAATATACATGCTCAAAGAGCGATTCACGACCACTGAAAAATAATATGTAAGCGTAAAATTAGAGGAAATAATTTCAAAGCAATATCCGTGTCGAACAACAAAACAATGACACCCTCCCCCTTTCAGGCTGATAATTAATTATACATGTAACTATAGGCATGTATCATGGTTCTTCTATAATGTAATAGACTTGAAAAGTGGACCTGAGAAATATGATCTGCATAGGGTTCAGACCATTTAGGTTTTTTGGAGAAAAGGTCATGATTCATGCAAAAAAACAAGAAAACTAACGGCCTTATTAGTATAAAAAAAAATGAACGAGAAACAGATATGTAACAGATACCACTGAATTACAGGCTCTTGACTTGGAGCAGACACATACATAAATAATGTGGCGGGGTTAAACATGTTAGCAGGATCTAGACTGTATAAATTATTCTTAAAAATGAATCATTTCACAAAACTACCTTTCTTACCGATGGTCTGGATGGTGGGTCCTTCAGTTCATTCTTATCTAATTCTTTATACCATTTTTCTATATTTATTCTTTATTTTTTTCCATTTTTCTGTACTTCTTATAATTTAACACCCCGTTTTTCTTCATTGTTATATGTATGTCTATTTTCTTTATTTGCAAATGTACTGTGAACATAACATGCATTGCAAGATATGTTATGTTCACACAAGAGTCTATATTTTGTAAATAAAGATAAAATCAAAGGAAAATAAATTAACGATGTTCCCCTATCTAGTAGGATATTAGGAATTAACCGATCTTAACCAACTTTGTGGGGTATGAGCTTACTAAATTAAAAGCCTGTGGACCAAGTTTCATGGCAAATATAAGATATATATTATAGACAAAATGTTTTAAGGACTTATTTGATGTAAAATTGAGAATGGAAATGGGGAATATGTCAAAGAGACAACTACCCGACCATAGAAAAAACACAACAGCAGAAGGTCACCAACTGTTAGATCTTCAATGTAGCGAGAAATTCCCGCACCTGGAGGCATCCTTCAGCTGGCCCCTAAACAAATATATACTAGTTCAGTGATAACGAACGCCATACTAATTTCCAAATTGTACACAAGAAACTAAAATAAAATAATACCAGACTAACAAAGGCCAGAGGCTCCTGACTTGGGACAGGCGCAAAAATGCCGCGGGGTTAAACATGTTTGTGAGATCTCAGGGCTCATGGTTTCTTTTTCAAGAATCAACGCTTATCCATTGTATCTATATCACTGAAAGATTATGGTTTCATCATAAGACATCAGGCACAATCCTTCCCGTTAGGGGTTTAGTATCATACCATTATAACATATATGAGAAGAACATAACCCGTGTCATACCAACAACTGGTTTTTGCATAACTGTGTTTAGTTCCGATGCAAAGACCCTATAAGTGAATCAATATTAACGCCAAAATATGCAATCTTTAATGACCTGACAACAGTATCGTAACTATATCCCTTCTTTACAAGTCTATTCAAAGGTTTTGTTAGTACACGTATCAGACATGTCGAATGTATAAAAATTAAAAAAATGTATGAGTATGTGCCTTTTAGCACGTTTAGTAGTTTTTTTTTTGAATGAAAAAAGGGGAGGGGGTGTATAAAGATGTGATATTTTCCAGCAATTTAAAACTCTATGAATGTTTTTGTTGAATAAATAATCCCAGTGGCTGATCTAGAACTGTTCATAAGTGGGGGCTCACTGACTGCCTAAGAGGGACCCGCTCAGGTCATGCTCCAGTGATTCCCTATATTATTAACTAAATGTTTCCCAGGGCCGCCTCTGAATCCTCCCAAATGTAGAAAATGTACTTTAAATAGAAAGGAAATTACAAAAGGCATAGTATATTACATGTAATTATCTAATAGTACGTTATGTATTAAAAAGTCTTAGGCCAAAAACACTTGAAATAATTCAGGGTCAATTTAGGCCCTAGCATTAACATTTAAAAATGCAGACTACAGCAGTAATTATTAAAATTTGCTTATTTTGGGGCTGATTTCTATTGCATGTAATTTAGTCTCAAGAGGCATACGTGTCACCTTCAAACGTTAACCCCACCACATTATGTATAGGCCTGTCCAAATTCATGAACCTGTAATTCAGACAGTGGTTGTCTCATGTGTCTTTTATTATTGTGTCAAAGATTGTTTTTTTTGTTCTGACATCATTTTGTAGATTAATATGCCTGCAGTTTTCTCATTTGAATTGTTTTTCATTAGTCGTTGAAGGGCCTTTTACAGCTAACTATGCGATAACGGCTTTTGACCTGTAGCTGTTAACTTCTGTGTCATTTGGTCTATTGCGGAGAGTTGCCTCATTAACAATCAATTATCATACCACATCTTCCTTTTATATTGAAACACAAATATTGACACATAAAAACCTGTCAGATAAATGGTAAGAATGAGACTTGTGGATAAAAACTTAGCAAACTGTCAGCTCACACTTTTCATATGTTGTCACAATCATGGTTTTAGCACAATAATAACCAGATGCAGGGCGCAGCTTTATACAACTGCAGAGGTCAAACCCTGAACGGTTGGGGCTATATTGACATATCATTCAAGCTGGATACAGCCCTGAACTTGGACGGTGATTAAATAGTTTACACAGCATAGGTTTCTGACACAGAATGAATGGGGTCTAATGAACTTAAAAAAATTTTTTTTTGCTTAAAATTGAGCAATTCACTTTGTCCGTTGGATATTAATCCTCTCAACAAAAAAAATATTTGAAAAAATTCAGATCTCAAAGTTTCTGATATGTCGCGTGGGCGATCTAACGAAACCCGCTTTGAGGTCACATGTGAGTGAACTAGAGGTTAAATATTTATAATGATATGCAAATGAGTTGACGACCTATCAATAAGCCAATCAAAAAAGTTTATGAATTATTTTGACTGACGATTTATTCGTAGATAAAATGAGTTACATCCCTTTACCTCCCGATCAGCTTTCAAGATCGTGGAAGACTCATTTTCATTGGTCGAAAAAGACACACCTACGAGGTCACTCATATGTGACCTCAAAGCGGGTTTCGTTAGATCTCAGACGCGACATATCAGAAAACGGGAGCGATGAGATATCGGTTTTTAATTGGATTGATGAGATATGAGAACTATATAACAAATGACAATTGCAGAAATGGTTTTGTCCATGCCTTAAAATGCAAACTATGAAAATTTAATTTTTTTGTGGGAGGCATCATTTTGGATTAAATATTCAAAATATATGAAAATGGCAGGAAATTAGATATAGCAGCTTCTTATCGCTACCAAAAAATACTGAAGTGCCTTTTACCCAAAAACAGACTTGAAAAGTAGTTAACTATGTGATATTAAGAACCATCACAGCCTAAGTACTGAACTGGATAAGTAAATGTCGCATCAAGACATGCCTGTTCCATGTACAAATCATGTATTATTTACACCATATCGCATGGTGATACTCCTCAGAAAGGAGATATATATTGAGTACACATCAATAGCTAAGTCCTTGTTTAACATAATGGACCATGCAGACAGAACGGTAGATAACAAAAATCGATATGCTTACCAATTATATATCTACAAATGATACCTAAAAATAATCCTATGAAGTTTAAATTAATTCTTACAAATGAAAATTGCAAGCGATACGATGATGACATTTGAAATAGACAGGATAGAGTAATGGCTAATAATAAAGTCCATGTTTTTACCATGGGAAACCCCCAAAATTTAACTTGTGTATAGATCTGCAAATAGTACCTAATAACACTTCCAAATTTTATCAAATTCCCTTGGAAACGTTTAAAGATATATGTTGATTTCAAACCTCTACATGCATAAAAATTGTTTTTTTTTCTGAATTGGTACATAATGTCTGCATTCATGGTATGTCTTTCAGCAGCAATAATAAAAAGAAATTATTTTTCTAAATATTTAGCCCATTTGCACTCATTTTCAGAGGTAAAAAAATCTCTTAAATGGCCAGTGACCCCCAAATTTTATTTCAATTTTATAAAATAGAGACATAAAGCTTTAAGCTGGGGTCACACATTCACTATTTTTACTGCCGTCCTTGACAGGACCATTCCCGATTAAAATTTGTCAAAAGTCTGATCAAGATCCTGTGAATCGTGGATGGAAATTCGATTTGTATCTTTCGCCAGGTAAAATTCGACCGAGTCTGTCACGACTGCGTCCCGATTCTACCGAATGTAATCCGACAGAGATCAGATAGTGACAAGACAGTGAACCGACGCTGACGGAAGTTATCCGTTCGAAAACTGTCGGCATAATCGGGATGATCAAGTACTGTCGGAACGTAATCCTATCACGGTCCGCTCTATCGTATTGCAAACGGCTTTGTCTGGTCTCAGTCGTATTGTATTCTGTTATTGTCGGGACTTCTCCAGATCATTCCCGTTCCACAGGACACCGTCCCGAATACACAGAACATTGTTAGGAATTCGATCCGATACAGCAGAATCTGTCACGACATAGGCACGATTGTAATCCGACTAGACAAAATCGGCTGAGTTCCCCCGAATGTTACGGGACGCACCTAACTGTCGGGATGCTTTGCCGAACTATTCGGACCCTTCCCGATCAGTAGGAATCTGTTACGAACTAAAACGACTGCGTTCAGACAATAATAGGACATTCCAGATAATTGAGGATACTAATCCGACTTTTTCACTTTTCGTGTCGTATCGCTGTCTTATCTCAAACGGGAGCAATAATCGGCAATGTGTGAACCCCGCATTACAGTTTGAAATAATGAGCAACTTCGGTCATTTATTTTGCTCTGAAAATTCAATCAAAGAGATTTTATGTCTGTTTTCCCTATATTAAGCCTATTTGCATTCATTTTCAGAGGTCACAAAATCTCTTGGATGGCTGGTGCCTCCCAAATTTTATTTCAATTTTATAAAATAGAGACATCAAGCTTTACAGTTTGAAATAATGAGCAAATTCTGTCATTTATTTTGCTCTGAAAATTCAATCAAAGAGATTTTATGTCTGTTTTCCCTATATTTAGCCTATTTGCACTCATTTTCAGAGGTCACAAAATCTCTTGGATGGCCGGTGACCCCCAAATTTTATTTCAATTTTTTAAAATAGAGACATCAAGCTTTACACTATGAAAAAATTAGCAACTTCTGTCATTTATTTTGCTTTGAAAATTCGATCAAAGTGTATTTTTGTCCATTTTCCCTATATTTCCATATAACCTTTTTGCACTCATTTTCAGAGGTCAAAAAATCTCTTAGATGACCGGTGATCCCAAATTTTTTTTTACATTTTTTCATTTATAATACTTCAAAGTTAAATTTCACAAAGCATGCAAAGTATAGGAAGATTCTGTCATTTTTCTTCTATACCCCTGAACTACCTTAATCATTTAAAACATGTAAAATGCAAAATTAGAAATAGTGAAAATGTTTTGTACCTTATTATATTATACCTTTAGTACTCTAGCATGATGTTCCTATTTCTTTTGTAAGATAATTGAAAAATTGAGAGTTGGTTTCTCACAACACAAGAAATTTCCAAAGGGTTTGAATGTAGTATTCAATTTGTAACTGCGATCGTAATATTATAGACCCTGCATGTCAAATAAACATTATTTCAGAGATGCTTGTAATAAAATTACCGGTACCGACAGTAGTAAAAATCTTTTTGCATGTATGGCAGGTCACATGCTATCGAACATATGTAATGTATGTACAATGTACTATTTTTTATGTTGATGTGACCACAAACAACTGACCAAAACTTTAACATCAGATGCACGGATGGAGGAATACAGGGACCACATTTTATTTTCGTATGCGCCTTTATTTTTTTCATTGAAGTCAGGACACTGTGGGTTGACTGGTCACGTCAACATGTTTTTGTTCTATGTTTTTTTATTTGTATCCATTTGATGATTTAAGCACTTAAATTTTCAACTGATTTTTATGTTGTATTGTTACACCACTGTCTGATTTTAGTGAAGGGTTGGAATTCATGCACATTCTGTATATGTGAGCCTATCCCAAGTTAGGATCCTGTAATTCAGTGGTTGTTGTTTATTACTGTGTTACATACATTTGTTTTCATTAATTTTTTGGTACATTTATTATGCCATTAGTTTTCTCTTATGAATTATTTTACCTTTGTGATTTCAGGACCTTTTGTAGCTGACTATGTGGTATGTGCTTTTCTGATTGTAGAAGGCCATACAGTGACCGATAGCTGTTAATTTCTGTGTTAATTGGTCCCTTGTGGAGTGTTGTCTTAAGGGCAGTCATACCATATCTTCTTATTTAAAAACAATAACCATTGCCATTAAAGCTGCTCTAGATTTATATAGCTCCCAAAGTACTGTATCATTTCTAGCAAATAAAATGGCATGAGAGGCATGCTTGAATGATAAATAGGGTTCTCCTTTTGAATCTTCATAAGAAATTATATCAAAGTCCTCCTCTACATAACCTACTCGTCCATAATGTTCATACTGGGCTAGGTTGTCCCATATCTGTCATACTATCTATCAAAAAAGTAAGAGAAAAAAAAGTTACAAACCTTTAATCAATGAATTATACTTTTTCATTTCAGAATCTACTGCAATCTTGTAATCGACTAGGGAAACAAGTTTCGCAGACATTTGAAATCTATACCATGATGATAACTATATTAATTGTTGGACAAAAACCAGAAAATTACCCATAGTCCTTTAGATTTTAAAATTATAAATTGAATGACCCAAAACCTGTATAGTAATCAACTTGTAGAAGCTTCCTGCGAATCAAGACCAAGAATTAGTGAAGTGGTGGATACTGCATGTACTGTATATTCGGAAATTATTGCCATGTTGTAATTATTGCGAAAACTGTGACAGGGTTATAATCGCAATAATTTAAACACACATATTTATTTTCTTTCATATACATGATATATATGAATTAAACAGGAATTTTCTCCATATCTGGAAAATTAAAATCACATTTTAGTCTGAAATGACAAAACTGCAATAATAAATGCACGCAATAATTTAAAATTACAGTATATCAACTTAAAATTGAATTGATCCAAAAATGGCATACAGAGAGATAAGAATTTATTTGTTTCTAAAAGGGTCTGCTTACATATAACAGTGGAGTCCCTGGTATCTGCACGGCTGGTGATATCGCGCATTACCTGATTTTGTCACATCACCAAATGTTACACAAATAGAATCATTCTTCTAATAAGTTAAGTCTTTCAAAGGGACAGAAAAGATTAAAATTGATATGTTCAAAAGTAAATTTAAAACTTCAATCTAATGATTTACTATATAGTTACCAATTTCCATTAAAAACTTACATCATCTGATATTTGTTTGCTATTAGTTGTTTCATTGATGTCAAATTTATCAGATTGAAATAAATTTTGTACGCAGCATCCTTGGCAGACATGGCGGTCTATTTGGTTCAATTTCAACAATAGTGCGTTACGTAATCATGTTGAATACAATATTTCTTTTATCATGTTTATTCAAAATATGCCATTGTTAGAAGGCATTGGCTAAATCACCATACAAAAAAAGAACTTTAATTCAATGCTGTAATTATATCCTCCCCCCTTGTAACTTGAAAACAAATATTACCGAAACAAATTTATAAAGTTTTATAAGAAGAAGGCAAGTAGTAGTATGAACAAGTACACGACAACTCGTACTCAACCGACCCGTACCCTATTTTTACCAACTCGTACCCAATATGTATTTGATATTCTTTACATCATATATATACATGATATACATAGAAAATTAGATATAAACGCAGAATTCGTCGTTGAGTTATACCTGAACAATCACCATCCTCACCGAAAAAGAAATTGCATAGCTTAATCATGTTAAACATTGTGAAAAACAAGCTTTGGAAAAATATATGAACTATAAATTATAAAAAAGAAGATGTGGTACATGTATGATTGCCATTTGGACAACTCTCAAAAAGAGAATGAATGACACAGAAATTAACAACTATAAGTCACTGTACAACAATAAGCAAAGCCCATACTGCATAGTCAGCTATAGGCCCCGAAATGACAATGTTAAAAATTTCAAACGAGAAAAATTAAGGCCTAATTTATAAACAAAAAAAGAACGAAAATATATATGCAACACATACACAAACAACAAACACTGAATTACAGGCTCCTGACTAGGGACAGACACATACATGTACATACAGAATACACCTTATCGCTATTTGTCTGCAAATTCTTGACATCACAAAAGCTGCCGTAAAATTTTGACATTATAATAGGAAATATATGAACTTAATGAAGCCACAATGGAAAAGTGTTTGTTGTTTGACGTCCAAAGTTCAAGCGGGACAGATTCTCAATCAAGCGAGACAGATTTCCAAATAGCGATAAGATGTATTTAACGAGTATAAACATGCTAGTGGGATCCTAGTCCAAATAATTGTGACTTTTTGAAAGGCTATTATATTTTTTGTACGTCTTACATCGAAAGAAGTTCTCAAAGCAAACATTTAAAATAGCCTTCCAAGACATCCTAAATTATTTGGACTAGCTGGATCCTATATATCATATTAGTAGATCAAAAACAAAATAATAACAATTAAATATTAAATATAACCTTCTAAATGAATCAAGGTAAATGGTTGAATAAAATATTGGGTACGAGTTGGTAAAAATAGGGTACGAGTTGGTTGAGTACAAGTTGCCGAAGGTACGAGTCGACATGTATCCGTATGGACAAAACGACCTATAACTATGTGGCCGAAATGACCGAAGTCTTGTTACAACCCATCACTGCCAAGATGCTGATCCGTCTTCTTTATATACAGAAAAAACATCAACTGGTTGACGATTAAATTATGGCGCATGCCTGGTTTAACAATATTAATAATCACTAAAAATTTAATTTTGAATCATAATAATTTTTCAATTCTTTTATATACAAATGTATATGTAAGTAATATTTTTCAATTTTTTATTTTAATATTTGATATAGGATAAAAACAAGATACATATTAAACATGTGGTTATTTGTAAGTGTCAAGGAGTATCTCTTTAGTGAGTTTCTCCTTGAAGTGGTGCTGCAGGCTATTGGTTCAGGTAATTTGTTCCAGCCTATTAGAGTTTGGCAGAAATAATAAAAATTGTAACTGCATCGGATTTGTCGGTATGTTGTTCGTGGCTAGACCTGGTGTTTAATTAGTATGTCAGTATGTGGTATGGCAATTTTGTTGTTTGTTATTCTATGGAACATATTTAATCTGCTTTTGAGTCTCCTTTCTTGTAATGTTGGCTAGTGAAGTGTGTTGATCATGTTTGTTACACTTTCAGTATATTTGTAGTTGGAGCATACATATCTCGCTGCACGTCTTTGGAATTTTTCTATGGAGTTGTGTAAGGGTCCCAGACAGTACACTAGTGCAGCAGTATTCAAGTTTGGTTTAATGAGGGCTTGGTATGCTCGGTCTCTGAAGGCTACTGAGTTTATTTCTAATTTTTTTTTATGAATCCAAGGGTCTTATTTGCTTTTGATGTCATGTTCTGAATAAGTTTGTTTCATTTTAAATTTGATGATATAGTTATACTTAAATGTATTGCATTTTCAACTGACTCAAGAATGTGACCGTGCATGTAATAATAAGAATGGATAGGTCTTTTCTAAGTGGTCACTCGAAGTATGTTGCATTTGTCAGGACGGAACTGCATTAGCCATTCAGTCTTGTTCCCATTTGATTGCCCCTTCTTTGTCTTCCTGGAGTCAGCAAAGAGCCTGAGTTGACTGTGATGTAAATAGTCAGGTAAGTCATAAATGTATATCAAAAATAGTATTGGACCTAATATAATGCCCTGAGGAACATCTAATGTAACTGGTATGTTGTCAGAGGAATGGTTTTCTAGCATAACTGTTTGTGAAAGGAAAGATTTTATCCAGTTTGAAGCTTGATCTGAAACACCGAAAAATTTAATTTACATAGTAAAATGTTGTGTTAAACTTTGTTTAAGGACTTTTGCGAAATCCCTGATGATAAGATCGGTTTTTATCGTTATTTGAACACAGCTGGTGAATTAGTGAAAGAATTTGGATTCGCATAATCTATTTGCCCTGAAGCAATGTTGCAAGTCATAAAGTTTGTTGTTTGATTCAAGGTATTTCATGATGTTGCTTGCAATTATGTACTCTAATAATCAACAGGAAATACATGTTAATGAACTTGGACGATAGTTACATGTAACATGATGATGTTTGTCTCCATTTTTGAAAACAGGTGTTACATTTGCTTACTTCCAATCTTGAGGTACTTTTCCTGTTTGCATTGATTTTGTAAAAATTAGAGTGGGTATGTCTGTGCATGTGTTGATGTTTTATTTTAGCACTATTCCGGTAATGTTATCTGGTCCTGTTGCCTTTTATGGATTTATATTTTTAATTAATTTATAGATACCTTCGAATTCTCTGTTGATGTCTATGTTGTCCATTATTGGATATGTTTTATTGCCTACTAGCTTAGTTGGTATATGCTTTTGGACACTTTCTGTTAATTTTGTTTTGAAGACATTCCGCATATTGTCTATATCAAGTTCTAACTTGTGTTTTTTTTCATATGTGTGTATGTTTCTTTCAAATCTGTTCCAATTTTGTCCTAGTCTGCTTCTTTTTAAATGAATACTTTGTGTGGTGACTGTTTGACTTTCGAGAGTGAAAGGGTAATTTAACTGAAGATTATGTCATGGTCTCCCAGTGGTGGTAATGTTTCTACTCTGTTTACTAGGGGCGGATTTAACATTCAGAAGATCAAGTGTGCGGTAATTTCTTGTTGGTTTGTCAACTACCTGTGTGAGATTGTGCTCTTGTTATATGTCTTATAGGTGTTGATAAAGAGAAGGATTTGGTTTTCCAGGTATTACTGTTGAATTTGACCAGTCAATATTGCCTTAATTGAAATCGCCACTGAGCATGATATTTACACTGGATATGTTGCATATCCTATTTAGTGAGGTAAAGTATGCTCGAAGATAGGTGGTTTTACTTTCTGGTTTTTTTTGCCCATATTAATTCGCAATCTGTGTCTCATTCAGACACAAGTGATGTAATAAGTATGTTTGTGATTGCGAGTAACACACCTCCATAGCCATCTATCCTGTTTTAAGGGTACATTGTAGTTGGTGTATTTGGATGGTGAAATATATTCATATGCTGTTATTTGAAAGCCAGGTTTCAGTACCAAACATAACATCAGGTTTGCATGAGTCTATTATCTGATCAATTTCTGGCTTTTTGTTTTCATTGATTGAAACTTAACAGTTAGTACACGGAGAGGTGGAACTGTACTTTTGTTTCTTAATCTGTTTAAATGGTTTTGATGTTTGTTTGAATATTGATGATGATGTATGAGTTGGTGTTCCAATGTGTTCTGAGTAACATGTATTATCATCTGTGCTTAGGTCTGCATAGCTATTTGATGTTTCAATAGTGGTGTTAAAAAATGTAGTAGAAAAGTTTGCCATGCAACATTTTATGCATTTCCAAGAGATGATTTAGGATTTTATACATGTGCTGATCAATACCTTTACATTTAATGTGATACCATTCATCACATGTATCACAGTAGACTGCTTTTTGTCTCCATGTGATTGCTTTGGTACAAGATCCGCATGGGTATTTTGAAGGATCGGCATGGGTATTTTGAAGGACCTAGGTTTGGCTCAGGTGCATAGGAGCTGAATAAGATGAGGCTACATAGGTAAGTTAGTACTAATTTATTATGTTTTATTTCTCTGCCTTTCCTTGTACTGATGTTTATTGAGAGGGTAGATACGTTTGGCTTATTTGGTTCTTGACTTATAATTGACAAAGAGTTGTCTGAAAAACTGCTGTTGTAGTGCATAAAATTGAGAATGGAAATGGGGAATGTGTTAAAGAAACAACAGCCCGACCATAGAAAAGACAACGGCAAAAGGTCACCAAAATAGTCCAGTCAATCTAGCATAAATTTGACCTTTACCTTGAAGTAATTGCAACAGAAGGTTCTCAAGTTTTTATCTTTATCATAATACCTCAAATATATATTAAAGTAAAACTAACTTGAGAAAAATTTAAAAATTTGAATTGAAAATTCCTATAAAGATTTACATTGGAATGGGAGTAAACTCTGCAAAAAAAGGGAGAAATATCAATAAAGATTTACGTCTTCATATCAATGGAATAAAATTGTGAATGGAAATGGGGAATATGTCAAAGCGACAATAACCCGACCACAGAGAAGACAACAACAGAAGGTCACTAACAGCTCTTCAATGCAGCGAAAAAATTCCTATAACAAATATATATACTAGTTCAACTGAACACCTCCCTCTCCCGGACCATATTGCGTTTCCAACTGAACACCTTCCTCTCCCCGACCAAATTGCGTTCCCAACTGAACACCTTCCTCTCCCCTATCACATTGCGTTCCAAACTTAACCCTCCCTCTCCCCGACCACATTGCGTTCCCAATAAAACACTTCCCTGTCCCCGACCAAATTGCGTTCCAAACTTAACACCTCCCTTCAGTCAATGAACGACATACAAAACTCCCAATTGTACACAAGAAACTAAAATTAAAAATAATACAAGACTAACAAAGGTCAGGGGCTCCTGACTTGGGACAGGCGGGGATGAACATGTTTATGAGATCTCAACCTCTAGCCAATTTAGAAAAGTAACCGCAAAACAATACGCACATTAATTTTCAGTTCAAGAGAAGTCCGGGTCTAATGTCGGAAGATGTAACCAAAGAAGATAAACAAAATGACAATAATACACAAATAAACATCACTAGCAGTAAACTGACATGCCAGCTCCAGACTTCAATTTAACTGATTGAAAGATTATGTCTTCATCATATGACTATTTTGTCTTGACAGATCAGTGATGTAATTGACAGTAGTGCTAAGGTTTAGTACTTTTGCTGTAATAGCTGACTTTTAGGCCTCAAGCAAAACTAAAGTCATTTTGCTAAGATTCAGGATAGTTATTAATCAGTAACGTTCATCACCCTTTAATAATAATGATTTTTTTTATCTTTGTTTTAAACTTATACTAATTTTACAGATCAATTAATAAATTAGTAATACACATAATAAGTATAATATTCTTTTACTACATATAATGGTATTATACAAAACATTACACTTTAGAAATACATTTAAGTTATGAAAATAATGAGATCAAATATTATGGTTAGTGCCAGTCTGCCTAAGAATCAGGCAGTGGTGAAAACATGACCAAAAAAACCCACCCTATTTGACATTGATTTCAGTTCATAATATGTAGTTATGCACAAAAATAACATTCATTTCCATTTTCTGTTCTGGTAATAGAAGATACAATTTGGTTGAAATGCACTAGAAATTAACGAATAAGGGGAGATAACTCTTTAATTTGCTATCATTCTAACCAATTTTCTAACCAAGTTATTTGATATTACCAGACACAAACAAACGAAAGACTAATACTTTTTAACTCAGGATGATGGTTAGTATTAAATAGCATGATTAACTCGGTGGGTTTTTTCTAATCATGTTTTAATTTTTACCTAAATTGCCTGATTCTTACAAAGACTGGCACTTTAAAATCATCAAAACATAGTATTCATGTCTTTATATATAATATTCAGTTGTTCTGATTAACAACATTGATATATAACCAATTATTGTCCTGTATCTATTGTCCATCTAATTTCCATGTCAATCAATACTGCTCACTTCAATTATTATCCGTGGGGAAGTTCTCAAACCTGTTTCCTTTACTTAGTTTATTTTGGCACCTTCCGGAGGAATGAAAAAAAGTGCACGGCAAATTCCTGGTCAGTTTTTATTTTTCTAAAACATAAAACACATTTGAATATTTTATCTAGGGCATGCTATGCCTGATTTTTTTTTACAGATGCGCAGGTTTGTCTGTATTTAGAGTAAATTTTGAGGTGAAAATACGGCCATTTTAGCCATAGGGTCCTCATAAACCTTAAGGGCATACGATACAGTTTTGAACCTGTATTTACAAGTTGATGAAAATTTGCATATAGGCTATTTTTTATCTGATTAAATCAAATTTGTAATAAAAAATATACCTTCATGTGCTACTTTTTGAGTAAAATGAGGTCGAAATTTTGTATTTTTGCTCAAAATTCAGATTTGTGTAAGTATTTTTTTTTTCGAAAGAAAGACGTAACTTTTTTGTTTTAAAAGATAAACACAACTTGTTTTTTGTTAAATAATCGGTAATTTCTGTATTTTATAAGAATCATTAAAAATTATGCAATTTTTATTCCGAAATAACTCTATATTTATCAAATGTTTATGAATAGAGGAAAAAACGTCATTTTTTGCTGCATGTTTATCAAAATTAAAAAAAAATGCGCTATTTACAGTTTTATAAAATTTGGGTCACATGATCTCCTTGCAAAATGAAACAAATTACTGTTTTAAAAAATAGGGGTCCATGCACTCGTTTTCAAATTAAAACAGTTTGAATGATAAAAATCAGTCGAAAAATGCATCTTTTCCCGATATGTCATAGTTTGACGTCGCGAAAATAACATTTTACGTTAGCAACGTCATTACCTTCCCTGTAACTGTATCGTATGCCCTTAAACGAAATACATTATAATTCTAATAACATATTACTAATCCGTACCAACTTGTGGAGCAAGGAAGTTACTGCTTTGGCACAAATCAATTCAAACAAACATACTGGTATATCACACAGTGATATCTACATAACAGTTTCACGGTGGGTATGGTTGTCCTGTGAGAGAACGTTCTGTGCTGGTGATTCGGTCCTGACGGGTGCTGGTGATCAATGAAAAAATGTAAACAAAGACGAAAATGATGATTTTTGACGTTTTCACTCATTAAAATGGAAGAAAACAGTTGGATTTTTTTCAATTTTGTTTCTTATGGGTTCATATGTAAACCATTAAAAAGTTGACCCTCTAAACTGTTTCAGTAAGCGTAACACAAAAATGCTCATTTTCAGAAAATCTAGAACTGAAAAAATAAATGCTCATCGAGTCCGCTTTCTATACCACAATCAACACGACAAAACTATTTTGTGAAAAAGCATTGCAATTTATTAAAATTTATCATTTTCTCAATTTATTCATGTCCTGATACTGTGCTGGTGGGTCCTGTCATTGTGCTGGTGGGTCCTGATACGGTGCTGGTGATTTTGGATAAGAAGTTGGTCATATTTGAAACAAATGTTACAAAATCAATAAAATTGGGCAGATAATTGTTGTCAATAGGATCTATGACTCCTATTTTAGCTCTTGTGCATCCATTTGGCTGTTTAATATGTGTTTTCAAATGATCGTAACTTGTATTACATAATTACATAAAAGGGCAACATCTTTCGTCCAATATCAGATAACAATATATAGTATCTAAAATAAGAATAGGTTTATTAAGATATTAAATGCACCTTACATTGATGCTTCAACAATGATCAAAGCCCATGCCGCATAGACATGTTTGTTAGCGCTCCGCATACCCCTCCCCACTTCCACCCAACCAACCCTCCTCATTTCCTCCTTCATTGTTACAGTGGTGTACCAACACAACAATTTATCACATAAATAATAACACAAAGACACACATTATTTAACAAAGAATGCTCGCAGGTACTGAAAGCTAGTTCAAAGCCGCATTTTCAACTAATAGATAAACCATGTTCTCATATACAAAAATCCCAATCGTGTCGATTAAAAAAGTCTCAAAACTTAAGTTCACATTTTAATGTTTGATGAAGCAGAACTTTAAAAGTGTGCAGTGAATCTTGTGCTCTCAACAGTTATTGTCATAATTATGTTTACATAAGACTTATAAAGGAATTAAGAAGGTACCAAGAAATATTTTACAGTTCAATTTAATGATCATGAATGGAAGGAAATGGAACGGAAGTTTACATAGGACAAAAAGAAATTGATAGTATTTTTTGGCGAAAGACTTAAACGCTTCTTTGCATTATATAGTACAGCTCTTCTATAAAAGCATGCAAAAAAAAAAACTTTGATTGACTTGCTTGCTATGTGTGTTTGGATGTTTTCAAACAATAGGTAGGCGGAGCTTCAATACATACTGGGATTTGATTGGACAAATACAAACTGACAGGAATTGAAGTTAATGTTTATTGTCCAAACAAATTCTAGTATATAGTAAACAGACTACTTACCTGTCGTTTACAAACATCCAAACAATCATATAAAGCAATTTGATCAATGTTTTGCTTTGCATTTATTTATAGAAGAGCTGTAAATTCTAAAAAAAAAAAATTTCTTGTGGTCGTAGATGGTTAAATCCTCAACAAAATCTCAATAACTTTGTTGGAACGAATAAAGGTTTTAAATCAAATTTTCGTGGACTTTTTAGCTTCCAACCTGACGAGGCATGTTAGCTGTTCGTATGCTGTTGCACCTGACGCACGGAAACTTTTACATTTCCATCTTCTTTTCTGAAATATTTTACCCAGCTCATACTTGACAGGATTGTTATCCTAGTAAAAGGTGTAACCAATGAATTGAACACAAGTTAAATATTTCACAATACTATATAATTCATTTTATGTGTCAATTTGATCGAAAAAAGTCGAAAAGAAGAGAGTTTTTTTAATGTCATGATTATCTGTCGCTTTCTAGATCTATGCTTAGCATTTATTTCAGATGACATGGACTCCTCACCCTGATGACCCTGCTGCCTTTCATAACTTTATCCGTATACATATATTAATAGATAAACAAAAGGCTGCAACTGGTATTTTTGTATTTAAAAAGATTCGTTATAACGAGAATATTTGTGGTGAATGGAAACTGTGAGGGTCAAAATCTTAAATTGCTAATAAATGTTGCTGGACCCAGTTTCGTTATCTGATCTGAATTTTCTGAAATGTGCAAGATAGATAGACATTGGCCTTTTGAATTTTTTTTACTCGGTAAGTTTTGCCCTAATTGCTTGAACTTTTGCAATATAAAAGCCGATTTCAATGAGTGTGTAGACAAAGGGAATATCTTTGGTTATCTTGCTTGCTGAACAGAAAAGTCTTTGTTAGGTTATGTAAACTACCCTACTTTAAGAGTCGACTAGTCCGACAAATGACACATCTGTCTGTCTGTAGGACCAGGCTACTTCGAAAGGAGGGTAGTATACCTTACCTAACAATGACTTCACGGTTTAGCTAACAAGCAAGCTAACCAAATATATTACCTTTGCCTACATACTCAATGGAATCGGCTGTAACTATTATTATTACACATTTGATTTTTATTCATAAAAATATTTAAATATTGAAAAGTAGGACACATTGTTCACTTCCTCCCCCGTAAATTTTCTTTATCAAAAATATTTATTTATTTTGGAATTTTGAAATGAAAAAGCTAAGACATCTTAGTTATGTTAGTGTTCTCTAGGTTATCTCGTCTTCATTCTCTGACATATTCTAGTCTGCCCTTTCATAAAATAGTGATTTTTTTTGTAGTGTTCTATCGAACTTTCCAAAAAAAAATACCTGATAACCGTTCAGACAAAAAAATTATGTTGAAAAAATCTTAAAGATACAGCAAGTGATTCTTAATAGCTATAAGATACATTTTTCTTTTAAAATACAACTTTTAAATCTTACGGGAAACTATTCCAAGCTTGAAACTTTCACTGTAACCTCGCTCTAACTTATCCCCCCCCCCCCAAAAAAAAACCAACCCAAATAAACAAACCCGCAATACTATTGTCATTCTTATAGTCAGCACTAAATTGTTCACAAACAATTGTGTTTTAAGCTGCTAAAGACATGATACAAACGCTCAGAAAGTCCTTTGTTCTATATTTTTGCTCTCCATTTTTATGCTAAACCTTTTACATTTTTATTTTATGGGTTATTGTTGAAGGTCGTACGATGATGTATGGTTGTTAACACATACTTCCTTTGGTTTCTTATGGAAATTTGTCCATTGCCAACAAACATACCACATAATCTACTTTATATAAGTATTGTATAAATTACAACGTATTTTGGTGATCTTGCAAAATGATCGTAATCCCGAAAATCGTAAACATATTTTCTTATCTTAAAAGGGGGCAAGAAGGGTTCCATTAACAGGCCAATAAATAAGATTACAGTTAATTTAAAAAAAAAATTAAAAAATAGGGGTATTTTTTCTTTCATAATAACAGTAAACAGATTCACAACAAGTCAATTTCAAGAAAGCAGACAACAATCAATTAGTCAATAACAGTACAGCATCAATGATCTTGAATATATGCCACTTTTAACTAAAATATGAAGGCACAGAACCAGGACATAGGAGCACAGAACCAGGACCGTTTTTCTTATCACCAGCACAGCGTCAGGACAATTCCATTTAACGAACTTGCACGACTTTTGCAATATAATATTGTTGTAATATACTTTGCATGGTACTTATGACGCATCAGAGAAAAATTAAGCAACAAAACAGTCGTTTTATTGCCGTTCTGATACAATGTAAACAAACCCACCAGCACAGAATTAGGACCCACCAGCACCTGACAGGACCAAATCACCAGCACAGAACGTTCTCTCGCAGGACAACCATACCCACCGTGAGTTTACAAATTCTGTAAACCAAAATTACAATGTTAAATAACGGATTTTAATGAAACTGTATTTAAACATAGACGACCTAATTATAAAACATACAATATAAAAAATGTCCTTGCGTATGAAATAAAACAGAACTCCGACAATGAATATGTGCAGAAACGTAGCTCGCTATCTAATACAACTTTGTTTATGTTTTCTATTTATAATCAATCAACAATGTCATTGTGTACGGACTAATTCACCCAAATAATACACGGTGGTATTTTCTAAACTGTTTTACATATAGCTCTAACGAATGACTACCAGTACTTTATATAAAAAAACAAGTGTATAATATATGCATTTTATTTAGCGATAATACTTTTCGGAATCATAGAGAAAAAATAACCATTCATACCCAAAATCATTCAATCTGTGAAAATATATTAGAATCTGAAGAAGAAGACAAAGAAAACTCACGTCAAAATGTCGTCTGTATATACAATACAATCATAACTATTCTCTCTAAATTCTCAAACACTTCAATGGCTACTATACATATACGTCTGTCCATTTTGACTCCATTAGTTCTTCTAACTAAAAACAAAGAAACTCGAAACTAAGCGGTACAACTTTAAACTAACCAATCAAATCCAAGTTATCATGATTAATGTATGGAAACGTTTCAGTGTAATAAAAGTTATAATAAGACAGTATATTTTGAAGTTTATCAAATATTAACATAATTATACATCTTTATTTAACAATTACAATTTACACTAAATAAAGAGGCTACCACATTATCCCCTGTGTAGGAAAAATGACTTCCACGTCATTCGACTCCTCCTTCCTCTGACGAAGAAATGTCGTTCTCGGCATTCTAAACTGGTATTTCACTATGATATTTCTTTCACAATCTCAATGATGGTACGTGTGATGTCTTTCTTCATTCCTCTAAACATTCCTTGTTTCAGTTGTAACTTTAACCGTTCTGCTTTCTGTAGCCAAGATGTTTGTCCAATAGCTTGTTTGGTGATATATCTTGTAAATATGTAGGTGGTTTTCTAATTCTTGTTCTTGATGGTTATTCTCTTGGTAGTGTAGGTAATATTCTGTCGTCTGAGCCTAGATGGTTTTTGCTGTGTGTTATCCTGAGCCGTTGTGTTATCTGTGTCTGACTCGGTATCACCTGATGTGTCTGGGAGCGTACTGCCATCCATCTCATCCTGTTTGTCAGAAGTTACTCCTCTGTCAATCTGGTCAGTCGATTCTTGACCTGTTATCACATCAGCTCCAAGAGGTGGCTCACCAGTGTTTATCTGTACTAAAGGGAAAACGTCTTGTCCAAAACCATTCACTTGACTACCATCAACTAATAACTGATCGTCACCAGCCAAGTTGACGTTTCCTTGTTGCCCATCTACAAAAGGTACAGCATCACTGTTGGTGTAGCTCTGTGCGTCTTCCTCTGGGAAATAAATTATATAGCCCTGCTCTGACTCCTCGTCCGATTCTGTGTCAGTTTTCTCTTTGGTACTGTCGGAGTTCGTCTTCTTTTCTTCAAGGACCGTCTTTATAGACTGTTTCCTTGGTGCAGAGTTTCTCTTAGGCTCTATAGCCTTTTCCAAACAGGGCAGATGTCCAATTGGTAGAAGGAGGTTTCTCTGTAGTGTTCTTTTGCATCCTTCTATTTTCCTTCTGAACCACGTAAACAGGTATGTCCATGTTATGCTGTCTAACAATCCTGTATGTGTCCTCTTCCAATTTATCTGCTATCTTATGCTTCCCTTCGAAGGCAACTACTTTAACAAGTACACGATCTCCAGATTGCAAAATGGCTCCATGGGCTCTTTTATCGTATCCTTCTTTCTGTCAACCTTGTGCTGTCTTTGCTGAACGAGATGCAAGTTCATATGCTTTCTTCAGACACTCCTTCATTGCTTCGGCATACTTTGTAAATGGTTCCTTAGTATTAGTATCATAATACCCAAATGCTATGTCCACAGGCAAACGTGGGTGTCTACCGAACATTAAGTACGGCGAAAAAACAGTGGTTGTCTGTTTGGGACAGTTGTACGCATGTACGAGACCAGCTACGTGGGACTTCATCTTTCTTCTGCGTAGTCTGTAGAGTTCCAATCATGTTTAATAATGTACGGTTGAATCTCTCTGTAAATCTGTTACCCATAGGATGGTAAGGTGCTGTTCCGGACTTTTCCATTCCTGTAATCTTGCAGAGTTCTTTGATGATCTTGCTCTCAAAGTTAGCTTCTTGATCAGAATGAACACGACTAGGCAGGCCATAGTGTACAATGAAGTTGTTGAAAAACGCATCAGTTGTGGTTCGTGCGGTCTGGTTCTTTATAGGCATTGCTAAAGCATATCTGGTGAAGTGGTCTGTTATTACCAAAATGATTTCATATCCTCCTTTTGATCTTTCAAGTTTTAAGTAATCCATGCAAATCAGTTCTAAAGGTTATGTTGTTTCTATGTTGATAAGTTGAGCTCTATCATTCGGAAGCTGTTTTCGACGAATGCATCTTTCGCAGTTGGTGATCCAGTTCTCGATGTCTCTGTTCACACCATACCAGATGAAGCGGTCACGTACCAATGATAAGGTCGTGTCTCTTCCTTGGTGGCCTTTATCATCATGTAAAGATGTGAGAAGTGAGGATATGCAGTTTTCTGGGAGAACTTGAAGTTTCACCTTTAGATTATATCTCTCTATACAGTACTCCGTCTATAATCTTTAGCTTCTCATAGTTGTTTAAGAACCATTTGTTGAGTGGTGAATAGCTCAGCTGTTTTTTTATCTGGTTTACGATGCTCACTTACACATTTATGCGGCCAAGCTTAGCGAAAGGTAGTGCGACGTAATCAGTCAAACACACTTTATTAGATTAACTCGTAAAGGAACGATCGTTTCCATTGGCCAATTCAAACCTTCGCCCTCACACCTGCGAAAATAGAACACGCGTACTATAAGTTGAATGGACTGATCAGTATTCACGTAGCCGGTCAAGATTGTTATAACCTCCATCGTCGTATTCACGTACATAATTGTGTTCTTGATTATCCCATAGCAATTCTAGTTTTTCAATGATACATGTATGTGCATGTACAATTCATTGAATTTATAATTTTGAGCCCCAGTAAAATTTTAAACTTTTAAATCTTTAATTCATATGAAACCAGTGAGTGGTTAAAATAGTGTTTATCAAATTCTTGAACCAATGCATGTATATATCATAAACTTAGTCCTCTGTGCACGATTTTATCATTTTCTACGCAAATATATCGTATAATCGTCAATTTTTTTTCTCTCTGTCTGTTACGATTTAACAAATCTGGCTGCTCATTAAATGCCGTGTTTTGAAGCCGCAGTTTACCGATTGTCACCTTATAGTAAACAAATAACAATAATCATGGGTATTGAGCACGTGTTTAACATGTACAATCAGATTATTGTTTATTTTAATTACAGATTCATGCGTATTGCGATCACCGGATTTTTACGAGGAGGGTTACGCTCAGGTCACTATGCATACGGAAAGTATGTCGGCGAATTTATTCCTGGAAACAAGCAATTAAAATAAGTAAACTTCTTCTAAATGTGGACGAATTAAACTGTTTACCTCAGAAAAAAGTATATGTACATAATGTAGGAGGATCGACTTTGATGAAACAGTTAGTTCTTTTTTTTAAGTTGTATTATCTGTCCTGTCTTTTTATTTTTAGTCTATTTGGTCCTGCCTTTTTTGTTTTTATTAGTTTGTCCGGGTTTTTTTTTTTTTTTTTACATAAATCGTTATTCGGCCTTTTTTCCAAGTTGCTCATCCTGCCTTTTTATATCTTTTTAGAGTTTAAGTTTAAGGTATTCGACTAAGAATAGTTTGATTTTTTTTGTAATTCAGTTTACTTAATTTTGAGAAAAAATTCCGAAATTCTAAGTAAATTCAGAACATGTGAACAACCATACTTTGTTTAGAGAAAAAAAGAGATGGCAAACCATGGCACAGTGGAAAGATATGTACTTTATAAACTCCAGCGATATATACTTAATGAATTTTATAAGTTAACTGTTTTGCTATTCTCGGTTGAAATTCGAACTTAGATTATATATTTGTAAATATCTAAATAGTTACAGAGAAAACAATTAGTTTTCAAAAGCGTGTTTATTCATTAAATGTATTGATAAAAAGGTGGACCCTTTCTAGTACATGCATTCAGTCATACTTATTAATAATTTTTTAATATTTCGTTTATCAGTTTATCTTACATGTATGATTTTGTATTTCATTTTAAATACGGAGGCATACTTCTCGTCACTTTGGCGGATAGTTTAACAAATGTTATGCATATCACTTTCTTACGGTATTAAATTAAAGGAGAGTTTTTTTGCCAATTTAAATCGAAAACAGTACATTTATATTGTTCCTTATAAACTACGATAAGATTATTTTTTTTAGTTCCACACATACAAAAGAAAAAAATCTTCGCCGATGTAACATTTCAATCTGTTTTACACCAAAATGCCTTCACTGAATTCATTTGAATTTCGTGGTGATCATGATAGTACATTGCATACTACGTCTTCATTCACATGCACAAATGATACGATTATTATATTTGATTTCGTTTCTATATTTCGGGGACATTTTGTCCATTTATGATACGTAAATTCTTAATGACCAAACGCTTAGCTACTGTGTAACTTTCTGTATCTTCGTTTTATAGCATGAAAACACCAAAAGAGGAATATGCAAGCCATTATAACTTTTTGTAATTATTGTAATGGATCAGCATTATGAGATCCTTATTATAAGTAACTACGACATTGAAAGAAATAAAAAGTGGTTACTTAATCATGTATAAAAGCGGCACATGTATTTTATTTTATCCTTATATGTTTCATAATGCGGTACATTATGTACACGATAATTACATGAAATATGTTGCAGCAGTATAATATTTCGACACAACAATTTGAAATTCACAAAACATTTATCTAATTCTTTTGACCAAAGATTTGTAAACTATACATTAATTGTCGAATCCTTGTTTTTACGTTCATAGTAACATAGTACATTCCATAGTCAGTCACCTGTGTCAATTCACGTGCAAACTACAAATGGTGTTGTATTTGAATCTTTCGGCCAATGAAATGAGACGTTACACGTTGTTTGTTTGTGATACGCCAGAATGTTATCAATGACAATCAAACGCTAAAATTGACTGCATTTCAATGTATCCAATATATCCAGTCTATGATGAATCTGTCTCTACGTTGTTCAGCTTTAACATCAACTTACTTCTGAGATGGTAATGAAGGATCCACAGATGCATCTGAAATAATCAATGAGCTCTGGTGGTGAGGTTGAGCAAGTTGCAGGTTACAGATGGCTTTCACTGACTTTGGCTGAATAGTTTCAGATAATCCTGGAAGTCAAGATAATCCATCGGCATCTGCATAAGCCTTTCCTGGTTTGAAACAATGTCAAAATTGTAAGATGACAGAGCTGCTATCCATCTGTGTCCGGTAGCATCAAGTTTTGCTGACGTCAAGACATAGGTGAGAGGATTGTTGTCCATTACTACAGTGAAGGTGTTTTCAAATAAGTAGTCGTGGAACTTTTCTTATTTTCTCAATTCACTCTGTTCAACCGAAAATAAATTATTTATATACTCTAGGCTCCTTATTTTCTAACGACACCCTAATACCAACCACGAAAAATAATACGTATGTCTCAATTATTTGCAGTGAAATTGTTTCTGTATTAATAAAGACAAACACCATTATAGAGACTGTCAGGTGCGGTGACCATCTTCATAATTTATTAAACACATAAAACACAAGACAAATGTCCACAAATAGTTTTCACCACTAATGGTATCAGTTTATTCAAATAATACACAATGACATCAGTTCATTCAATTGACATACGACCTACAAAAGAAAAGCGCATAATTAAAATATGAACTCTACGTATATAAGGCATGAACTGTTATACAGAAGATTAATCTTCCGATACACAAATACACTTATACACTTCTCGTTAGATGGTCTCCACCCTTGTCGATAACTTTTCTCGTGCACGCACGACTTTAAATACAAACGGAACTTCTTACTCTATTGTTATTGCAATTAGCACGCTACCTAGACTCTATGTCACTCTTGCTGAAAACATCTCTAAACTGTTTTAAAATCTTTTCCTTGTTGTAATTGCACATCTTACAAGTTCGATAGCATGGTAACTTGATGTGTAGGATCATCATCTAACTCAGTGTCTATCTCTTTATCAGCTACCTCAACTGGCTGTATCTCGCATAAGATGGCATTCGGCGAAATAGTAACTGTCCTAGTGGTGACGTTGCTTATGTGATCTGGAATAGTGCTGTTGTTTCTATAACTGTATGACTGACAACAATATAGGAGCCACATGTAAGTCAGTTGGAAAAGCTGCTTTATCAGTTGGGTGTAGCATAGCACATACTGTGTGGTACGACAACTCGCGATCTGTGTAACCTTGGACAAACACATCTCTGTTTGGAAGAATCTTGATGGTTTTCCTTCAGCTGATTTTACAAGTCCCAATCTGTTTGACCTCTTCTGAAGTTCCTTCTCTCTTAATAGCAAACACCAAAAGGTAAGGTACCAGTTGGTATGTAGGTTGACATCTTGATGAAACTTTGAACCAAACCGTAACTTGACATCTTCCATGATTTCCTTTAAGATGTTAGTACCAAGCAGTAGTGGAACTTCTCTGTTGTAATTGCTGTCAGGTACAACCAAAAATAAACAAACGTGACGACTAAAAGTTGTTGCTGCTCCTGGTAAATCTATGCTAGCTGTGATGTATCCTAAGTATGGCATATCTTTTCCGTCCCTACGTGGGCGCCAAATGTAATAGCTGACTTTTAGGCCTCAAGGAAAACTAAAGTCACTTTGCTAGGGTTCAGGATATTTATTAATCAGTAACATAAAACACCCTGTAATAACAATGATAAAGTTATACTAATTTTACATATCAAATATAAAATTAGTAAATAAACTCATCATAGATACCGGGACTAAATTTAGTATACGTCAGACGCGCGTTTCGTCTGCAAAAGACTCATCAGTGACGCTCGAATCAAAAAAAGTTTAAAAGGCCAAATAAAGTACGAAGTTGAAAAGCATTGAGGACCAAAATTCCTAAAAGTTTTGCCAAATACAGCTAAGGTAATCTATGCCTGAGGTAGAAAGGCCTTAGTATTTAAAAAAATTCAAATATTTGTAAACAGTAAATTTATAAATATAACAATATCAATGACAATTCATGTCAGCACAAAAAATGCTGACTACTGGGCTTGTGATACCCTCGGGGAAATAAATCTCCACCAGCAGTGGCATCGACCCAGTGGTTGTAAATAAACTCATCATAGATACCAGGACTAAATTTAGTATACGCAAGACGCGCGCTTCGACTACAAAAGACTCATCCGTGACGCTCGAATCAAAAAAAGTTAAAAAGGCCAAATAAAGTACGAAGTTGAAGAGCATTGAGGAACAAAATTCCTAAAAGTTTTGACAAATACAGCTAAGGTGATCTATGCCTGAGGTATACACATGATAAATATAAATTACACATAATGGTACTATACAAAACATTACATTTAAAAATACATTTAAGTTATGAACATAACGAGATCAAATATTATGTTTAATCGTAAAATCATAGTATTAATGTCTTTGAATATAATATTCAGTTGTTCCGATTAACAACATTTGATATATTCAACAAATATAAAAAGCATCTAAAATCAAGGAAATAACTCTTGATCAAAACTATGTGCTTAACATACTCCATAGTTAATTCAACCTTTTAAACGAAATACATTATAATTCTAATAACATATAACTAATCCTTACCGCCCTGTGGAGCAATGTAGTTACTGCTTTGGCACAAACCAATTCAAACAAACATACTGGTATATCACACAGTGATATCTATATAACAGCTTACAAATTCTATAAACTTAAATTATAATGTTAATTAATGGATTTTAATGAAACCGTATTTAAAGGTATACCTTATTATAAAACATACAATATACAAAATGTCCTTGTGTATAAAATAAAACATAACTCGAACAATACTTTAAATGTGTGCAGAAACGTAGTTCGCTATCTAATACAATTTTGTTTATGTTTTCTATTTATAATCAATCAACAATGTTATTGTGTACGGACTAATTCACACAAATAATACACGGTGGTACTTAAAATTTACTCATACCAAAGTCTTATCGAATACACCTCATACACGGGTTTCATTCGGTTTAGCGAGAGAAATGATCGTGAATGAATATTTAACGGCGGTCAAGTATTGAGAGAAGATCGTGAAAGTTCTGGTAACGGATCGTGAAAGACATTTAATCGAGAAGACATATGAAAGGTCAATACATATTCTAATTTAATTAATTACACAAACAAATTTACGACAAAATAAAACTGTTTGTCAAAATGGTTCAACATTATGGTCAGTATGTGAGAATATCCAGTTTTAAAATTACATAGTGATTACAAAATAACAAAAGGCAGATTGCTTCCTGACATTTCAATGACATACAAAATGTAAACAAACATGATTTTTTCACAAATTCGACTAGAAATTATCAAATGGTTCTCATAGTTATTTTGTATAAACATAATCTGAAACTTGGTAAATAAAGAACTATTTACACAAAAATAGATTTTTCGGATCGTGAAAAATCACGTACCGCAAATTTCAAGATCGTGAAAAGGATCGTGAAAGATCGGATGTTACGAAGACGTCCAAATTATTCTTCAATTATATCATAATTAGTATTTGTTATTGGTATTGAGAAAAGCTATATAGGTCAACATCCTCAATAGGTTTAAGCTTTTCAAAGTATTAATATTTTCAGAAAATGAAATGTAGTTGGATGATTGTAGGATGAAGCTTTTTTTTGTCATGTGAAGTACTCATTTATAACGAGTTATAGGATACCCACATTTTGTATATTGGATCCCATAAACTACATGTCCGTCATACAGGATTCACCTGACCCCGAATCTGCCTCATTTCATGGATGAAGATTCAGTCCGTATCGCTGATTCGTTAAGCTTGAGGATAAATGTCTGTTGTTATTATTATATAAGGTGTACATTTTCGACTTCTGCAAGGTTTCAAATAACATCGAACTCAGTATCATGCATCATTCGGCAATGTTCGTTTTATGTTGTTTAGCCTTTTGGATATATACCTGTATGCTATATAGCGCCATGGTATTTCGTGTATGGTGTACATGTCTGTCTGCATGTTTCATATATGACCATTATGACGTCAATTGTAGTTGATATTTTGAATGATAGTAAGATGTCTATGTCTGGCTGTCGGTCAGGGTTCATATACTTTTGACCTTATGTTCCGAATTAATTGGCCAATCATAACTTTTACATTTGTTAGTTTATAAGGCAAAGTAAGGATCGGAACACATTTATTTTGTCTACGGGATATTTGTAGAGATCTGTATGTCATGGTTCATCTGACCTTGAACTCTTTTTATGAACCGTTGACAATCCTAATTTAAAAAATAAGATGTTGTATGATTGCCAAAGAGACAACTACCCACAAGAGACCAAAATGACACAGACATTAACAACTATAGGTCACCGTACGGCCTTCAACAATGAACAAAGTTCATACCGCATAGTCAGCTATAAAAGGCTCCGATATGACAATGTAAAACAATTTAAACGAGAAAACTAACGGCCTTATTTAAAAAAAAATGAACGAAAAACAAATATGTAACACATAAACAAACAACAACCACTGAATTACAGGCTCCTGACAGGCACATACATAAATAATGTTAAACATGTTAAACATGTTAGCGGGATCACAACCCTCCCCATAACCTGAGACAGTGGTATAACAGTACAACATAAGAACGAACTATAAAAATCAATTGAAAAGGCTTAACTCATCAGATGGACAAAAAAATCATTAAGCGCATTAAACGCATTTGACACATCTAGTAAAACCTTTGATAATTTACTATCATATGTAAAGCAGACGAGACATTACAGCATTTGTGCTCTGGTATTCTATAGTCTGTAGTATATAGTTAAATCAATCCACATCTGCGTTGTATATAAAGAACTTAAGAAAGTACTGTTGCACAAAATGCTGGGTATCGTTCAATCTCAAATTACTCATGAAAGATGCTGTTTTGCTGTAATTTTTTGTTTAATGGATATCATTTTGGTTAAAACGTTACATATCCATATTATTGGTTAAATAGTGTCGGTCTGCCTGAATTGCACCTGACCGATTTTCAGAGCTGAATCGTTCAAACTTATTTAGACACGTTTTAGTTGTTTTTTAATCTTTCGAGGAAAAGTGTTGAATAGAAAAAAATAATAGCTTTGTGTCCATCCTTATCAAAATAGTTACAGGCTTCAACCAGTTGCAGGTTTATCAAATGGTAAAAGAAATACTGATTTCCGATTACTAGTAATAAGTCTGGAATCGCATTATCTTTCACGATCAAAATAATGCGTTGTCTGATCTTTCTCGATCAAGTTTGATGGATATTCAACAAATTCAAGGTTTTCATATACAAATAAATGCTTTTAAGGGAAGAACATACCTTAATTGTACTGTACTATCAGATACACCAAAGATTACATTTCAAATATATCACGATAAACTGAAATTTGACCATTATAGGTACAAAAAGCGTGTTATTTGTAATCAATTTTATCGACATGAATTGCGCCTTTTGTGTTTTTCCATTAAGTACTGCATATTTTCGTTGTCTTATTTCACAGTTATGTTGAGGAAGTTGAACCATTTTGACAGACATATTTTTTTGTTCAGATTTGTTCCGCGTTTTGAAATTAAGCGATTTTTTCAAAGATTCTGACCTAGAATTTTCATTAAATGTCTTTCACGATCCGTTACCAGAGCTTTCACGTTCGTCTCTCAATACTTGACCGCCGTTAGATTTTCTTTCACGATCATTTCTCTCGTTAAACCGAATGACACCCGTGTCATAGTATCGATCGGACTGTGTGTACTTTCTAAACTGTTTTACATATAGCTCTAACGAATGACTACCAGTACTTTATATTATAAAACAAGTGTATAATATATGCATTTTATGTAGCGAAAATACTTTTCGGGATCATAGAGAAAAAATAACCATTCATATCAAAAATCCTTCAATCTATGAAAATATATTAGAAATATTAATAAAGAAGTAGATAAAGAAAACTCACGTCAAAATGTCAAGTCTGTAAATACAATACAATCATAGCTATTCTCTATAAATTCGCAAACACTTCAATAGCTACTAGACATATACGTCTGTCCATTTTGACTCCATTAGTCCTTCTAACCAAAAAAAAAAAAAAAAAAAAAAACTCGGAACTAAGCGGAAAAAGCTTGAAACTAACCAATCAAATCCAAGAAATCATGAATAATGTATGGAAACGTTTCAGTGTAATAAAAGTTTATATAAGACAGTATATTTTGCAGTTTATTAAATATTAACATAATTATACATCTTTATTTAACAATTACAATATACACAAAATAAAGAGGCTACCACCTGTGTATGATTTGCATTTTGTGTTTGTTTATTTTGATACTAATTATCAATGGTATGTGTACGAACTGAGATGGTGCCGAAGCGCAGAGAAAATATATAGTAGGATCGTTAAATAAATATAACAAAAGTTAGTCACTGTCCTTGGGTAACTCAAGTAGTACTGGGTATTACTTACTCAAAGTTCAGCCATGTTAGTAGAACGATAGAAAAGTCTTGAGACAGGATAGTAAATGTAATATTTGTTTACTTCCGGTATTTATGTTTGGTTCGTATTTAAAAACAAATCGGATGGTTATCTTGAAACGCCTTAGACTTTGCATTCAACTATATATATATATATAAAAAAATGTAGTATGATTGCCAATGAGACACCCGTCCACAAAAACCCAAAATGACACAGAAATCAACCACTATATTACACTGTACGGCCTTCAACAAAGAGCAAAGCCCATACTGCATAGACAGCTATAAAAGGCCCCGAAATGACAATGTAAAAGAATTCAAACGAGAAAACTAACGGCCTTCTTTATATAAAAAATAAACGAAAAACAAATATGTAACACATAAACAAACGACAACTACTGAATTACAGGCTCCTGACTTGGGACAGGCACATAAATACACTCTGTGGCGGGGTTAAACATGTAAGTGGGATCCAAACCTTCCCCTTAACCTTGGACAGTGGTACAACAGTACAACATAAGAACGCACTATAAAAATCAGTTGAAAAAAGGCTTAACTCATCAGATGGACAAAAATACAAATGGACATGGCCAGGTACTTGTGCATCCCGACATATATATGGTTGAGTTCACCACAGAAATTTTAAAGGACCTAAAGTTAATTACGCGTATATATTATTGGGAACGTCAAGGGAGTAATTTAAAATCCAACTTGTTTAAACTATTTATAAACGATCCTCAAGATATATTTTCAAAAGAATGTAATCCTGCTGATCTCAATTCCAATGATATTAAGTGTTTAATGTATGCTGATGATGTCATTTTAATTTCTGTAACTCCTGAAAGTCTTAAAAATAGCCTTGACAAATTAAATAATTACTGTCTAAAATGGGGATTAAAGTTAAATACTTCAAAGAGTAAACTTATGATTTTTAACAGCACAGAAAGATTAAAAAATGATAAGTTCACGAATGGCATTTTGGATCTGGAAAGTGTTCGAAATTATACTTATTTGGGCATTACATTTAGTATTTTAGGTATTTTCACTGACGCTAAGAAATTTTTTTTACAAAAAGGGCATCAAAGCCTACTTCAAATTGCAACGTTAAAAGTGTTAGTGGTCATGAAAAGAAACTTTATTACACATTTTTTAATCACACTCTTAAACCTATATTATTATATGGTAGTGAAATCTGGGGGTTCTTTAATAATTTCAAGTTAAAGGCCTCATATGACTTCTGTTATTTTACTAAACTATTAATGAACTCCTCCAAGAGAACATTCATTGAAAAATGTTTAAATATGTATAATTGTTGTCTGCTCTCTGGTCGGGTTGTTGTCGCATTGACATATTCCCAATTTCCTTTCCTAATTTTATTAGAGGTAAATGAAAGAGCTACCACAGCAGGGGTTATGGGAGAGTTGCATCGATTGCCTCTTATGTTAGAAGTTATTGGTAATAAGATTTCATTCTATGTTAGATTACATGACAGCAATGATATTCTCTTAAGAGATGATTCTCTGACCTCTGAAAGTCTCAGAATCACCGATTATTTCTTTGGTGATTTTAATTTAATTAACAATAGTTAAATAAAGGAAAAGGATAATACTTTCAACTTCGAGGTCTCATAAAAGCGATTTTACCTATTATTCTACCTTTACATTAAAAACCCAAGTTTTAATACCCACTGTATCATGTGTATATGTTACAGGCATTTTCTAATTTTAGTCATTTTGTAAAATGACTGAAAACTTTAAGCATTTTCTAAAATGCTTGCAAGAGACAATTTTCTAGGCATTTTACAAGATACCTGAAATAATTTTATATAATGAAATATAAAAAACACAATTGAAAGCTTTAAACACTGGAAAGTTTTATTTATGATTTTTATTAAGAACAGAAAAGATTAAATAATCAAAATAAATTGTAATTAATTATTGCAAATCTCACTTACTCAGAACTCGAAATTTATTTATTATTTTCTCAAAATATTTTGATGACAGAACTAAAATTGAGAATGGAAATGGGGAATGTGTCAAAGAGACAACATCCCGACCCTAGAACAGACAACAACAGAAGGTCACCAACAGGTCTTCAATGCAGCGAGAATTTCTCGCACCCGAGGGCGTCCTTCATCTGACCCCTTAACAAATATATTCTAGTTCTTTTAGTTTGCAACCCGGATTCATTTTTTCTCAACCGATTAATGACTTTTGACCTTTTGAAAATTTTACAGATTTCAGAACCTTATGCTAGCAGATCGACTTATGGCGATTAACAGCACTGAGTATGTGGCGTTTAGAGACGGATACTTTTGTGCAACAACAGGGCATAACACATACCAAGAAACAATAATAATAACAAAATGATCCTTACTAGTAGATGGTTTGATAGATGTAGGAATTTTAAACCCTACAGAACTTCACTCGTAAAACCCCAGAAAAAAGAAAAACTAATATCACCTGTAACATCAGGGAAGTGATTGAAGTCAACAAAAGGGGGATCTAGAATAACCAGGAAAGTAACAAACAAATCAAAATATACGAATGTTTACACATACAGTCGAGTCAATATTTTAAGAGTTAGAAAGACAGATAGAAGAAAGATTTTAAACTTTGACAGAGTGACAATGATAAATTTGAAAATTGCAGTGAAATGATACAGCAAGCATTTCCACAAAAAATAGTTTTCCGCGACTTTTTAGAGATCGGCAGTTGAAGAATAACTATTGACAAACAAGAATGGTATACACGGGTATCCATTAATGATAGAATGGTGCATTTGTCGTAGGAGCAAGTCTGATTATTATGTTTTTATACATTCTGAATTTATAAATTTGCCAAAATAAGGAAATACATATATTGTTAAATGAGGAGATGGGTTTTAACAGCAGACAGAACATTTAGCCAACGAATTAAATCAGTTCGATGTAGCAGAAGAACGGCAGAAATATGTAGGATTGAAATCAATATATGATCAGAAGGTTTGATGTTGTGTATTTTGTGTGTTAAGATCTCATATGTCCACAGAAATCATTGATGATCCGCACTTGTGTTTGCATATGTAGGGCAAGCATATATGGTACTTGTTTTGGTTCAGGAATGGTAGTTTTAGCAACCATAAAAAGGTTTGGCGACACGTCCTCGTAAAATAAAATTACCAGCGTGGGACAAAAGCAAACGTGTCATAATTATTTCTGATCAAAGAGAAGTCGACCTAATTTTAACTATAGGTGTAAACATGGCATGCATGGCGTCAAAGAAAACACAGGAGTCTAATGAGTAATGAGACATAATTTTGACAGACCAGAGCTATCTGAAAAAAACAAACTGTTTTTCTTGGAATAAATGATGTATTGACCTTCCAAACGTTGTTTTCTCAGCGTTTAATTAGAGTACCGGTATTACCACTGGCGTCGTCCTCGAATGCCAACATTTTAAATGTTACTAATTTCTTGAACACCAAAAACAAATATAGCAATAGATGTTTATATAATAACAATATGTATTATAAGTTACAATTCTGTAAATATCGACAATGCAGTTTCTCATAGGAACTCCTACGGCTAAAACTGTGCTACTTTTACTCCCGCGCTTTTCTTAGAATGGAAAGTTAATATGCACTACCATTTGTTCAAAGGTCAAAATATAAGGCTGTGCAGCATATTTTCACCGTTTATATGCTCTGCATTTCTAAGAGTTTAAACTTACATTAAAATACGAACTGCTCTTACCTTGACTTTTAGAATTTCCACAGATTTCAATATGACCAATATGCATATGTATTCCTCACTCAAAGCTAGCACCTTGGATCAAACGTCTATCGCTATTGTATTATGAACACTATGTTAAATCGCCTGATTATGCTGTGAGTTGGTTCGATGACCCTGAAAACTGGTCTACGAAGATTTCTGGAAATAAATCCATCTGTGTAGAAATATCAACAAAAGCCGATGTATGTACAAAATCACCCTATTTGTAAACACAGGCTTAGTGCAAGTGCAAGGAAATCATAAAGATACTTTTGTAGATAAAAATTTCTCAGTCCTTGTTAAGCTGATTAACATAATTTATATAGCAACTAATACAGACAAATCTGGGTCATGTAAAATAAACACAACCCAGAGTGGAAGTGCAACTGACTTAAGTGAACAAACAAACATTAAACAAATATTAACATTGATTGACACAAATAATAACAAAGATTTAGCATCTCGTAACGACAGAACAGTTTCCACAAACAAATCAGGTCAGGTACATGAAACAAACGATATAAGTCAGTCAGATATGAATGTTGCTCATTTTCAAACCGACCAGATATTTGGTAGGATGGAGGCCAGTTTCACATTACCGCTTGACAAAATTTGTACACTAATCTGATTTATTCTATTCGAAATTTCAATTGATGGATCATTAATTACGATTAATCTATAGAAACAAACAACAACAATTTTGAAATGTTGCAAGATACAATTACTACCATACTTAAACCTACAAGTGATAATGACAAACTTGCGGCTCGTATAGTCTCTCTTGAAAAAGAAAATATCATCTTAAAGTCATATGTTAATGAATTTAAAAACACATCTGCCATCAATATTGAATGTTGAAAATCTAAAATTGAAACTCAAAAGTCCCAAATGGAGCTACAAAAAAATTCTCAGGACACGACAATTAAAGACCTACAAAGTGACATTTCTGATGTACAAACTAAGTTAAACGATAAGATCAGTAAAATTGAAGAAATTGTTTCAGCTTATGATTCAGTATCTGAAAATGTGAAACATAAAGAAGATGAAGTACTTAGTCTAAAATTACATTTGAGTCAAGACAATACAAACGATTTTCAGCAAGTGAAACTAAAACAGCCTAAAACATGAAATACAAAACATATTGTTCTAATTGGTACATCCAACATTAAGGGGATTGACCCAAATAAACTTTCCGCCAAATACTCTGCAGAAAAACATTAGGCATTCACATTAGAGCAAACTGATCATGTTATACAGGAGCTAGAAGTTACACCGGATATTTTAGTTTTGCATTCGTTATATATCAAATGCTGTTCGATATACCCCAAATGAAAAGAGCATTGAATATCTACATACAATTATTGATCGTGCTAGGGAAAAATTTAAAGATACCAAAATAGAAAGGAGAAGGTTCACAAAGGGTTAAAAATGGCCCTGATTTTTTTTATGTTTTTTAAATTGGGGCAAAAAATTACAAATTTCACATAGAAATACTTGTGATAATACTACTAAGACAAAAATATTTTTTCTGGCACCTTCCTTTACTATTTATGGAGCAATGACCCCTTACATGAGCATAATTTGTATTAAAAGGTCAATTTTGGTACTTTTTGCCCATAATTTTAATTGTTTTTTGGCATAATTAACCTTGGCCTCCATCTACGATCCAAAAAGTTTTGATATTGATGAAATCTATATCAAAATTGGAATCTTTTGATTACAACACATTTTAGATCGTAGGTGGCGGCCAAGGTGTTTCAAAAGCTTTTAGGTCTGAAAAATGCACAAAATCATCATATTTTGACAAAATGTCCAAAATGGGCTTACTTTGGCGAATATCTTGTAGTCATATGAAAAGAACTGATATTTTTAGCATTTATACTTTGGAAATATACCCATTTACAAATCAAATTGAGACCTTTTTGGTGTTTTATGATAAAGTTGATATTTTATGCCATTTTGTGCCATTAGTGAACCTTGTCCTTTCTCTCCAAACTCCATGAGCCGACGAGAGTCGTTAAATAACAAGGCACACATTTTGAGTTTGATGGAAAGGAAGATTTCAGGAATGAATCAAATGTAGAACTATGCGACACCAGTAATATGACATTTAAAGGGAGTGCTCTCTAAAAATATTTGGATCCTAAGGACAATTATCATCTATCGTATAATGGCACTAAAATGTTGGCATCTAACATTAGAGACACAATAGACCGGATTATTGGTCTCCCCCGAGAACTTCCATAAAACACAACGTTAACCAATACAATGATACACCTTCTAGAGCCCAACGTGACAAGACAAATGATTTTGTGCAAGATGATGATTCACAACAGTATATGTACAACAGAGGCCGAGGCCAGAGGCGGAAGAAGGAACAATCATGAGTTTCGAGGCAATCGTGGTTATTACCGCAGAGGACATTAAAATTAAAGGCAAAGCGACTTTATTGCGTTAATTTCTGCCAAATATATACGAACATTTATATCATTATTGTATTGTATAACTTTATTTGAATTTAGTTTTGAACATAGCATATTTGTTTGAGAATTCTTTTATCTTTGTGTGTGGGTGTGTGTGTGTATATTTGATATAACATCTTGTGAATTACAAAAAGTTTATTTTTATTTTTTTCTCGCAAATTACTTGAATGTTTTAGTACACATTTTAACAACACTATTTCTTAAACATTAAATTGAAGTAATGAATAAGCACAATAATATTATATTATCTAATTTATCTTTATGTGTTTGGAATGTTGGGGTATAATTTCTAAATCCTCCAACAAATTACATGACCCCTCATTTCTAAACAGATCATATATTATGATATTATACTATTGACAGAAACACATTTGGGATATAACACCCATATTAGTGTTGAGGGATACAATTTTTCCCAGTTTGTAGAGGCCTTTATATACTAATAAAGAATATTATCCGTCCAGGCAAAAACATTTTGCCAAAAAACAGTAAAGATTATCATTTGATAAAACTGACTGAAAACGTTTTTAATCTAACAAATATTATATATCTGTGTCTAGCCTATATAATTCCAAGTATGTCAAGTTATTTACATCAGTCTGATGATGATGTATTAGACAGTATTGAAAAGGATATGACATGCACTTTTAAACAGTTAGGAGCTTTTATATTATGTGATGATTTGAATGCTCGATCAGGATCAGAGCCAGATTTTTATACAAAATGATGTTTATGATACTCATTTACCTATATATAATGATTATTAATGTGATACTATTCAAGATTTAAGACATAGTTATGATAGTATGGTTGATGTTAGAGGTAAACAGTTATTACATTTATGTATATCTACAAAAATGAGAATTTTAATTGGAAGACTATTAGGAGATTTGTATGGTCCATTTACGTGCCATAAACCCACAGGATCTAGTGTTGTAGATTATGTTACTGTTTCAGAGGAACTTTTACCTACAATTTTATCTTTTAAAATATCAGATTTCATCCCAAATGTTTCAGATTGTCATTGTAAGTTGTCTTTTGGAATTATTCGTCACATTTATCTAGTAATAAATTTAAAATAAATGCATTTCCAGGTGGTTATAAGTGGACAAAATCATCAACAAGTAAATGTCAGGATGCACTTTGCCACTTTGTTTGCAAATCTCTTTTAAATAATTTTATGAATCATGAATATGACAATGAAGATTCAGAGAGAGCAGTTTCTGATTTTTAAACATAATAAATGTTGCTGCTACAAAGGCAAATATTTTTCGCCATAAATCATCTTAAAAAGAAAACCTAATTTAAATGGTTTGATTCTGATTTATGTGTAAAGAGGAAAATTGACGTAACTCTGTGCTTATGCATCCCATCATACTTTGAACGACAAAATTATTTTATGAAGTGACTCTGTACCTATGTATCTTGTCATACTTTGAATGACAAAATTATTTTATGATGTGAATCTGTACCTATGTATCTTGTCATACTTTGAATGACAAAATTATTTTATTCATTAATATTACTTTTACTGTTAACCAACTTTTTTTGTGATATACATTTTACGTGACTCTGTACTTATGTATCACGTCATACTTTGAACCACACTATTATTTTATATTTATTATTATTACTTTAACTGCTAAGTCAGTGTTTGTTATATCTATTTTGCGTGACTGTATTTGTGCATCCCGTCATACTTTGAACGACAAAATTATTTCATGTCTACCTGTGCGAATTTCAAACGCGCAATTTTACACCAGTACCCATACCCTCCTTCCTTGATGGGTGCATTTTACATAGACAAATATAATCATATAATATAATCAAAATGAGATTGTTAATTTGATGTATGCCTTTTTGTGCTTCTTCGTTACATTTGTTGTTTTTATAGTGATTAAGATGATAACACAATGTTGACTGCTGTACCCCTATTTTTGACATTTTTACCTATTATGTCTGTTTGTTTTGTTCACGCATCGGTGACTATATAATGGAATTTGATGCGACTGTCATACAAGTGAGAGGTTTAGCTAGCTATAAAACCAGGTTCAATCCACCATTTTCTACATTTGAAAATGCCTGTACCAAGTCAGGAATATGACAGTTCTTGTCCATTCGTTTTTGATGCGTTTTGTTATTTGATTTTGCCATGTGATTATGGACTTTCCGAATTGATTTTCCTCTGAGTTCAGTATTTTTGTGATTTTACTTTTTTCTAGTATCATGAGGAGAATTATTGTCAAAATTTCCGTATGATCCTATTGTCAGAGACATAAATGCTACAGAGAGTATAATTAATTGCGTAAATATAAAATGCGCACTTTTAAACAGTCAATCCTGAATAGCCTTGACAAAGAGATTCTGATCCGAAACAATACTGGAAACTTATTAATTCTTTAAAGGAGTCTACAGATGATAGTAAAGGAAAGTCAGTAGAACCAGAAGTCTGGTTTAATCATTTTTCAGATTTGAATAAATCTCCTTTAACTAGTGAGACAAAAATTAAAGAAATTAATTCTATAATAGAAAATATGGAAAAAAATAAAACTTTCTGTGAATTAGATTATAGATTGTCTACTAAAGAAATATTTGAATCATTATCTTTACTCAAAAGTGGGAAAGCCTCAGGTCTGAATGGTATTCCTAACGAGATGCTAAAGGCCGGAAGCTTAGATCTAAATCCTTTAATCCAGAAACTGTTTAACCATGTATTTTCATCTGGTATATATCCAATGCAGTGGTTATCAGTTTATTTATCTGCTGTTTTTAAGTCTGCTGATCCAAGTAAAACAGATAATTATCGAGGCATTGCCATTAACTCTTGTGTTGGTAAATTGTTTAACTCTGTTTTGAATAACAGACTAGATATTTTTTTGGTAAAACAAATCAGTGATTAATCCATGTCAAATTGGATTTTCCAAACAATGTAGACCATCTGATCATGTTTTTGTTTTAAAAACCATTATTGAGAGATATATTAGTAAAAAGGGGGAGGTAAACTATTTGCCTGTTTTGTAGATTTTAAACAGGCTTTTGATAAAGTGATCCATGAGGGTATCAGATATAAGCTTTTAACAAATAATATTACTGGAAAGTTTTATTTTATCATTAAAGATATCATATGTATAATAAAAGTGACCTCTGTGTTAAGGTTCATGTGGACCCTATGGCTAAAATGGAACTCAGAGTAAATTTTGACGTGAAAATACGACCATTTTAGTCCACATGAACCTTTAAATTGATAATGAATTTACTCCATGTTTTAAATCATTTATAGAGGTTAGACAAGGTGATTTTTTAAGCCCAAATATTTTTAAAATATTTATCAATGATCTACCTGACAAGTTTTTATCTTGTCCTGATCCAGTAATTATTAATAACCGTAGAGTAGACTGTCTTATGTATGCTGATGATAGTAATGTTTTTCAGAAACACAGGAAGGTTTGCAAAAGACAATTAATATGTTACATGAATATTGTTTAGAATGGTGTTTTGATGTTAATTTAAAAAAGACAAAAAGTATCATTTTTAACAAGCCAGGAAATATTTTAAAATGCTGCTTATATTTGGAGGTAAAAAGATTGAAAGTGCAAAATTATATAGATATCTTGGAATCACATTTACATCTAGTGGTATATTCAAGCAGTGTAAAGATGAATTATACAACACATCTTTAAAAGCATGTTTTAAGCTACAGAAATGCTTGTCATCATCTAACCCTAGTATTGCTACTTGTTTACATCTTTATGATCATACAATTAAACCAATACTATTATATAGCAGTGAAATATGGGGAATGTTAAGAACTGAATCAGCTGCATGTAAAAATGATAATGATTATATATTAGAAAAAGTTTTTGGTCAGGATTCTTCTAAAAAAAAGCTCATAACAAAGGAATAGGTCAGGTAAGGGCCGAATTTGGCCTAAAATTTCAGGTTCATCTACCTAAAGTTTTTGGACACTTTTTCACATTGCGATTAGACGTGTCACAGTTCTAGTTCTTGTATATCCCAAATTCATGTATTTGTTTTTGATGTTATATTTGTTATTCTCGTGGGATTTTGGTTGATGCTTGGTCCGTTTCTGTGTGTGTTACATTTTAATGTTGTGTCATTGTTCTCCTTTTATATTTAATGCGTTTCCCTCGGTTTTAGTTTGTTACCCCGATTTTGTTTTTTGTCCATGGATTTATGAGTTTTGAACAGCGGTATACTACAGTTGTCTTTATTTTAACACTTAAGTGTCTATTTCAATTGATTCGATTAGTTTATGTAAAAGATTTTAACCGACGTGGGCATTAAAACGCTCTGATTCAAGCTTAAATATGAAAACTCTATTAATTATGCCAAAAAACGTCACTTTTCAGAAGGTTTTTGTCAAAAATGAAAGTGGCCGCATCCGTGTTCATCCTCAACCTTTATATATGTTTGTAATATCATCAAATACAACTTACATTTCAATATAATGAATGAACACGAATGCAGCCACTTTCATTTTAGACGGAAACCATCAAAAAATTTACCAAAATGCTAAAATTTTCACAATTTTCTAAAACTTCTATATTTTATGTCCAAAATGGGGTCTTACTGAACCTACTCCTTTATGAAATATATTCTTGGTGTAAACAGAAAGTCAAGTGATATAGCTGTAATGTTAGAGCTTGGTAGATTTCCTATGTAACTATTTTATTATAATTTTATTAATATTTATCAATACTGTTATTGACTGGAACGTTTGAAAGAAGGATTATTATTTGATGCATGCATGTGTTTTAAACAGTAACATAGTTCTAATGTAAATACATGGTATTCTAGTATAGATTATATAGATTATATTCAGAGAGAGATTGAATTTTGACCAATCAATTGTTTTTTTATGTCAGCATGTTAAAAATAAGCTTTGTAAAAGTTTTTTAACATTTTGGAATAAACTGAAGAATCAAATAAATAACTCGGAAAAAGGGATGCTTGGTGGTTTTTTTTCCATAAAAAAATGTTATCAAAAGAAAATTATTTAGAATTAAAATGTCAATTGTTCTTGAACAATTGAGAGGTCTTTCCTTTTCGTAATGTAAAATACATGTTCCAATAGTCGTAGAATGCATTGAAAAGCTCTCAAACACACATAAAACCGTTAAAATATGACAAAAACAACAAATTCTTTTTTAGGACATGACCTTGACTTTTGACCTTGTGACCTTTGTAAAGGTCATTGCTCCACAATGTCATTATAAAAGACCCCATGGGTCTAGGACCTTGGTACAAGAGTTAAAGCTAATTTTGTCTTTTCATAAACCGTTAATGGGGGTTATGCCCCTTAAAGATATGTCAAAGCTCTTCGGTCAAAATGTAAAAAAGTTGCGCCTTAATAAAAAGTTGAAAGGTCAAAGGTCAAGGTCAACCTACACATTTGACCTTGAGGTATTTTTCAAAGTCACATGAATTGATGATGAATGGTGAAGATCCTAGGTGTCTACGACTTACAGTTTTTGAGTTTGGGTGGCCAACCGACATCGGTTAATTTTAATAGGGGCATAATCCTACCAATGAGTCGTTGAATCCTTTCGATCCAAATGTGACGAAGAACCCAGGTCTGGTCCTGAACAAATTTCACCCTTTGTTTTTCTTCTACCTATTACGGTTACGGTATTGGAATGGTAACAAGGTTTTTGGGTTTCGGAGGGATTACTCCGAACCGACAAAATATTTCGACTCACAGGGTGAGTTCCAGATAGGTATTCATGACACAGATACAAAGTGTGAACATGAAAGCGACACGGCTTACGGTTAAGGCTGCTAACTTCGTCAAAGTTTGGCGGAAGAATAATAATAATAATAAAATGTCAATTGTTCTTGAACAATTGAGAGGTCTTTCCTTTTGTAATGTAAAATACATGTTCCAATAGATGTAGAATGTATTGAAAAGTTCTTACACAGGTTATGCCCCTTACAGAAAGGTCAAATCTCTTCGGTCAAAAGTAAAAAAGTTGCGCCTCATCCACCTCAACGTTTTTCACTATTTACTATTTCTCTAAGTACAATCGTTTTTGAGATATCGACTAAAAAGTTGTAAGGCCAAAGGTCAAGGTCAACCTTAAAAACTTTTAAAACACACTGAAAATCCTTTAAATAAGGTCAAAAACACAAATTTCGCTATATGGGACATGACCTTGACCTTTGACCTTTTGACCTTTGTCAAGGTCATTAGTCCCCAATGTCATTGCTGAAGACCCCATGTGTCTAGGACCTTTGGCTATATAGTAAAAGCTGATTTTGTCTTTTCAGAAACCTAAATCAGGGGTTATGCCCCTTACAGAAAGGTCAAATCTCTTCGGTCAAATGTAACAAAGTTGCGCCTTAATGACCCAAACATTTTCCACTATTCAAAACTTCTGTAAGTATAATGGTTTCTGAGATTATCCCATAACAAGGTGTTAGGTCAAAGGTCAAGGTCAACATACACATTTGACCTTGAGGTATTTTTCAAAGATACATGAATTGATGATGATTGGTGAAGATCCTAGGTGTCTACGACTTACGGTTTCTGAGTTTTGGTGGCCAACCGACACCGGTTAATTTTCATAGGGGCATAACCCTACCAATGAGTCGTTGAATCTTTTCGATCCAAATGTAACGAAGAACCGGGGTCTGGTCCTGAACAAATTTCACCTTTCGGTTTTTTTCTACCTATTACGGTTACGGTGTTGGAACGATAACAAGGTTTTTGGGTTTTGGAGGGATTACTCCGAACCGACAAAATATTTCGACTCACAGGGTGAGTTCCAGATAGGTATTCATGACACCGATACAAAGTGTGAACATGAAAGCGACATGGTTTACGGTTACGGAGGTTTATTTTGTCAAAGTTTGCCGAACAAAAAGAATAATAATTAAAAACCAATTGTTCAGAGAACAATTGAAGGTCTTTCCATCAAAACAATGTATTTTGATATGAAAAGTTGTGAAACTAAGTTTAAAATGTCATTTCAATCGTCAAATGAGAGCTCCTAGTAAGCTGATTCCAAAAATATATTGTTTCCATACATTTTTTTTAAATAAGGGAGATAATTTGTTACTTCCGGTTTGAAAAATGTTACTTCCGATTATATTTGAATATTTACTTGACACTGATTCCAAAAATATCTGGTTCTATATACTTTTATATTAATAAAGTACAAAAAAATAGCTATTTCCGGTTTACAAAAGGTCACTTCCGGTTGTTTTTTACAAGGTTAAATGGTTTGATACCTTTTTCTAAAAGTTGTATATCTTTATCATGTATACATATAGAATAAAAGCAAAGGTCAAAATCTAGAACGTCAAATTAAGCTATGACCTTGAGATCAATTTCAAGGTCATAAACCAAGGACCTCAAATCAAAAGACCATAGGTCTTTATTATATTTAGTTAATGAGTTATATCACCAAACGCGTATTTTTAAATACAAGAGGGGAGAAAACTCCCTTTTACATTCAACGTACGCTTGCAATCAAAATTTACATCTTACGACATGTCGCAACTAACAATTTAGTAAAAATAATTTGTTGATATCTTATACAGTCTTTGGATATAAGTGAAAATAAGCCAAATTCAAATATTAGAATATGACCTTGACCTTTGACCTTGACCTAATTTTCATTTTTTGGGACCAAGGACCTCAAATCAAAAGATCCTAGGTCTCTATCACTTATGATTTATAAGATAGAAATTCATATCACTTATATCAGATGCATAAGGGGAAATAACTCTCATATGGAGCGGTCATATCGCTTCGGTCAAAATAGGACAAATCATGCGAAGGATATAACGAGCAATTTTGTAAAATAAATTTGTCATAATCTTTTACGGTTGCGAAGGAGATGCGCTAACAAGGAAAACAGTGTTTGGGGAGATAACTCCTACAAAGAAAAGTATTCGTTTACACAGGGTAAATTTCAAAAGCGCATAAACTGTTCGATATCATATACCAAATATCTAAGCGACATATTGCGAAACAAATGTTTATCGCAAGAACAAAATTAGGCGGAAGAAAAAAAAAAAATAATCAGAAGAAAAACAATAGGTCTTTCCACAGAAAAGTGGAAAGACCTAATAATAATTAAAATGTCAATTGTTCTTGAACAATTGAGAGGTCTTTCCTTTTCGAAATGTAAAGTACATGTTACAATAGGCGTAGAATGCATTGAAAAGCTCTCAAACACACACAAAACCGTTAAAAAATGACAAAAACAACAAATTCGATAATTTGGACATGACCTTGACTTTTAACCTTGTAACTTTTGTGAAGGTCATTGTTCCACAATATCATTGTAAAAGACCCCGTGGATCTAGGACTTTTCGTTCAAGAGTTAAAGCTAATTTTACCTTTTCAGAAACCGTTAATGCGGGTTATGCCCCTTAAGAATATGTCAAATCCTTTCGGTCAAATGTAGAAAAGTTGTGCCTCAGTCACCCAAACATTTTTCACTGTTTACTATTTCTGTAAGAGTAACCGTTTTTGAGATATCGACTAAAAAGTTGAAAGGTCAAAGGTCAAGGTCAACCTTAAAAAGCTTTAAAACACACTAAAAATCCTTAAAATAAGGTCAAAAACACATAATTCGCTATCTGGGACTTGACCTTGACCTTTGACCTTGTGACCTTTGTCAAGGTCATTAGTCCCCAATGTCATTGCTGAAGACCCCATGGGTCTAGGTCCTTTGGTTATATAGTAAAAGCTGATTTTGTCTTTTCAGAAACCTAAATCAGGGGTTATGCCCCTTACAGAAAGGTCAAATCTCTTCGGTCAAAATGTAACAAAGTTGTTCCTTAATGACCCAAACCTTTTCCACTATTCAAAACTTCTGTAAGTATAATGGTTTCTGAGATCATCCCATAACAAGGTGTAAGGTCAAAGGTCAAGGTCAACATACACATTTGACCTTGAGATATTTTTCAAAGTCACATGAATTGATGATGAATGGTGAAGATCCTAGGTGTCTACGACTTACGGTTTCTGAGTTTTGGTTGTCAACCGACACCGGTTAATTTTCAGAGGGGCATAACCCTACCAATGAGTCGTTGAATCCTTTCGATCCAAATGTAACGAAGAACCGGGGTCTGGCCCTGAACATATTTCACCCTTAGCTTTTTTTCTACCTCTTACGGTTACGGTGTTCGAACAATAACAAGGTTTTTTGGTTTCGGAGGGAATACTCCGAACTGACCACAGGGTGAGTTCCGGATAGGTATTCATGACACCGATACAAAGTGTGAACATGAAAGCGACACGTCTTACGGTTAACGCGGATAAATTTGTCAAAGTTTGGCGGAAGAATAATAATAATAATTAAAAACCAATTGTTCAGAGAACCATTGATGGTCTTTCCACCAGTAAGGATCTTTTTTTATATGAAAATATTAAAAATTTGGTTTTAAATGTCAATTGAACTGTCAAATGACAGCTTATTGAACGTTGATTCCAAAAATGTATGGTTTCTATGGAAAAAGATATAGATAAGGGAGATAATTGTCAACTTCCGGTTCAAACGACGTAATTTCCGGTATAGTTTGATAGTTTAATTGACACTGATTCCAAAAATATATGGTTCTATATACTTTTACATTTATTTAGAACAAAAAATAGCTACTTCCGGTAAACAAAAGGTCACTTCCGGTTGGCTTTTACAAGGTCACATTGCTTGCAACCTATTGCAAAAAGTCCCATGTCTTTATCATGTATACATATGAGGTAAAAGCAAAGGTCAAAATCTAGAACGTTAATTTTGCCAATGACCTTGAGCTCAATTTCAAGGTCATCAACCAAGGACCTCAAATCAAAAGACTTTAGTCCTCTACTTTATATTGTTTATGAGTTATATAACCATACATATGATATTAGATATAAAAAGGGGGAAAACTCACGTCAAATGTCTACGTACCCTTTCGACTAAAAATTATGTGTTACTACATGTCGTAACTAACAATTTTATGAAAATATTTTGTCAATTTCTTATATGATTTCTGAAAATAAGAGATAACAAGCCAAAATCAAAATTTTGATCATGACCTTGACCTTTGACCTTGACCTCATTTTCAATTTTTTGGACCAAGGACCTCAAAACAAAAGACCCTAGGCCTCTAACACTTATGGTTTTCCAGTTAAAAATGCATATCACTTATATCAAATATAAAAGGGGATATAACTCTCATATGGAGTCTCCGGATAGCTTCGGTCAAAACAAATCAAATCATCCTGAGGATATAACGAGCAATTGGGTAAAATAAATTTGTCGGTTTCTTATACGGTTGCGAATATTAAGCGATCACAAGAAAAACAGTGTTCGGGGAGATAACTCTTACATTGAAAAGATTTTTGTTACGCGGTGTCAGTTTCAAAAGCGTATTAATTGCTCGATATCATATACCATATATCTAAGCGACATCTTGCGAAACAAAAAAATTGCGAAGGATCAAAAAGTTGGCGGAAGAAAAAAAATAATAATAATCAGAAGAAAACCAATAGGTCTTTCCACGGAAAAGTGGAAAGACATAATTAAAAACCAATTGTTCAGAGAACAATTGAAGGTCTTTCCATCAAAACAATGTATTTTGATATGAAAAGTTGTGAAACTAAGTTTAAAATGTCATTTCAATCGTCAAATGATAGCTCCTAGTAAGCTGATTCCAAAAATATATTGTTTCCATACATTTTTTTTAAATAAGGGAGATAATTTGTTACTTCCGGTTTGAAAAATGTTACTTCCGATTATATTTGAATATTTACTTGACACTGATTCCAAAAATATCTGGTTCTATATACTTTTATATTAATAAAGTACAAAAAAATAGCTATTTCCGGTTTACAAAAGGTCACTTCCGGTTGTTTTTTACAAGGTTAAATGGTTTGATACCTTTTTCTAAAAGTTGTATATCTTTATCATGTATACATATAGAATAAAAGCAAAGGTCAAAATCTAGAACGTCAAATTAAGCTATGACCTTGAGATCAATTTCAAGGTCATAAACCAAGGACCTCAAATCAAAAGACCATAGGTCTTTATTATATTTAGTTAATGAGTTATATCACCAAACGCGTATTTTTAAATACAAGAGGGGAGAAACTCCCTTTTACATTCAACGTACGCTTGCAATCAAAATTTACATCTTACGACATGTCGCAACTAACAATTTAGTAAAAATAATTTGTTGATATCTTATACAGTCTTTGGATATAAGTGAAAATAAGCCAAATTCAAATATTAGAATATGACCTTGACCTTTGACCTTGACCTAATTTTCATTTTTTGGGACCAAGGACCTCAAATCAAAAGATCCTAGGTCTCTATCACTTATGATTTATAAGATAGAAATTCATATCACTTATATCAGATGCATAAGGGGAAATAACTCTCATATGGAGCGGTCATATCGCTTCGGTCAAAATAGGACAAATCATGCGAAGGATATAACGAGCAATTTTGTAAAATAAATTTGTCATAATCTTTTACGGTTGCGAAGGAGATGCGCTAACAAGGAAAACAGTGTTTGGGGAGATAACTCCTACAAAGAAAAGTATTCGTTTACGCAGGGTAAATTTCAAAAGCGCATAAACTGTTCGATATCATATACCAAATATCTAAGCGACATATTGCGAAACAAATGTTTATCGCAAGAACAAAATTAGGCGGAAGAAAAAAAAAAAAAAAATAATCAGAAGAAAAACAATAGGTCTTTCCACAGAAAAGTGGAAAGACCTAATAAACAGAAGAAATACAGTAAGGTCTTTCCCTTTAGAAAAAGGAAAGACCTTAATAATAATAATAATCAGAAGAAATACAGTAAGGTCTTTCCTTATAGAAAAAGGAAAGACCTTAATAATAATAATAAACAGAAGAAATACAGTAAGGTCTTTCCCTTTTGAAAAAGGAAGGACCTTAATTAAAGGTCTTTCCATCAAAACAATGTATTTTGATATGAAAGTTGTGAAACTAAGTTTAAAATGTCGTTTCAATCGTCAAATGATAGCTTCTAGTACGCTGATTCCAAAAATATTTGGTTTCCATACATTTTTTTTAAATAAGGGAGATAATTTGTTACTTCCGGTTTGAAAAATGTTACTTACGATTATATTTGATTATTTACTTGACACTGATTCCAAAAATATCTGGTTCTATATACTTTTATATTAATAAAGTACAAAAAATAGCTACTTCCGGTTTACAAAAGGTCACTTCCGGTTGTTTCTTTCAAGGTTAAATGGTTTGATACCTTTTTCCAAAAGTTTCATAGCTTTATCATGTATGCATATAAAATAAAAGCAAAGGTCAAAATCTAGAACGTCAAATTAAGCTATGACCTTGAGATCAATTTCAAGGTCATGAACTAAGGACCTCAAATCAAAAGACCATAGGTCTTAATTATATTTGGTTAATGACTTATATCACCAAACACGTATTTTTAAATACAAGAGGGGAGAAAACTCTCTTTTACATTCAACGTGCCCTTGCAATAAAAATTTATGTTGACATGTCGCAACTAACAATTTAGTAAAAATAATTTGTTGATATCTTATACGGTCTTTGAATATAAGTGAAAATAAGCCAAATTCTAATATTAGAATATGACCTTGACCTTTGACCTTGACCTAATTTTAATTTTTTTGGACCAAGGACCTCAAATCAAAAGATCCTAGGTCTCTATCACTTATGGTTTATAAGATAGAAATGCATCTCACTTATATCAGATGCATAAGGGGAAATAACTCTCATATGGAGCGGTCATATTGCTTCGGTCAAAATAGGACAAATCATGCAAAGGATATAACGAGCAATTTTGTAAAATAAATTTGTCGTTATCTTTTACGGTTGCGAAGGAGTTGTGAGCACAAGGAAAACAGTGTTTGGGGAGATAATTCCTACAAAGAAAAGTATTCGGTTTACGCAGGGTAAATTTCAAAAGCGCATAAACTGTTCGATATCATATACCAAATATCAAAGCGACATATTGCGAAACAAATGTTTATCGCAAGAACAAAATTAAGCGGAAGAAAAAAAAAAAAAAATAATCAGAAGAAAAACAATAGGTCTTTCCACAGAAAAGGGGAAAGACCTAATAATAAACAGAAGAAATACAGTAAGGTCTTTCCCTTTTGAAAAAGGAAAGACCTTAATTACAGGACTTCCAAAAAAGACAGTAAATTTGAATATTAAAAATTAGCACTCACTCTTTAAAAATTGAGACAGACAGATATTAAAAATAAAAACATATAGAAAGATCTGAGTGAATGCCCTCTTTATGATATTCAAATGGACGATTTTTTTTCAAGATATTTCTAACAATTGTTATAATTTTATAAATTTAAATAAATCTTCAAAATTTTTATGGCTCTTGACCCAAGAAAATGTTACTCTTATGGAAAAACTGGGCTGTTATATTTGTGACTGTTTCGAATTAAGGAGATCAGGAATGAACACTGACACTAAGTCAAGTGAATATTTGAGAATAAATACCTATATAATGTAATTTTATTATTCGTTTATTCACAATATATATGTGGTTTTTAGCTTGATTCTGACCAATGCTTATATTCCAAATATATATGTATATGCCTCTATTATTGTTATTGTTACCAATTATGTAAATCAATTGTATCTGATTTTATGCGCTTTATGGGCTCTGTAATTTGGGAAATAAAAATATTCTATTCTATTCTATTCTACTATATTCTATATCTATTTGCAACATTCCAAAATTATGTCTCTTCGAGATAAAACATAGAGATCATAACTGGGAACAAGTACGTCAACAAAGTTAACTATCTATATCTCCCAAGAAGAGGCATGTTTTGTATTTAAGAAGTGCAATTTAAATGTTTGTATAAATATAAGAACGATATTACCTTAGCTGTATTTGGCAAAACTTTTAGGAATTTTGGTCCTCCATGCTCTTCAACTTTGTACTTTATTTGACCTTCTTAACATTTTTTGATTTAAGCGTCACCGATGAGTCTTTTGTAGACGAAACGCGCGTCTGGCGTAACTATGAAATTTCCATCCTGATATTTAAGATGAGTTAACTCATTAACAATTTTTATAAAACACAAGGACCAATTATTCCAATGGTCCTTAACACTAAACAAACATGTTCATTGTAAAACCATGCATAATATGTCTTTTTACTCCACAAACAACTCAAAACTTCACTGGTTCCAATATAGAATTATACACATAATATTGGGCACACATACATTTTTATTCAAAATACTAATAAAACAATACGATACATGTTCTTTCTACAATGAAGTTACCGAGAATATTAAACACACATTTTGGACATGACGTAAAATAGCAGTGGATAGGACTCGGTGACTGGATTTATAACCAAATACAAATAATGATTTCATTTAACAGTGATATAATTTTATTCGGAAATTTAGGAATAACAGAAAATAATGAAATAAAAAATTGATAATATTTTAGCAATTTTTTTTTATCTATAGAACAAAACTGTGTGAAAATCAAAGAAATTTTGCAGGGCTGAAAAATTATCTACAAGATTATCTATTACTAGAAAAAAATAGGTTTTGTTTTAAAACGAAGCCTCTTTTCATTGCCAACCTCTACTGGAATCCCTGGCACCATTTCAAACATAATGTACACTTAATCAACTTAGCATTACCCTTTGTTATGTTACTGTGTAAATTGTTTAGCCTTCTCCGCACTACCATACAAGCTTTATATAATATACTGGTATATGTTGTTTATTGTTTTGTTCTTGTTTTATGCCTAAAATAGCATGAACATTTTATAATATCTGTTTTGTGTTTGTATGAATTATTTACAAGGGAAAACAAACTTTGCCAAATTCATTTAATGTTGTAAAAAACAATAAAGTATGTAAGATTTAAAAGAAAATATATGAATTTAAAAAAAATTAAGAAAATTAAACATTAAATTGTATTTCTTTCTATTCTATTGAAACATTATAAGTATGACTAATGGACAGTTAAATATAGAGTTTGTTGAGAATCGTCATACACGTGAGATGTTTAGCGCTTTAAATCCAGGTTTAGTGCCTGTACCAAGTCAGGAAGATGACAGTTGTTATCCATTCGTTAGATGTGAATTAGCATTTGATTTTGCCGTTTGATTTTATTAGGAACTGTCCGTTTTTAATTTCTACCGAAGTTCAGTATTTTTGTTATTTTACTTTTTCAGAAGCATGCACTTTTGTTGTGATAACTACTCACACCTATTCCTAGAACAGTTAAATTGTCGGTAGGTCAAATGATATTGGCATGTATGTAATAAACCTTTCGAATTTTTTTTTTTTTTGAAGACTTATAGACATTTGAATTGTAACTTTTCGCAAACAATAAGATAGTCTTCATCCTTTATCTGAAGAAATCAATTCGTGTAGTAGAAGAATTAAGACAAATTATGTCTTAATTGGCATTTCTTTTACACTCTGTACATATTTTATTCTAGAAAATATTTATAGGTTTTTTAACGAGTGAAAATTGGATATCGCTTGATATCAACTCTAGTTATTTAAAATTATATAAAATCGAGAATGGCAATGGGGAATGTGTCAAAGAGACAATAACCCGACTAAAGAGCAGACAACAGTCGGAGGCCACCAATGGGTCTTCTATGCAACGAGAAACTCCCGCATCCGGAGGGGTTCTCTAACTAGCCCCTAAAAAATGTATGATAGTTCAGTGATTATGGACGTCATATTTAACTCCGAAATATATACAAGAAACATAAATTAAAAATCAAACAAGACTAACAAAGGACAGAGGCACAAAGATAGAGCAGGGTTAAACATACACCTGTAGCTAATGTAGAAAATGAAACACACAGCAATATGCACATTAAAACGCACTTTAAGAAGTCCGAGTCCTAAAAAAATGACATTGATACATTAATTAACAAAGGACTACCAGCAGTTACTGACATACCAGCCCCAGATCTCAATTTGTCTGATTGAAAGATTAAGTCTTCATCATATGAATATCAAATACAATCCCACCCGTAAGGCGTTTAGTATTATATCATCATAATATATATGAGAAGAACATAACCCGTATCATGCCAACAACTGGTATAAGAATAAATATGTTTATGTCCGATGCAAAGACCCCATAAGTGAATCAATATAAAATCATAAATATGTTATCGTTCCTGACTTGACAACAGTATCGTAACTATACCGCTGCTTGATAAGTCTGTTTTAAAGTTTTGTTACCTTTTGGGGTGAATTTTGACATTTTTGTGTTTTGTAAAGAAAATTGAAATAAACTATTTAATGTGAAATACATGAACGAATAAGATGTCTGCATGTTGAATTATATTTAGGAACGAAGTCCTTGTACCGATGATAACATATGTCTTTTTCTGGTGTCGAACTTTAACATCAGACATTTAGAAAAAATAATATTGTACGCTTCAGAGTGTAAAAAAAATGGATAATAAGAATATTGCCAGGTGGAAAGTGTGAGTGTTTTTTTTATATTATTGGAGAAATCACATATTTCCTTTGCCATCGAGGAAATGTATATACTCTAAACCTTCGTAACAGTTTAGTGATCTAACTAATAGTCGATGGAATTATCGATATATCGTCCCATGATGATTCTGGATAAGCAAATCAAATTAACGCAGTTTGCATATCACAATATGTATCACATTCCGTGCAGTGCGAATTGAAACATGTGAAATGTATCTCGTCATGCAAGAAATAGATAATAGGCCACAACCATAAGTTAAGTTGTTTTTATATATTTATTTTTATCTAGTTCTTATTCCGACAATTTAAAACTATTCTTTGCCATGATATGTTCACCAACACGGTTGTAGTCCTGTTATTGTAGTAGTTTAACTGTATTCAATTACTGTTATCTGCAATTGACATTAAAGTGGATGAAGCAGTTCCGTCACATCATGTGCTGAAATAAAATAAAAAAAGTACCGACCACTGCATGATTGAATGAGTAGCTTTTGTATGATTTGTCATTATGTATCTCGAATACTGAACTGACATTTATTTGTGGATAGTTTTCATCAAAATATATGAGAAGTTTCCGTTATTTATCTGTATATTGTAATTGATCAAGGAAATAAGTTATATTAAAAGGTACCTTTTTTTTGTTGGTTTCGATAACTTTGCAATTTGCTTGTCAAATCTAAATAGGGATTCTTTAATATAGATTATTCTGATAAAACCATATATTTGAAAAATATGTGTACTAGTAGAAGTAACAAATTAATATTACCTTTTTTCTTTAGAATCCACCTTCTATATACACAACAAACTTTTATCATAAAATTGATAATCACTGCCACTCCAAATAATGTTCCAAGAATAATAACCCCTGTTAAACATACAGTTTAGGATTACTGTTTAAATATGTAATATGAGTAACTAGAGAGAACGTTAGACAGTCTGCATTCGATTTTCATTATTGAAAGAGTTGTTTATAGTTTTACTTTTCAGCTTTTTCTGGTTTCGATTTATCGAGATTTAATGTCAGATAGATTTTCGTCAATAAGCGTTTGGTTGATATCAGACATGGGGTAATGCAAATTTGTAATTGTAATGGATGGGTATGCATTTAATTTTTCAAAGTAATTGCATGTTATTATATGTAATGCAACAATTTTTGCATTACAAGTAATTGTTATATAATGCATTACTTGAGAAAAAAGTTGTGCAATTTCATGCATTACATATCATTACATGGCATTACTGTTTTCACATACAATAGTGTATTTTCCACAGATTGTTGGAGGTTTAGCTTTAGGAAAATTAAAGATTTCTGGATTTATTAAGAAAATAATCATTTGGTATTGACTGTTTTTATTTGAAAAGCATTTTTGTGTGCTATTGTTGTCAAAACATCAATGAATAACTTGTCAGGATTAAATAACAGAAAATTTACCATTGCCTTTTTTTTTTTTTTTATTGATCTTTTTGGTGTTCAAACTACAGTGCATACATACATTTTTACAAGACATAGTGAATGACATGACATGTATGGTATTGTTATACTATTGACATTATGCAAATAAGACATAGTAAAAATTTACAAGATAGTGGTGTGAATATTCAGTATATGATACGTCTTAAGAATACTTTGGAATACATTATACTATAAAATTATTAAAAAATAAATTTAATTAAATAGCTTTCATGAATTCCCCCCATCTGTTGACAAATGACTCGTGTTTGTCTTTAGAAATATAAAAATATTCTAATATCTCCAGACGTCTTTTCAAAAATTTAAGAAAAGCTTGCACAGATATGAACAGTCTGTCTAATTGTGTGTTCTTTACATAATAAATGTAATATTTTGCCTGTAGAATGCAATAATTTAAAACTAAGTTATCAGAATTCAATACACCAAAAATGACACTGTCTTTATTCAAGAATAGTTTTTCTCCAAAAACTGAATACCACCAATTTGAAAAATTTCTCCAAAATTGTTTTATTTCTGTACATTCAAAAAATGTATGCTCTATAGTTTCTATTTCTTTACAACTGGCACATTCATTAGTTAAGGAAAGTTTATATTTTTCAAGAAGATAATTATGTGAGACTATTCTGTGTAATAATTTATATTGAAAAGATTGTAGTTTGCTTTCTATAGTACATTTGAAAGCTAATGAATAATTTTTTTTCCATTTTTCGTCACTAATTTCTATATTAAAACTTTCTTCCCATCTTTGTTGTGAAATAGGAGAAACACTTCCCCGATATATAAAAAGTGAATATACATCTTTAGCAAATAATTTACTAATAGGCATTTTTTTATTCTCATGCTCAAAAACGAATCCAAATGAGTTGCTGTTAGGTGACATGTGTTGTAATAAAAAAATCTTTCCAGTCACGTGGTATAGCAAGCTTAATAGATAGAATGTCTACAAAAGTGACATTCAGGTTATTTTTTTGTCAATAGCGTCATGAGACAAACATTCGTCTTTATCATCTACAATATCATTGATGAACCTTATGCCTTTCATATACCAAAATCTGTAAAAAATACTCTTTTGATCAATTTTGATAAACGGATTGAACCAAATAAATTCTTTTCTAACATGAAATGCATTTAACGGGATGAAAATACCCTTGAAACTTTTCCAAGCAGATAGCACTTCTATATAAAAAAGAGGTGCTTTACAATTCAAAAACTCAAATTCACATCTGCTCATAAACAAGTCCTCTAAATCAAAAAGGGAGAAAAATGCTTTGAAACATGTTTCCATTTGGAGTCATGTTCTGACAGAAATCTTTTTACCCACATAATACGAAAGCATAACAGCTGTACTTCAAAATTTGGAGCTTTCAGTACCCCCCCCCCCCCCCCCCCCCTCGCTAGGAGACTTTTGAATAACCTCCGATTTAACTTTCGGAGTACTACCATTCCATAAAAAACTATTAATAACACGTTGTATTTTAATTACATAAGATCTTGGTACATGTGTAGATGAAATGACATAAATAAGCTTCGATATTGCAAGTGATTTAAGAATTACAATTTTTCCAATAAAGCAAAGGTTTCTGATCCTCCATAGTTTAATTATTCCATTTTTTCTATGCATGTATTTAAATTAGAACAAACCATTTCTTCACAAGCATTAAATTTTAAACCTAAGGTTTTAAAACCATCTGTCCATTTAATAGGAAGGGAACCTTCTTTGTTAAACTTATTTCTTCCAATCCATGTTGCTTCGGTTTTAGAAAAATTTACTTTTAATCCTGAACACTTCTCAAAATCGTGAAAGGAATCTAATAAAATTTGTGCGAAGAATACATCTTTCAAAAAACAAGTGGTATCATCAGCCAACTGTGAAATTTTGATTTCAGTATCCCCAATTTTTATACCAGATATCTGATTGTTCTTACGAATACTTATTGCCAGCAGTTCAACGGCCAAGATAAATAAAAAAGGAGACAAAGGACACCCTTGTCGAACACCTCTCTCAATTGTGAATGGACTAGAACTAAATCCATTATTAACGACAAGAATAGATATATTTGAGTATAAAGTTAAGACCCATTTCCGGAAATTGCTACCAAAATTAAAACAAACCAATGCTTTTTTAATTAATTTCCATTCTAGCGTATCAAACTCCTTTTAGAAATCGACCAGTAATATAAGCCCTGGATAATTCTTTAAAGTAGTTAACAATATAATATCAGCAATGAGTCGTAGATTTTCACCAATGTATCTACCAGCCACATATCCCGTTTGGTCCGGATCTATAAGCTTTGGAAGAAATAATTTCATACCTTCAGCAATAACTTTGGCTAATAATTTATAATCAAAATTTAAGATAGAGAGGGGATGCCAGTTCGACAAGAGTGTTCTATCTTTATCTTTCTTTGGAATGAGAGTAAGAATACCCCGTCTTTGGTCTATTGAGAGGGTTCCGGTTTCGAAGGAATATTCATAGCTTTCTAAAACATATTTTTTTATATCAATCCAGAAAAATTTGTAAAACTCAGCAGTAAGCCCGTCTGTACCAGGGCTTTTATTATTTTTAAATGTTTTTAAAACTTTAACGCACTCAAATTCTGAAATATCTGCATCGCATATATCCTTTTCCAGATCTGTAAGCTTAGGAATAGAATTTAAGTAAAAAAAAATTGAATCACCTGAATATTTATCAGGGTCTTCTTTAGATGCGTACAAATTTTCATAGAAATGTCTCTCTTCGTTCAGAATTTTTTCTTGTGACACAATTTCAATGTCGTTTACAACTAATTTGTTTATACATTTATTTTTATAATTGCGTTTTTCTAATGATAAGAAATATTTTGAATTTCTTTCATTGCCTTCACAGTGCTCGGCGTGTGATCGTATAATAGCCCCCCTTGTTTGATTATTTACTATTTGCTCTAACTCTTCTTTAACAGTGTCTAATTCAACCAAAAGATTATTTATATCTTTATCTAAATATGTACAAGAGAGAGTTTTCTGAATTTCGTCTTGTCGTTTTTTTAAATTGGACTCTCTTTCCCGTAATTTAATGTTTTTATATTTCGAATACTTGATGGTTGTGCCTCTTATTTCACTTTTTATGGTATCCCATTTCAAATTTTTATTTTCTAAATTGTAATATTTATTATTACATTCTGATAAAGTGTTTTTTACTATATCCACATAATTATTATCTGCCAGTAATCCCGAGTTGGATTTCCAGAAACCGGGACCTCTCTTACTAAAGTTTTCGCCGGACAGTTTGTATAGACGGGACAATGGATGTTTTGGTAACACTGCTAGACAAAAAAATCGATATCAACCAAAAATCTAAGCGACATTGTATAAGAGGGGTTCTTTGACGCCAAGTTTATAATCTAGAATCAACATTTTGTGTCCTCCAAATATCACATAACTCAAATTCTTCTATAAAATCTTCTAATTTACTCGTATATTTGCCAGGTGTGTTATATTTTGAACCACCCATTTTGTCTAAAAATGGATTAAGTATCGTATTAAAATCTCCACCCAAAACGAGATTTTGATCTAACCTTTCGTTTAATAAAACCTTGATTTTTTTCAATATATCCTATTTGTTCATTTTCAAAAGTTTTCGTGGGCGCATAATAATTTACAAAAACAAAATCTGTGTTATCAATTTCAACAGTTAAAATGAGATACCTTCCGTTTTCATCTGCATTTTTTTCCTTTAATACATAATCAGTTGAGCAGTTAAACAAACTAGCAACACCTCTGGAGTTCGTTTACCCGTGCGAAAAATAAATATCTCCACCCCATTCCTTTTTCCATATAGTTTCATAGGATTCATTACTGTGTGATTCTTGTAAGAAAATGATGTCGCTCTGAAATTTTTTCAACCAAAGAAACATAGATTTGCGTTTAAAGGCGTTTACAAAGCCATTTACATTAAGAGACGTTAAATTGATACAATAATTAGCCATTATCTAGTTTTGGCTTTACAGTCATTTAATTTCATATGTAATATACGTAACGTACTTCAACATTATATGACTAAGTAGAAAAAAAATACAGAAAAACATATCAATAATACAATACAAAAAGAGAGAATTCTCTCTGTTCGGTCTGCCTGACCTAAACCATATGTTTAATATTAATGTTTCTAATATTCATTGTTCAGTCTCAATAAAACACATGTAACTTTCATTCATTAATGACAACAATACACTATAGGTAAAACCAGTTACGGTTTAGAGTACATGTAACTTTCATTCATACATAAAAGCAATACAATTTACAACCTTTACTATAGATGACCCAATTACGGCTTAAAGTACACGTGCACAGGTACACAGACATTCTTGTCGTAAATTTTGTTTACCTTTTAATGTCGACGTAAGAATGTGGGACACAGTTGTAATTGCCAATATATTTTTCATAGCAACAGAAGGTTGCATTTATCATTGGATTCATGAACTTTATGGATAGTTGTTTGCATATATACGGTTGGAATTACAAGATTTGTAATGGGTGAAAAACGTATAATAGTGCGCTTATAAATGTGAATGGATGTATATATACTTTTTGATCACCAACATAGGCTAGCTGGGGAAATGTATTCATGCATTACAAAAAAAAGAAAATCAGGATTCATTTTATAGAATACCCTCTACTAGAGGTAACATGTTTATTCTACCGTGTGCATGTGCAATTTATGTAAATATATTGTCAACAAAGAAAAAAAGTGGGATTTTTTTCCTCCGGGATAATAGTAATACAAAAAGAAGATGGTTACATCATGATGTCTGCGTACCAGTACCGTAAGTAAATTATTTTATATAAGATCGCAATATATGCTGCATGTGTTTTATTGACTTTTTTAATTCATGGTGACATAATTTAAATAAAGAGTCGGATAAACTTCTATGTACATTAGTTTTGTCTACAAATGACCTAAGTATTTCATTTGAAGTTCATTTACTTATAAATCGCTTGTATTTTATAGGTAGTGGTGAAATTTTTAAATATACATTAAATAAAATAGAGAATGGATACTCTTAGATACTTTGAAAAAGTTGATATATAGGCTTTGAAAAGAGAATACATGAAACTTAATATATAATATCTAACAAATTGTAAACCTAAAAGAAAAGAAAATTTGTATTCAGTATGCTTTATTACATGTTAATTATCTATCAAGATGATATCAAACAACAGTAAGTTGATTTAAAGTTTTATTTTTTACATTTTGCGGAGAACCGACTTTACTCCCTCCAAGATAATATTGTGTTTCCTTGATTCTATCTTTGCTGTACCAGATGGCGGTGTACGTGAGGAAATAATAGTTATGTTAGGTGCATCTATGTCTTTTAAATAGTCAAGTATCCTTGATCCAATTCCGTAGTCTCTGTCATCATCGTACCCGTCGTGTGTATGTCCGTCTTTGTCTGTAAACCGATATACCAATGTGTTGTAAGTGCATGCTGATACTGGGCCCTGCATTATTTGTCGGGCAGCTTCACGAACTTCTGCGTATGTGGTGGTGACAACAGCTGTGACACAATACGTGTGACCATTGACATAAACTTCATTAGAACTAGTTTGTTCAAATAGGCCAAATTTAGATTTGCTAGTATCAAAAATAGCCAATGCTTTTGGAGTTGACACTTTTTCAACATATTTGGATCCACTTTTACTGAAGAATAGACTGCTTCCTTTAATTTTAGTATCTACATCTATTTCTTTATACTCTTTTTGTTTTTGTACCAGTCTTTTTCTGTTTTCACGCATATCGTCCGGAAATTGTGGAGTTATGTATATGCCATTTAGTAAGTCTTTGTTTTGTTTGCCTATTGTTCGTGCAGTGTTAATGACATGCTCCCGGTCATTGTAGTCATGGAATTTAACAACTATAGGACGGGTGCTGTTTTGATTTGTCTGGGTCCCTATTCTGTGGGCTCGGTCAATTTTAATGTTTTCTGTTATTTTCAAAACATTTTTGAAAATCAATTTTAATTCCGCTTTTACATTTTCGTCTTTACGTTCATGAACCCCTATTACTTTAGCATTTTCCCTCATGCTTCGTTCAACCAGGTTTGCTATTTGACTTTGTTGACAATCAAGTTTAGTTTCTAAATGTACAACATATGACTTCATTAGATTTAATTCCGTTGTAAGATTTGTGTTTTGATTTCTGACTTCGGCTATCATAGTTGTTGGATCTTCAGTTTCTGTAGCAACAGCTTGAAGTCTGTCTTCAATGACATCTTTGGCGTATATATCTTTTTTAATACCATGTATTTCTTCATTTTGTGTTTCAAATTTTATTATTAGACTGTTAAGTTTTTCTTGTATACCTATTATACAACTAAGAAGTTTGTTGTTGAATGTTTGCTCATCAGAGTATTCACCGAGGTTTTGTTCGAGTGAGCTCTCTGTCTCCGTCATGTAAGTATCTGCCATTTGCATTATATCTGTGTATTGATTACAATTGAAAGTTTCTGTCTCTATTTCTCTTTCACGTTTACGAGTTTTTTGTTTTTCACTCATTACCTTCATTCATTGCTTTCAAAGTAAGTTTGTCATGTGTTAATTTCCGGTAAAATTCACTGCTTCACCATGTTAAAGTTGAAATTATCAGGCAGATCGAGCAGAGAAAAAAAATCAACCATTCATTTCCAAGGGCAGGTAATCATTTTACCATTGTCACTAAACACTAATTAGTTTGTTTTGCAATCAATCTTTTCACCATTTTGATACTTGGTAAAAAATTAAGCTCTTTGTTTATAATTTGACTAGGAAAAAAATTAGCAGTAAGTATTTTTGATTTCGAATTTATCTAACAAATTTAAAAGAGTAGAGTTAACATTAGTAAAAATAAATATCAAACTTCATCTCTGTAATTTCTGTTTAGGAAAAGCACACTGTTGTTGAAATTTAACAGTTGTATTGAACAGAACTAAAAGGAGTAGGTCCGGTAAGGGCCGATTTTGGCCTCAAATTTCAGGTTCATCTGACGAAAGATTTTTACCACTTTTTAAACACTTAAGTGTCTATTTCAATTAATTTCATTAGTTTTTGTGAAAGTTTTAAACTGATTTAGTCATTAAAAGCGCTCCGATTCAAGCTTAAATATGAAAATTCTAGCAAATATGACAAAAAAACGTCACTTTTCATCTGGTTTTGGTTAAAAATGAAAGTGGCCGCATTCGTGTTCATCCTCAACCTTTATATATGTTATGTATTATCATCAAATACAACTTACATTTCAATATTATGAATGAACACGAATGCGGCCACTTTCATTTCACACGAAAACCGTAAAAAATTGAACTAAAATGCTAAAATTGTGAAGATTTCAGTAATTTAGCATGACGTAATGATGCAAGTACCAGATATATGTACATTGTATTGTCAAAAACAGCCTATATTTATGTAGCAGAAACATTCTATCTTTTCTGTCAGCTACATTCATGACAGTATCATGCAATTATCATACTTACAACCTGCGATTTTGTCCTTAGAAAGACTAGGTGTTGTGTGTACAGTCGTTGACACTGTCTCACCTGGGAGATGATCAAAGTCGTTGAAAAGCCTGTATCAATATAAATGCATGATTTATTTCAAAATAATAAAATTGTAAACCGTGTTAATATCTATTTATTCTTGTTTGGTGGCTTTTCAATTTCTCAATTCAATTCTTAAGTTACCATATAAGATAAATTTGCATTCATGAAAAACATTCTTGTTCACTCTTTAATCTATTAAGGGGTAGGAGGGGTCCTGATCCCGAAATCCAGGGCTTAAAAACGAAATCCTGAGGTCCCGATTTAGAAAAAACAATAAATCCCTACTCCCGGAAATTCGAAAAAGAATTCCTGGATCCCGAAAGGGTCAATCCCGAAATCCCGAGCTTAAAAACACCCGATCCTGGAGTCCCGATAAAGGTCCTATCCCCTCATCTATGGTTTCGACAAACGTTTACTTTAATCAAAATATGTTAACTTCAATTGTGTTAACTGAATATCTACAATAAATTTCCACATAATAATAATAATAACATATATTTTTCGATAAAACTCTGTGGGATATTTCTTATATGAATGCATGGACGAAGGCAACTAACGTTAACTTAGTCCATGCTTGCATGGACTTAGTCTGCTTGAATAATTGAATAGTTTCTAATGTCTATGTAAAGTTAACGTTAGTTGTCATCGTCCATGCATGCATGAACTTAGTCTGTTGTGTAAGTCCATGGACTAAGTTTACGTTAGTTGCCTTCGTCCATGCATGCATGGACTAAATCTGTTGTGTTAGTCCATACAAGCATTGACTAAGTTTACGTTAGTTGCCATGGTCCATGCATGCATGGACTAAGTCTGTTGTGTTAGTCCATGCAAGCGACAACTGTCCACAAGAGACCAATATGACACATACATTAACAATTATAGGTCACCGTAGGGCCTTCAACAATAAGCAAACCCATACCGCATAGTTAGCTATACAAGGCCTCGATAAGACAATGTGAAACAATTCAAACGAGAAAACTAACGGCCTTATTTATATATAAAAAAATGAACGAAAAACAAATATGTAACACATAACATAAACAAACGACAACCACTGAATTACAGGCTAAGTCGGTTGTGTTAGTCCATGCAAGCATGGACTAAGTAAACATTAGTAGCCTTCGTCCATGCATGCATGGAGATCTCAGTTCCTTAGTTTTCATGGTTACATAACTTGAAAAGATTTAGTCATATTATCAAGGGTTCGTAATTTATTTCTTAAGGTAAGTTATATATATGAAAAATTCAACTTAAAAGAAAAAAAAAAGATAGTAATATAAAATTTTAAAAATATTGAACTAACATCATGAAATTAGGCGGTAAAAAAAATGGAGGTTTTCTAAACTTGATGTTGATTTCGAGTTTTATTTAATATCTTGTGTATATTACTATAAATAAAAAAGACATGATATCAACAACACGAACAATGATTTAGAATAGGAGTTCAACAAAGTCATCAATAGTTCACAGGAGTCCTAGCAATTTGCCAATTCCTTATTTGATCCGTTTTAAACATGTAAATTTATGTACTGAAACTACAACAAATGTTCCTTAATGTAAAAAACAACGAAGATAAGCTTAATATTTGTTGATTTGTATTTTAAGGGAATCACATGTACAAATTGTATTCTTATTGTTTTATTAGTTATGGAATAAGCATTTCTTTAACCATAATACAATGATTTCTCTTATTATTTTGGCATTCTTGTGTCTTCGTCCTTGACAATTACATTCGGCTTATATACCTTAAGAAATTGACGACACAAACACGAGATTGTGCATATACATGTATGAATAGGGCTTTTCTTCAAAACCCACAAGTAAAAATACATTTCGTGTCTTTTATTTGTCTAGAGACAATCAGGGATTTATTACTGTTACTTTTCGCGAGAAGGGTTGGTGTCATTTCTTATGTCCTCGGTCCGATGGAAAAAAACAACGAGACAGTTTCATACAAAACTATGCATGTATTGAAATTTGTGCGGAGTTTAGTAAATTAGCTATAAGTCAATACAATGTGTCCAAATGGGCGACAGTTTTTTTGCTGGCTGTTATCCAGTCGGCTACACTACCAATAATTTACCTATACTTTTTTGGTACATTTCTACCCTCGTGCATATCAGTACTGTTAGGAAAGACTGAAAACTTATAATGTTATACTTTCAATGAAATCAGTACTGATTTTGTCAGTACTGTTTCAGTACTGATTTTGACAGTACTGTTTTAGTACTGATTTTGACAGTACTGTTTCAGTACTGATTTTGACAGTACTGTTTCAGTTCTGATTTTGTCAGTACTGTTTCAGTACTGATTTTGACAGTACTGTTTTAGTACTGATTTTGACAGTACTGTTTTAGTACTGATTTTGTCAGTACTATTTCAGTACTGATTTTGACAGTACTGTTTCAGTTCTGATTTTGACAGTACTGTTTCAGTACTGATTTTGACAGTACTGTTTTAGTACTGATTTTGACAGTACTGTTTCAGTACTGATTTTGTCAGTACTGTTTCAGTACTGATGTTGACAGTACTGATTTTGACAGTACTGATTTCGTCAGTAATGATTCAGTACTGATTTCGTAAGTAGTGTTTCGTTACTAATTTCTTCAGTACTGTTTCATTATAACACTTTTTAAATCAGACTGTATCTGTATAGTGATGCCTAGTTGTTTTGTATATTTGGGGTGGGTTAATTGTTCTCTTTGACACTTACCCCATTTCCATTTATTTTCTTTATCGTGACATGTTAATGTTTTCGTTATTTTTTTTTTATTTCTCTGATTTTTGTTGTCCTGAAGTGGTTCAGCTTTAGATCCAGCTCTTCGACAGTTACTTTAGTTTTTTTTTTAAATATTCTGACTTTATGTCATATTTATTGTCAGAATTGCATCTTGTGTGGTCTACAAGGTTTATGTTTTTAATACTTATTAATACTTCTATTTGACAATACCATATTACATGTATTTATATCTTGCTTCAGTCAAATCAGAACATATTGAACATTGGAACTCGATATATTACTTTTGAGAAGATGGGTGGATGGATTGATGTTATGTGATCCAGTGGCAAGTTAAGTGCAGGAAGAGGACATGATACTCAGATATAAATACAATATAATTAACATATTTTGTACAGAACTAGACCAATAATGCACTGAGCTCCTTTTTAACATGCTAGTTCACCACAAGGAGAGAATCTGCTATAAGACATGTCCCCCTACATGAACAGGTACCTTCAGACTGAACAGTGTATGTTTTTCTCCTTTTACTGTGAGCTGAGCGAATATTCAGAATACGACCACTTTTTTTAGTCTAACTTCTCATAAGTAAATTTCCAATCATATGCTCAATGTAAGATTTTTAATGGTTAAACACATTTATTGACAGATTTCTCTTTTTTTTTGTATACATTAATCATGCTGCAATTTCATTCACTTGTAATGAGTGTATTGTGAATAGTAACTTAAATACATGTATGCATAACTCTTGTACTCTTTCCTATAAAACTGCAGAGCGTATTTTACGAAAAGAATATATGAAATTTAGTGCTTCAATATTTAGGCATCCCGTTAACGGGGAGTTGAAAGGGTGAGAACTACATTACTCAGTATAGCATATTCACATGAGGACTGATGACTTTCAGAAACTCTTGGTTTGTAGTTCCTCAGAAATCTCTGATTGATTTGAATCTTACAGACATACAAACAAAAGTACATTTTGTAAAATAAGCATAAAAATTTAAAGAAAGATTTCCAACAGACTGATAAATGTCTGACGGAGGTCATTTGGTACATAATTAACCTTTTTGATTTTTGAACATATATGGTTTGCTTTTCAAAATTAATTTTTACTGACTGAATAAAACAAGCTGAAGAACTCAAATTTTTGTTCTATCTTCTTATCAACTGCAATAACTTCCATTGAAATACAATAAACAGTAATCTTAAGAATGAACAGCATTAAAAAGTAAAAAAAAATGTTTTTCTCTCTCTAAATTTAATGGTTTTTTTTAATAACTGTTTCATAATTCTGCTTCAATGTTATTTTCCATTGCTCTTCCTATGCATGTGATATATATCTTTGCCAACTTGTTTCTGGAAAGGAAAAAGTGGATTATAACATTTATCATTTTGTTAAAGTCCAATAATAAGATTAAACATAGGTCAACCATGACATAATGTGAATCAGTGTACATGCATTGCTAAAGGTGGTATAACGTTAATTATACAAGGTTTATATTATACAGGGAGAAAAATGAAAGAAAAAAAATGGAACAATGTTTGATTTACCTACTTGAAAACTGGCCTTGAAGTCATTAAACTTTCGAGTCAGTTATTTACGCAAACTCCAAAATCAACAAATCAACCAATCAAAATGCTGGATTTCAATTTTCGACCACGATTTTTTTTCTCCGGGCACTGAGAAAATTTTGTATGACTTCATGGCCTGATCTTATACGATTTGGAGAAGAATTTTAGCGTCCCAAGTCTGGGTTCATGGCAAATATCCATGTTTTCAATACGGGCTGCACTTTTAACATTTTTAATTTGTTTTGTTATAAATTAGGTCGTTAATTTTTCTGAATTAAATTGTTTCATATATTGTTTATGTCATGGTCTTTTGTAGCCGACAATAAGGTATGGGTTTTCTCAATGTTGAAGTCTGCACAGTTGTATATTATTGTTCAAATTCACATCGTCTCAAATTTGGTTGATAGTTGTCTTAGTGACAATCCTACAACTTTTTATCATTTTATACATATGCAATAGTTTAAAAATTAAATAAAAGTATTCTTTTTGTGAATTTTTTCATTATTAGTACCAGTGGAAATTCTCATTATAATAAAATACTATCTTTTAAATCTGTTATTCGGTTACAGAGAAGGAGATCTTTGTTTATATTTCCTTTAGGTTCCTAAGTTCAACTATGTCCTGCTGTAACACTCTGACATCTTTGGATCGGCAACAAAACACATATGTATTAATATAATCTGATTATTCGAGCACAATATCAATGCAATCTGTGAAACAGTTAAATGAGAAGTTGTGTGTACGGATATGTACTTCCCGTAGACTTCTTTGTTAACTTTAATGATATATTTCAATTGTTGAAGAATTGTATTTCTACTCTTTATTTTTTTGAACTTGCTCGTTGTTGGTTTGTTGTCATATGAACACACTACAACATTTCATGATATTGAAATAAAATTATAGGAATAACTGCAAATACTTACTTTGAAAAAATCATAATTGAGTGTAAAACTATATATATACCTACCTTTCAAATTATTTCAATGTTCTACTGTCACCTTTCATACCAGTGCTATCTCTATCTCATATTTTATCTGTTCATGACAATTTTTAGTCGTTGATCTAAAACTTTATTTTCCTCATAGACTTAGTCTTTGTGTTCTGGTGGGATCCATTTTTAGATACCTATAACAATAGATCATACTGCATCAAATACTTTGCATGCATTTATAAAAAGTTGTTTTTCCCAACATGCATGTTATGGTATTAATTATGGACGTAACACTTTGTAATTGTCCTTTGAAAAAATACATCATGAGATAAAGTTTGTATCGATGATTTACAAAATTCTGTAAAGTGGTTCAGGAGTTATTGATGACACTTACGTGGGACATAAGGACAAGATATGTTCCATATGTGAACACATTCTCACTAAGAAAATGTCACCAGAAGTGCAAGTCAGTCATCACAACGGATAATGTTTATGTGATACAGTAAAAACAGTAAAACCATTGGTAGTAAAATTGTGCGGGATGTTTAATTTTCAACAAATGTAAGATTGGTCACCTTTAATTGGATGCCTCATATAGCATGTATAGAAAGAGAGTGCCATGATCTCTGCAGGTTAATAACTATTGCAACAACTCTTTGAGAGGCCGTCGGCGGCCTTTTGTCTGAATATGCAGCAGGGCAAATTCCTGTCCACCTTCAATATGCTTTCGTTGTCCAGTGGCAGTCCAAGTTTCATTGACCTTCTTTCACCCCAGATGACATCTTTTACAGGACTTACCTATTGAACTTATTTAACAATTGTTTTGAACATGCATGTAATATTTGCCACTGGACATTAAGCAAATTTTTAATACATGTACTCTAATATGTTATTATTTTGAGGAATCTCAGTAGGATCATTTTAAACTATGGGGATTAACCTCTTAAAATATAAATATTATTCATACAAAGTATTGCTCAATAATTATGTGTCGGATTACTAGTATTCGTGTGTCGGTCCAATGGGTCGTCGGACTAATAGGGCGTCAGGCTATTGGGGTGTCGGACCAATATGGTGTCCAAACAGAAAGATTTAAAAGGCAAAAAAAAATAAAAAAAATGTGCAACTTATAAAAGGGTCTGGTCTGGAAGTGGTTTCTTCATTTCTGTATTCTGTAATATTCTATATCATTTTTCACTTTTTATTATTAATTTTGCCTGTTATTCTCTTTTCTTCATATTCAAGCACCACACTATTATCGATTCTTCATTGCTTTTGTCTACTTTATAACAACAATGGGAATAATATGAAAGCCAGCCAAATAGGACATTGGAAAATTGTCTGTTTTCTGTTTCTTGGTTTATTCTTGCTTGTCGTTGGAGACAAACTTTGTCTTTCTGTCTCTTTAGTTTGTGTGTATTATTATAAATTAAACGAATGTAACACAAATTTGCCATCTTTAAACAAATTTGTTGAACATTGTGTCTGTTATTTAATCTCTTTTTAACAGAATGAAAAAACTAAGATTAAATATAATCAACAGAAGTATAAAAAAAACTATGAACTAAGTCTTTGAAGTTAGATGCATGATTTTTGTTATTAGTTGTTAGTGGCTTTGAACTAGCTGTCAGTAACTGCAAGTACTCTCAGATCTGTATTTAGTGACCTTTTTTGTTGAGTAACGGTAACGTCCATTATGTTTTTGTTACTGAGATGTATTTCTATTTGCATTCATCTGTTATTTAAAGTTAAATAAGCCTTTTTCAACTGAATTTTATAGTTTGTTGTTATGTAGTACTGTAACAACTCTGTTCCAGGTTTAGGGGGAAGACCCTAGCATGTTTAACCTCATCACATTCTGTATATATGTTCCTGTCCGAAGTCAGGAGCCTGTAATTCAGTGGTTGTTGTTTGTTGGTGTGTTACATATTCATTGTTCGTTCATTTTTGTACATGATTAGAACGTTAGTTTGCTTGTTTGAATTCGTTGCCATTTGTCATTTTGTTGCCTTTTTTAGCTGACTATGCGATATGGCTTTGCTCATTATTGATGGCCGTATTGTGACCTATATTTGTTAATTTCTGGTCATCTGATCTGTTGTGGAGAGTTGTGATTATTCCGCTCATTTTGGGTGCCATGATTGGCAAATAAAATATATGTTGTTGCTGTTGTTGTTGTGTCGTTGGCAATAATACAGCATCTTTTTTTATAAACAAATATATATATATATATATATATATGTAAATCGAATGTTCTGTTCCCTTATGAACCACATAAATTTGAACTAAATTCTTGAAGGGAAAGACATTGTTTTTGTATAAATGTCAACAGAATATAGAATGTTGTGTCAACAGAATACAGAATCAACATTCTGTATTCTGTTGACACAGTATACAGAATGTTGATTCCGGCAAAATATATGATCTGACAGGATGCTCACGAAATAAAACTTGTGATGGAAGAAGACATAGCCTACATTTGACTTTTAAAACATACATGAACAATAGCAATCCGTAGATGATTCGAAAAGGATCCGCCATCTCTGACTTGTCGTAACAATCGTCTCTTTCTGTAACTTTAAGAATTTCTGCAAGTGGCTGGTAAACCGATATTTCCTCTGCTGTATTTCTGTATCCTATCCTTCCCGGCTGATCTACTGTTGTCTCAAATTTTGCCGTTGATGTTATTATCGTCATCACAAAAGCGCGTCAATATGGAACATACAATTGCCTATTGTAAAACGTTTATGTGATTGGATTTACACATGACGTCATTCATTGTTTACAAACGTTATTTTTGCACTCGCACTGACATTTCAACAGTTCAACAGTTCAAACTTCTTCTGGATTGAATACAACAATGCCAATGGGATTGAAGGTAGATCAAGGTATAGTAGTACATTGAATATTTTAAAACTGAGAAAAGTGTAACATAGCTAATTCAAAACATATTACGTTAGTTAAAAAAAAGCAGAATACGCGTTACACAGTGGCGGACCCCTGGGGTTCCGGGGGTGGGAACACCAAAATAATTTGGACGTTCAATGCATTATTTATTCTATATAATACCACTTAAAATATTTTATTTCCCCCATTTTTTCGCTATAATTATGAAATCTTTAGGGGACTGAGTTGGAACCCCCCTTTTTCCTTTTATCCAGAGTGTTTGGAACCACAGGCACTTGTTTCTATCCTAGTCCTATGACCTCGGGGCATTATTTACTATTTCTATTTGCTGTTCTGATATTTTCTTTTTACTATCAATGTGCCAAAAAAAAAAATGGAAATATCAGTATAAAAACGTTAAAAATTGAATAAGAATGCGAAGTCATATAATATATGTTATAGGACTAGTTTCTATCCATACGAAGGTCGACTATGGATAGTCGACCTTCGTGTGGATAGAAACAAGTGCCTGTGTAGGTCGACTATGGATAGTCGACCTTCGTATGGATAGAAACAAGTGCCTGTGTTTGGAACCCTCTTTTAAAACAATGGTTACAGAACTTTCTGTAAATGTCAAAATAGGTATAAAATCGCGGGTTGTTTTGGATACATATTATTACTTCTTTGCCAAACCTTATTAAATAGATTATAGTATTAATATTTGTCAAATTGATATTTGTGATTAGCCTGACTTTCTAAACATATGATTGGATAAAGGGAGGTGCGGTACACCCCTCGGCGTAAGAAGGGGGAGGGGTCCGAAGGTTGGACCCCTTTTTAACGATAAATGCATAAATTTGAAAAGGGAAATCTATTTGGAAACCCTATCTCCAGATTTGGAACCCCCTTTTAAAAATGTGTTTCCTATTTTGACAGGATTTTTTTTTATAGGGCCCAATGCTTCCATTTAATTTGGGAAACATTTTAATATATAAGTCCTACATGTAGGTGCCTACAAAATTATTTCATCTCGCCACATTGACTGCTGTGTTTGTTGCTGTTAAGTTGTTGCTGCATATATGTATATTTTTATATATAAGTGATCTCGTTTGAAATGATTTAACAACAACATTTCTGTTACTTCTGGGTTTTTTTAATATATTTTTTAGCATACTATGCGATCTGGGCAATGCGATATATGGGTTCATTGTGCATTTGATGTGGTAAAAATCAGGGCGGATCCCGGATTTTTGAAAGGGGGGCGAAGATATTAAATTTTGCCGAGCGGAGCGAGTCGGAATATTTTTGGGACCTTTTTTGGGCTAAAAAAAACATAAAATAAGTGTTATATGCACTATTTAAACGGTTTCTGGCTTGGGGCATGCATATTTTATATATAGTTGCTGTAAAGTGTAAGGGTTGGACATTTTTTATGCTGTATTCTCCCTATTAATTGTCTATCATAAAATGATAGTATTGATCCAAAGCTATGTACTGATATATTTGATGTAGGACTTGTCAGTAAAGAATAGACATGGAAATTAGATGAAATTTACAATACGACCGACACGAGTTAAAAAAGACAAACAAGCAGTTTTTATCAAAATGTTTGATTGATATGTTTCACCCAACCTAACTTAGGGAACCGAAGTGAGGGGTTCCAAATCCAACAAAGACTACGAACGTGTCTGAAATGACAACGAAGTTATGAATGACGGTCAACAAATGGAGACATAAAAGTCACACCTAGTAGGCAGGTTGCATGCAGTCTGGTCTTGAAAAAGGATTCAATATATATAAGTTCGGCAAAACAGACATTCCAGTCAGACATGCAAACCCCGGCCACAAAAAAATACGCCCGTTTTTATTCATCATGTTCATTTCATGCTAAATATTTTTGTTGGAAATTTTAGTTTTTAATAGCAAAAAAGTGGACAAGACTATTGTTTTCAATCCAGATACGGCCAAAATTTTTGTTTAAGGCAAGAATCAGAGAGTCATTTTTTTTCTCTCAAATATCTCAGACTGCCTCCTCAAATCAAATGGTTCGTACCTGAGACTTGAAATCTTTCTAGAGCTTATACTGACTGGGGATCATTATTCAATTTGTTAAACATGTTTTCGTAGGTAAATAATATTGTGGAACTTTTTTTTCATGAGAGTGTAATAGTCTATAGAGTATTTACCATTACTTTCTGTTTAGTGGAATAATGAAATAGAAGTCAATACGTTCTTGTTCAATCCTGTGTCGCTTTGAAGGTTTCCTGATTGTCATGACAACCTCAGCCTAAGCAATGTGTATTACTGTAATTTGAATTTCAAAATGACCGAGTGCCGTTTTTTCAACGCACTGGTCAACTCCACCATAGCAAATCACATGACTTTGACAATCAGTAAATACCGGCCAGCGAAAAATGTCTTTATAAGTAAAGAATTGTTGTATAAAAATTAAATACTCGGGAAATGGCAAAGTTCACGAAGTCCTGATTAATCATTTTACAAAAAAAAAAAAAAAAAAAAAGTCCGAGCAAAGGGGGGAGGGGGGGGTGGGGCGGCGGGGCGTAAGCCCTCTACGCCCCCCTCTGAATCCGCCACTGAAAATCATTCAACAGTCTTCCTATTTTTATATTGTAAATAAAGATGTCTGTGAAATATTTGAATTTCTATTTTGTTTTGGTACTGGCTATGGTTACATTGAAATGTAAAAGTCGTAAAAAAGTTATTGTTACAATGAAGTTTATGCTATATCGCCGGAATGCAGACCTATGGTTGACTAAGGAACTACATAGAATACTTACGAGTGTAACAATGATATTTATGTCTACGGTTACATTGTGTTATTGTTACGTAAATGCACTCAAATGAAAAATTATTTTTTACAATATTTTATACATTATTTTAATTTTAATTTGATTGTCAGTGTACACACAACCAGTATGTTGTTTCAGTCCGATGCATTTTTGGCCCGGTGTAACCACTCTCAGTGGCGGATCCAGAAATTTACATAAGTTGGGGGCCACTGACTAACCTAAGAGGGGGCCGGCTCCAGTCACGCTTCAATGATTCCCCTATATAAGCAACCAATTTTTTTTCCAAAAAGGGGGGGGGCAGGTCTCCAGCCCCCCCTAAATCCACCTCTGACTCTAGGCAGCCCTCACAAACGAGTAATTGGGGTGGATGGGTTGGGTGGCTCAGTGTTGTATTAATATATAAGAAGATGTGGTATAACTGCCAATGAGAAAAGTCTCCTGTTCATATAAGTCGTAATTTGTAGAAGTAAACCATTATAGGTCAAAGTACGGTCTTCAACACCGTGCCGGCATGAGCTCTCACCGAACATCAAGGTGTAAAGGGCCCCAAAAGTGACTAGTGTAAAACCATTCAAACTTGAAAACCAACTACAGAATACCAAACTCCTGACCTAAGACAATAACCTCTTTTGTATTGTTACAATCTCAAAAACGTGTCCGATAATTTAAGAATGTGTCCGGTTAAAAACGCCAGAATATTTCAAAACTCATATACCCCCAATGATACTCTGTAAAGTAAAAACGCAATTCAATATTAATGGTGTGGGATACGATATAACCCGTATTGTTCGGTTGGATTATAAATGATTAGAAAAAAAAGTCGAAGCAGGTGCCAAAAAAAAATCTGGAGGAAAGGTTTAGTAATCCGTACAGACAAATGTCCAAGGTATGCTACACTGTGCACGCTTTCTTCTGCTTGCAGACACAGACTATAGGTCTGGTTAAAAAAAAAATTGCACAATAAAAAGTTATTTTTATTTGAAGCGCTTTAATTTATGATTTTCTTTATCAATATGATTATTATTATTATAAAGTTCAGACAGAGGTACTTCACAATATAGAAAACTAATACATCATGTACATTTTATATTGTATTTTATTCCCGGTGCTTGACCACGTTTACTGTATGTCATTGATAAACATTAGTTTGTTCAGCATAGGTAATTCATAACAAGCATAACTGCAGGCTAAGTTTACAACACATAATTAACTATTGATTACTTAATGTCCAGTGGCAAATATGTCATGCGTATTTAGAAAAAAAACCCATTAACATTGCATTTAATAAGTTTTGTAAAGTTTAAATCATCGTTTATAAAAAGTAAGTAAATTCTATTGTTTTAATATTATCCGGTGATGCCTATAAATGTCTTTTTACAAAATGTATGTCTATGAGGGTACTGCTCGACCGGTGTCCCGCAGAAGTGGTTTCGCCAGTGCAATTTGACATGTTTATCAAATCATTGACGTCACATTGACGCGTTTTTGAGGAATCGGACACGTTTCTGTGTGCTACCATAGATAGATGTATAACATATCTGGCTAGGTGCTACATATATGACTATGTACGATAAATTTTCAATTAAATTAAATTTCCACTTAAATCTATTAAACATTAATGTACTTTTGTATAAAGTAGTTAGTATATATTTTAATGTCTTTCGTCGTTGTTTCACGGATCTTATTATAAAGAACACATAAATAGACCGATGGTTAAAGCTACAAGTGTATGAAATACTTGCCACTGGCAAACACTAATTCTTTGATGATGATGATGAATTAAATTATCATATTTTCCTTTTTTTTTTTTTTTATTTAGAAACAAATTTCAACTTTGATTGATTATAATATTATATATACATGTAGTATCAGAAGTCCAGTCCATTAGTGATTACTGGACTTATGGTGGTATATAAAGTAATAAGTAAATTTTGATGTCATACCATTCCCATCCATAATTGTGCATTCTTTTTATTTTTACATAACACAGAAATGAGGAAAGTTTTAACATAAGATAATTTATTGTAGCCTAGACCTGTTGGTGACCTTCTGCTGTTGTTTTTTATTTGGTCGGGTTGTTGTCTCTTTGACACATTCCCCATATCCATTCTCAATTTTATTATTTATAAATTCATTACATTTTTTTTCCTCAGAATGATTAACAGCAATGGAGACAGGAGCAGATATGGGAATGTTCGATGTGAAAATTGAAGACCTATAAACAAAATGATGTATCTAGACAATATGGCACTCATCAGAAAAAAAAACCCAACATTTGATCATGAACCATTGAATCCTGAGTTTCGTACAAGTACCAAAACATTAAAGGTGGATGCTTATAATGAGCTCATATTAGAACTAAAGTGTCCTCTTGGATTACCACTGTACATGTAAAAAGACACATTATATCCGGGACTGAATTGAGGAAAAGAGCCAGGAAACTGACATTCAACAAAGCATTCCAAAGAAAAGATGGCATAGGGGGAGAACAATGAAACATGATACATGCAAAATTAATTGTTTCTTTGATTGTTTTATTTATGAGCTTTAAAGGGTCATAAAATAACCAAGGGGCGTAAAAATGACAGAGATTTTTGCCACAAACTTCACATGTTGGTATGACATTGAATGTTTTATTATATATTAAAAAATGGTTATGATAAATAAAAGAAATTCCAGTTATGATTAAAAATAAGGTAATACAGAAGATTGTTTTGTGTTGATTATAATGCATTGCCTCACATAGTAACATATAACTGCATTAATTACAACATATTTTAAGCAATAGCAAAATACCAAAAAATGAACAGTATTGAAGATTCTAATCTTGTTTGATATATATATAAATTATGCGCTATTATACAATTGATACTGTAAAATATCAGCCTCGAACCACAGTGTGAATCTTCCTGATGTCGAGTGCGTATTTTTTTTTTATAAACACTGAAAGACAGTCACAATCAAAATCAAGAAGTAAGCAAAGAATCACAAAACGAAAGGGCATTTACAACAACACATTGAAAATTACATATATAAAAACAACACGAACTCCATTAAAAACCGGGAGTGAATTCAGGTGCTCCTAATGCGTATTATTTTTATAAACACTTAAAGACAGTCACAACCAAAATCAAGAAGTAAGCAAAGAATCACAAAACAAAAGGGCATTTACAACAACACTTTGAAAAATACATAAAAGACAACACGAACTCCATTAAAAACCGGGAGTGAATTCAGGTGCTCCTAATGGGTAAAATCCGATAAACTGCTTATCTTGCTTCATTTCTGTTGTTTTCTCCTTCGCTTCAATAGTATTTCGATAGACGAGAGTAAGCTTGATAATTTTCCTTGGTCATGTTCACGTCGCTAAAAAAAAACTGCGCAGCAGGGTGATATAGTCTAAGAGAAAAACGTAACCAGCTAAAAAAGGATAATAATAATATTGTCACAGAATTATCAAACCTATATTTGGATACCAATTGTACTGAGATGCACATAGTAAAAACTTCTCTAATGATAAACACTTAATCAGAGATATCTACAAAAGATACAAAATATGCCACAAATTATTATATACAATGTAGCATACTATACTTACCGAGTTTAAAAGTTTTCAGTTCCAAATATTTTTTGAAACAATACACATTCAAGTTACAAAGATTAACAACACCAAATCTACTGAAACAGTACTGAAAATAACAATACCGAAATAGTACTGTCAACATCAGTACTGAAACAGTACTGACAAAATCAGTACTGAAACAGTACTGACAAACTCAGTACTGAAACAGTACTGTCAAAATCAGTACTGAAACAGTACTGACAAAATCAGTACTGAAACAGTACTGTCAAAATCAGTACTGAAACAGTACTGTCAAAATCAGTACTAAAACAGTACTGTCAAAATCAGTACTGAAACAGTACTGTCAAAATCAGTACTAAAACAGTACTGTCAAAATCAGTACTAAAACAATACTGACAAAATCAGTACTGATTTCATTGAAAGTATAACATTAACAAGTTTTCAGTCTTTCCTAACAGTACTGATATGCACGAGGGTAGAAATGTACCAAAAAAGTATAGGTAAATTATTGGTAGTGTATCAGATTAAACTATCGACTCACTATATTTGTCTAGAAAAAGAAGTTTAATATCGCTTCACATTGACATATTGCTTTATGTATATTCCTTTAATTCTTGCCATTGACAATTTGGATCCGTCAATGAATCCTTCATTCAAGTAATGATACAACAGTGCATCTGTACGAAACATACAGAGCGATGAGTGCATACCATATTTCAAAAACTAACAGGAAATTTACGGCGACAACGTGAAATTTTGTTTAGAGATAAATCTAAATAGTAAGTCTATACGTCTTAGATCAGAAGTTATAATGGTAACTGAATTTTTTTACACCTTTCACAGGCTGAACTAATCATTTTAAACTTTTTAATTCATGACAAATATGTCAAATTTGACAATTAATTGCTGACAGACACTAATTGGATTTTGTTTTCACAATATAAGCAAATCACGATGTAAATGTCCCAAAAAACCTTTCATTTTGTATTATGTTAGCATTGTTTGTGTTAAGCATCTACATTTATATCATATTTAGTATTAATTTTGCATTTAGATCCGTCGTTCAACAATAGCATTACTAAAACATAAAATCACAAACAAACATACTGAACTCCGAGGAAAATTCAAAACGGCAAAACCCTAATCAAATGGCAAAATCAAACGACAAATCATATCAAACGAATGGACAACAACTGTCATATTCCTGACTTGGTACAGGCATTTCCAAATGTAGAAAATAGTAGATTGAACCTGGTTTTATAGCGCTAAACCTCTCACTTGTATGACAGTCGCATCAAATTCGTTACGTTTACAACGATGCGTGAAAAACAGATATAATCAGTGAAATAGTCAAAATATGGTTACAGCAGTCATCAATCTAATTAAAAACCGATCTCTCATCGCTCTTGTTTCTGATATGTCGCGTGGGAGATCTAACGAAACCGGCTTTGAGGTCACATGTGAGTGAACTAAAAGTCATGAATTTATAAAGATATGCAAATGAGTTGACGACCTATTAATAAACCAATCAAAAAAGTTTATGAATTATTATGACTGACGATTTCGTCGTAAATAAAATGAGTTACATTCCTTTGCCTTACGTTAAACTTCCAAGATCGTGGAAGACTCAATTTCATTGGTCGAAAAAGACACACCTACGAGGTCACTCACATGTGACCTCAAAGCGGGTTTCGTTAGATCTCCCACGCAACATATCAGAAACAAGAGCGATGAGAGATCGGTTTTTAATTAGATTGAGCAGTCATCACTGTGTTACAATCTCAAAACAAACAAACACTTAAAAAAAGCACCATAAGCATCAAATTCAAAAACATGCAAAAAGTTCTCCATAATGCTATTTAGATAAAGTCCTATTCATTTTTAGCATTCAAACCAAAGCTTTAAAAAGAAGAAGGAAAAACAACGCAACCCCATGATGAAGCGATAATTTTAAAAATTGATAAAAGATTGTTTTGAATTTTATTTTTGTAGATACTAAACCAGTCAGTCTGCTAGTAAAAGTTTGAATAAAAGATTGTGTTTGAAAATTATATTTGAGAGCAATAAGCCATTCGATAAGAACCTTTTTTTATCAATTATGTGTACTCATAATCGTCTATTTAACCCCATGGAGCAATTGTTTCAAAATATTTACATTATCAGCAAATAACAATAATGTAATAGTTTGGTATACAGGTGCCTCAATTTGAATGAAGAGCAGAACATTAAGAAAAAAGATGGTATGTAGGATTGAAGCGTAATATTTACCTTGCAACAGCTCACATTTAAACTTATCAAACAGTTTTTACAAGCGTTTGTAAAGTACAAAGAATATGACTCATTGAATCATTGAATATGTATTTCATTGATAAACAGAACAGCTTTTTTCTGTTCTTAATACGACTTTTTTTTAAAGAAGAAGTATGTTATATTACAAATGAAACAAGATCCGGTAAACTTTAGCTAGAACGTACCTGTTCCATTATAAACAGCTAATGTAGTCATTTTAAAAAACCAATTCAAGTTAGGAGTGTGCATCCTCATTTGACAGCCAAAGCTGTCGTTCATTTTTAATGCTGTTGAGGTAAAGTTCCAAAGGAACGTTGTACAGTTTTCAGAACAGGAACATAATTCCGGCTTACATTCGCCATATTTGTCATAACATCCTCCATCACTGTATCGTAAATTTTCTACCGTCGAGTTATTATGCAAAAACTCCATACTACATTCAAATGGCATAAATAATGGAGATGAGCAAGACATCATTACTGTCTTATGACCAGTTTGAGAGTCAACAATGTTGCCATGAAAAGCAAGGGTTGAATCTGCAATTATTCCACAATTATGAATGAAGTATTATATAAAGTTACCCTAAATAGCAACCCATTTTTTATTTGTATATATTACAGTGTATATCAAGAAAGAAAACATTTGATAAAACTTGTATTGTTGCATTTGACTTTTATAAATGTTTAGCTCTTCATAGGTTCTTCTTTCTTCTTGAGAGTGTGTAGTTCTTGTAATGCATAAATGGTGACATTTGTTCATTAAAAGTTCTTTAGAGGCGCAATAAGGTATAACCTAGTTATAACGTTCAATCGTAGTGATCTGAGAAGTTTTGATCAATATGGGGAAAAGTCTTAAGAAAGAATATAATCTCGAAGTTAATTAATGGCCACGTGCACTATCATGATATTTTTTTAACTTGCAGCCACATCTTGATAAAACATCATATTCCTTAATATAGGGAGCCACAAAACATCAATCGAATCAACATTGTAAAAATTAAAATGAATTCCGTTGAGAACTACGCGATATCATGAGCTTAACGATAACAGGTTGAACAAGACACTCTGTCAGAGTGGGTAAAAGCAAGTTTGTCTCTGATTCTACGTTGAAAGAGCAAGTTGACAAATAGACAAATTTTGTAAACGTGCGACGTATGTCAGTATTCTGAGACAAAGAAGCTGGGAATTGTATTTGCTATCTTCACGATCAATAGGATGTTGTTCCTGCGAACAAAGTTTTAAACAATATTGTGTGTGTATGTCTGATAACACTGCGAGTGTCTAACGATAGAATAAGGAACAAATGAAAGCTCAGATAATGTTCCTTTCAAAAACATAATCTTGAATAGGATGAGATCTTGGAAAGGAGTAGGTCCAGTAAGACCCCTTTTTGGCCCCAAAATATAGCAGTTTTACAAAATTGTTAAAATGTAAACTTTTTGTTATTTATTGGACAGTAAAATGCTTCTGCTACATACATATGGGCTGTTTTTGACAACACAATGCAAATTTATCGGGTACTAGCACCATTAAGTCATGCTAAATTACTGAAATCTTCACAATTCTAGCATTTTAGTTAAATTTTAGACAGTTTTCGTGTAAAACGAAAGTGGCCGCATTCGTGTTCATCCTTAATATTGAAATGTAAGTTGTATTTTATGATAATACATAACATATATAAAGGTTGAGGATGAACACGGATGCGGCCACTTTCATTTTTGACAAAAACCATCAGAAAAGTGTCATTTTTTGGCATATTTGGTAGATTTTTCATATTTGAGCTTGAATCGGATCGTTTTTAGTGACAAAATCAGTTAAAATCTTTCACTTAAACTAATTGATTCAAATGAAATAGACACTTAAGTGCTTAAAAAGTGGTCAAAATCTTTCGTCAGATGAACCTGAAATTTGAGGCCAAAATCGGTCCTTACCGGACCTACTCCTTTAAAACTCCTTCATGGCCTCATATGCATTGAATTATCAATTAGGCAACAAACTTAGAAATTATCTTCTTTGTACGGTATACCTCAGATTTTAAGAGGCCGTGCCAATAAGCATAGAGCTTCATACTGTACAAACATGGAATGTGCAAAAATTTAGATTTTGTTTAAAGTGCTCTTAATTGATTTGTTATACCATAAAAAACATGTTTGAGAATTTTTTTTTTTCGATCACATCATTCATCTCGTATCTAAGGAAAATGTTTCCTTAGTAACGAGTCCAAAAAGCGTACCAAAATTAGACAAAAATCAACACATTTGCAGGCTAGCTAGAGCAAAGGTGTGACTAGGAGTGCGTTTGTTGTTAAAAGTAAAAAGTAAGGTTACAACTGCAAATCATATAACACATTTTTATCAGTGATGATGTTTTTGTAATACGTTGCTATGGCAATAGGAAAATGCAAAGGAATTTAAATTGGAAATATTATGGAATACGACCTGATTTGTATCATATAAATACAAATTTCTGGACAAAACGTGATATGATGTATTATGTAATCCTAATATTAAATATCTATACTGTTAATCAAAAAAATATAAATTGGGTAGACTCTTAAGAGATTTTTTTTGCTGACGGTTTCAAAAATGCCTTTTTCCCGATTTTTTCTGAGTTTTCTGAGGTGTGCAAGATATGGGGTGACGACTTGAGATGACCTGGCGTCACCCTACTGCTAATCTAATAACATTATTACACTGTTTTATTTCATGATATAACTGTTTATAGATGGAATATGCCAATTATCAAGTACTGGGGACTAATAAAGGTGGATTTAGGGTTTGAAAAAAATGGGGGGGGCTTTTTTTTTTTTTTGAAATTGGTTTAAAATGTATAAAAGTTTTGCCATATTAATGGGCATCTAAAATTCACAATTTTAACCCTGTTTTATTTCACCAACCCTGGTTATGCTCCTCTTATGTAATACTAAGTCCTGAATTTCATAAATGATTTTGATTTTTTTAAATATAATGTTCATTCATTCCAACCTTTCCAATTACACAAATGAAATTTTTTATATGTTCAACAGTTGACAACTTTACAGAGTTGGTCTGATTAGAATTCACTATAATTATTGATCCAACTACTTTTTTTTAATTAAAGCACCCACAACATCCTATTAAAATAACCTAAAGGTTAACTATTTGCTTTATTTCAACTATGGTCAAGCATCTTTAATTCAAAACCTGTTGGTTTTTAAAATCATTCAATTTACACATCATGGTATTTGCTGGAAGTTTCTGAACCAATTTGGTGCGAAATTTTACACTATTGTTCAAGACTAGTAGGGTTAAGCTTGTAAACTAATTACCCCCTCACCTCACACATAAGGTAAGCGCCTGTCCGAATATTCAGGAGCATGTGATTTAGTGATAGTCATTTAGTTGAGTTAATGTCTCTTTGACATATACCCCATTTTCATACTCAATTTTCAAAGTCTGCCATAAATATTATTTCTTTGTGTATAGTTCAAGCCTAAATCATGCATGGGTTTTCTAATTTATTTGCTTTAAATATTTGTTCATGCTTCTGGTTTTTATCACTGTATATAGCTTGCTATACAGTATGGGGTTTGCTCAATGTAGAAGGTTGTAAGAAGACCAATAGTAGACACATCAGTTTTTGGTATTTTGTGAGTATTTGTCTTTTTGGCAATTATACCACAACTCCTTATTTGAGTTCATCTGATACCAAAAAAAATCTGTCATTTTACTGACTCTTCTCTCATTTTATAACTGATATTTAATCCATGGAAAGAATATACCTAAAATTTTAACTTAAACTGCATTAATGTTGTATCTATTGTGTAAGTATAAAGAGGGAGGGGTAGAAGGGGTCCTCATTCCGAAATCCCTGGTTTAAAAACATGAAATCCTGAGGTCCCAACTTTAAATAAATTTAAATCCCGACATCGCGAAATTAGAAAAAAAAGATTCCCGAAAGGGTAAATCCCGCAATCCCGAGCTTAATCACACCCGAACCCAAACTAGACACCAAGTCCTTTTGAAGGTCCTATCTTCTCGGGTTTTCCCCCCATAAGGGACGGTTTTGAATACAAGTATTTTTTAGGTCAAATTTAGTCCAATATCATACATTCTTTTCTATTCATGTGATGTCTCTAATTTCTGATGAATTAGCTCTTTAAAAAAAAAAAACTCATTAAAATATATTTGCGAAGAATACAAACTTTTCATTGCAGTTGTATCCCTTTTCATCAATGCCAACTCGAAAGAACATTGATTAATTTTGCGGGACAAGATAATGCAGAGATTGATCACCAAATAAATTACAAATATGAAGAGATTGTCAATCCTTTATGGAGTCCCTTAAGTGCCATGTAAATAAAATAGATATTTTCTTTTGCCAGAGGTTTAATGTGATACAGACCAGTTTGAAAAATCGTGCCGAATTTATACTCGTGCTCAACTATAAAAAAAAAAAAATGCTTTGCCGATAGCAGCCTGATACGACCGCTGAGGTAAAACACTGAACAGTTGGTGCATGTTGGGACACACTGTTGAAGTTTGATACAGTTTGAATGGATTGTGATCAAGTTTTTGACATAATATAGGTTTTTGACACATATTAAATGTGGCGAAAGATCTTTAAAATTTGAAATAGGCAAAATCCCGCTTACATGATTAACCCCACCACATTATGTATGTATGTGCCTGTTCCAAGTCAGAAGACGGCTGTAATTTAGTGGTTGTCGTTTGTTAATGTGTTACATATTTGTATTTCGTATTTTTTGTTCATAAATGAGGCCGTTAGTTTTCTCTTTTGAACTGTTTTACATTGTCTTTTCAGGGCCTCTTTTAGCTGACTATGCAGTATTGGCTTTGCTCATTGTTGAAGGCCGTTAATTTCTGTGTCACTTTGGTCTCATGTAGAGAGCTGTGTCATTGGCAATCATACCACATCTTTTTAAGGTCTTTCCCCTACGTGGGGAAAAACCTTACTGTTTTTCTAATGGTTTTTTTTCCAACATTTTTTCTAAATGCCCTCCCCCCGTTTCTATTGATGTCTTCAAGACCAAATATGGACCATCGATACCCCTCATCATGAGGTATTACCAGATAAGGCTGTGTAGGATTTCATCATCCCCTTTAGAAGTTATCTCCCTTTTATTGTTTTTTTCGACATGCCCCCCCCCCCCCTCGTTGTTTTTGAAGATATCATGAACTTATTTGGACAATAGTTAGATCTCATCATGATGTGTTACCTTATGAGGCTGCTAAGGATTTCATCATTCCCTATGAGAGTTATGTCCCCTTGAAGCAATTTTTTACCATTGAATTGTCCGCTATATTGACCAAACGCTTGTACACAGTGAAAGATTGATTATAGAAGTACTAAGATAATGTTTACTTGCAAAGGAAAAATACAATTTGAAAATTCTGAAGAACATAAAAAAAATCTGTAAAATGTTAAATCTCGGTCCATGGCCAATTCTGAAATAAATTCTATTCAATCAAGTGATGTTCCTATCCTGTACACCACATACAAAAATGAGAACATTGTCTTAAAAAAAATAATCTTCCATGATTTCCCCGTTTAAATCTACTGTTCCGGTTTTACAATTCGGCATATTCTTTTTAAAAAGAAAGCAACATTTGATACAACAACAAAAAAAGTCGGGCATGTAAAATAATCGAAAATTTGGGTATATAAATATTTATTACAGTACAAATGGCCATGAGAGTATTAACATTACAAATCTGGGTATGTTGATATAAAACAATTCAAATGTGTTTTGTTTGTAAATAATTAAAAATATTGATTCCTTAATCTTATACAAAATTGCTTGATAAATAAAAACCCCTTGTTTGATCTGGTTAACGTAGCATTAGAGAAAAAAAGTTGTGGCGCAAAAGGACGCATTTTTGGCGCAAACGGATCTCTCCCAATTATTTTAAGTATTACTTCAAAAGAATAAGGTATTCCACAGGATTCACGCAGCTGTCATTTGGAAATTAACTGCTTTACCTGTAATCAGCCATACAACTTATCAGTTGACTGACGTTTAAAAGTTTCTTGATAGATTAAAATTAAACTCATCATTTGAATTAAAAAAAGATTAAATTAAAATCTTTTTTTTTTCATCAAAATTATGAAGTGAAATATTTTAACATAAAAACAAATTAAATAATTTCCCAAAGATTAAAAAAAAAATTATTATCTACTCCGGGAATAATAGAAAACTGTATTTATAAAGGGTCCCATCAATGATTTCTATAGACATCACTGTCTTATGAAATGGATCTCAAACAGACATGGATAATATAGATCTAAATATTTTTTTGTTCTAAGAACTCTTGAAAAAAACAGTTCAGGACGAAACTATCACAAATATTAGTTACTTATTAAAAACTATGGAATTCAACACTCAATTTTGAATGAAAAATGTTTTTGGTTGTTGTAAAAAAATGAATTATTTATTGAATCAAGATGGGAACAAATTTTTGTCCCAAACGAAACTTTTTGGCCACACACCACTGTGTATCATCGCCACCGGAAATGGGGTACTAACGAAGCGGAGAGAAATAGAAAAAAAGTAAACAAGTTAAGAATTCATTCAATTTAAAGCATTTCCACTCATTTGATGAGGGTGCCGCTTAAGAAATGATTTTCTGATATATAATTCTTTAAATAATTAGGCCGATAAGTACAAAATTAATACAAGATTTTGTGTAATACTCCAAAACTTGCCACTTAGTACCGGAAAATTTCGAGGTCGATCGTCCTCTGTCGCCCCATTCTCAAGATATTGAACTGTTTTTCATTATTTTTCCAGACTCGTTTTTAGATTATTATAGTGTGGCATCATATTTACTGAAATTTGTTGTCAAAAACATGTTTTTTAAAGAATATGGACAAAAACATTGTTTGTTTGTTGTACGGCGAATTGCAGGACGTTGTACGGCGAATTGCAAAATAACAACTTTTGTCTGTACGGCGTCTTGCAATATATTATAATTTTAAGAGGAAATTAATCACTGTTTAGATAATATCAAGTGACGATATTTTGTTGATATCAAAGCTTTACAGGTTTACAAATATACAAAATGTCTTTCTTATCAAATATTATTAAATATATGCCGTTAATTCCGTTCAGAAGGCCTCTTTGAGTACCGCTTTTCGATTTTGTACAAAAAGTTTTTTTCAACCATATTATCCTAAATACATCCATAGATCGTTATACTACTAACGACTGTTGTCTTATTTGTTGTTAGGGTGAAATTTTGTAAGTTCAATAAAATAAACCGTCCATTCATCTTTTGTTGGTGCTAGCTGTTTTTAGATAAAAACAGTGGAGATGTGGTATGATAGCAAATAAGATAACTATCCATCAGGATCAAATAAAGTGTATGTAAGCAACTATATGCTATCGTACGGCCTTCAACAACGAAGACTTGTACCTTATAGGCGGCTATAAAAAGCACCGACCGAAAAATGTGGAAGGACTCAACAAGAAAACTAACGGCCTAACTCATAACAAAACGATTTATGAAAACAACAAATAAGATAGAGATGAAGCAACGGCAACCACAGGATCGAGAATTCGGACAGACACATAATGATTCATTTGTAAAAAGAAAAAATAAGAAAATACTTTTGTTTTCACCGAAAATAAGGAGAAACAAATCGTGATTTGCATTCGAATTAATTTTCTTGTCAGTTTCTTTTTGAAAATATATAATTTGTATACATCTTAAATGCTGTCAAGCAAATGGTATTTCTATATAATGCATATTTAGAAGGGGGTAGGGGTCCGTTAACATGTTAACAACACCTCGATTTTGTCAAAAACAGTTAACAACAAATTTTAAATGCTGATAAGAGTTAACAGCAACTTTAATTTACCCTTTTTTCCAAACGAACCCGAAAGCAATGAAAAGGGGAAGTGCATATCTTAAATGTATTCAAAAATTTGAAAACCACTGTACAAAGTCGCAGAAATGCCAAGCTCCATAAGGAATCTTTTATAAAGCTGACTTATTTTCAGAATACACACGAACGTATCATATTTTTTTATTGACACATGGACAGACAATTGAACGGATGGAAAATCAGACGGAGTGATTGACTCCAAGAAAAAGGAGTATGTCATGAATAATCGAAAATGCTTCAAGCAACAAAAGGGAGGCTTCTTCTGGTTATGTATATTGTTAAGTAAATGTTTATGTCAACCAGTCGTAGCAAACTGGGGTTATCGTCATGATGTAGGAAAGTGTAACAAACAGATAGAATGAGTGAATACTATAGGGCACGAACATTATATTATTTTTTTTTATGGTGGGGGCTCTTATAAATTATGGTTACACTCAGTCAGGGTATTCATACGACTCATTACTTACATGATTATATTAAAAGGAATTACGAAGGTTTACTAAAAAAAAAATTTAAATCATCAAACCAGTGTATAAATCAGAAAGTAACATGTAAGGTGTCACAAGTTGAAGCACTCTTTCATCTCCAAGTCCCAATTAAGAACTCTGAGCTGATATAAAAAAAAAGCCTTGGTCCATCTTTACATTTTTGAAGTCTTAGACTAGCAAATTTGACATCAGTTTGAGAACCAAGTCTTCATTTTTCGGCCTCAGCTACCAGGCCACACTGTTCAGTTATTTTACGCATTGCAAATTGAAAAGGTACTTTATTTTTGAAAATTCCGTCTAGGTACTTTTGGTCAATAAACATTCCATATACATCTGCATTATTTTCATCATAGGACTGACCAGGCTTTTAGCTGGATAAGAAGTGGCCTTTCCTTTTCACGTTTTGGATACATTACAAATAGAAGCCAGAAATAACTACATTGGTTAGACGTATAAAGAGAGGCATGAGATATCCCTTAACATGTTTAACACTGCCGCATTTTTTGCACTTGCATGACCAAACTTGAGTCCGTAACCTTTGCTATATAGTCTTGTATTCATTTCATTTTTAAAATTTTGGTTCATTTATATGTTTCAAGAAACAAACATTGAACTTCTACCCCCTTTTTGTAGTTAAATGATTGCTCACTTAGGAGACAGCTTCAGGTATACCAATACACAGTTACAAGTTTAGTTTCGCATTATAGCCATGGTGAATTTTCTAAATATGAAAGTTTTTGTACAATTGAATTGATTTTTAGATAGCTGAATAATAATATATCCTTCTTAGCGGGTTTATATGAACATTTAGATTGTTTTTAGCATGTGTTATAAGCCATTTTTCAGTTTGACCGTCCATACGTTCCTATCCGTACCGCCATAGATTTAGAAATTTTGTATTGTTTTTCAACAAAGATTTAAGGCTCGATTTTTTCAATACAATTTTATGGATAAACAGCAGAAATGCATATGATTTTTGTTTACCTCTTGATAGATATATGTCTATGGTTTCAGGAAAGGTATCACTCAAATTTTCCTTTGGACCAAATTTTTGAGATCTTTGTGACATGTTCGACCCCCTATTTTGAAATATTTGGTATCAAACAAATGCTGATTGTTGCCATGGTCACACAAAAAAAGAGAGGGAGATTATATTTCACAATTATTACTATTGGAAATCAAATCTATGGACGATTCTCTTTCCATAAATATACACATGCATAACTCAAATATTAAGCCTTATTTATTAGGAAGGAAGGGAAAGAGGGTGTTTAAAAATTATGAGTGTCAATTCTAAGTGTTTTCCTATCTGTGAATTGACACCCCACTCTAGTGCATAATTTTCTCGCTGCGTTGGGTTGTTTCTTCTATTTGGTCGGCCTTCTGTTTCTTTGACATTTTCCTCATTTCCATTCTCACTTTTATCAAGGATTTTACTATACTCAAAGACTTTTCAAAGACATGTACAGTTACATATATGCTGTTTATGTTACTTCTTTGCGGAAGCAACGTAAAGAAAGAGATGGACAGCAAATTTTAATGTGATTCTTGTAAATAACTGTTAAGATCAGTTAACAGAGAAAATAATGTCAAAAACAGTGAACACTTTAAGTATTAAGTAACAAATAACAGGAATCTCAATTTCAAATAAACAATTAACAACATTGCAAATTTTAACAAAACAGATTACAGACAGTGGGTGGAAAACAGTTAACAGTTTTTAAATTTTATCAGTCAAATAACAGTTTTAAACAAATTTAAACCTTGAAAAGGACAAAAACAGTTTAACATAAAAAAAAAACGTAGATATTTGAACTTAATACTTTATTTTCTTTAAAAGGACGGTAAATAACTATTCTAAAATTAGCAAGTTGCCATACAGTTAAAAACAAGTTGCCATACAGTAAATTTGTCAACACGAGCAAGTTGCCGTACCCTAGACTTTATTTTTTATGGTCTATATACTTTAAAATACATCTTTTTGACAATAAATTTCAGTAAATATGATGTCACACTATAATAATCTAAAAACGTGTCTGGAAAAATAAAGAAAAACAGTTCAATATCTTGAGAATGGGGCGACAGAGGACGATAGACCTCAAAATTTTCCGGTACTAAGTGGCAAGTTTTGGAGTATTACATGTACACAAAATCTTGTATTAATTTTGTACTTATCGGCCTAATAATTTAAAGAATTATATATCAGAAAAACATTTCTTAAGCGGCTTCCTCATCAAATGAGTGGAAATGCTTTAAATTGAATGAATTCTTAACTTGTTTACTTTTTTTTCTATTTCTCTCCGCTTCGTTAGTACCCAATTTCCGGTGGCGATGATACACAGTGCACACACGCACAAGATGAATTGTTGGGCCTAAAAGAGACACATGGTCACATTTTAAAACTGCCTCAAGTAATCCATTTTAGTAAGGCAAATTTGACTGGCAGGTTTTTGAACGGCAAAAATCTAAATGGTGTTTGTTAGTAACTTTGACATTTATGCAGATGAAAACAATTAATTAAATGTTTAAGTTTTAAAAATAATAAAAATTTCACTACATTGGGGGTCATTCGGGGTATTCAAACTTAGGTGTACCCAAAGGCTATCTTACTATACAAAATTAATCCTTCGTTCGTTAAAGTTTAGTTTAGCGATAATAAAAATGAGTATATAGCAGCAATAGAAAACGATGCAGAATATTTCTGTACACATTTTAAGCTACATTTATACTGTTGAGATAGTGTCATGACATCTGTAAGACCGTCAATAATGGTTTGAGATATATTATGACAGCTTCAAGACTGTTAAACATGTGTCAAAACATATTCAGACATTAATAAGAATGTCAAGAATATGTCAAGACCGAACAGAGAGAATTCTCTCTTTTTGTATTGTATTGTATTTTTGATACGTTTTTTTGTTGTTTTTTTTTTCTTACTGAGTTATATAATTTCAACTACGTTACGTGTATTACATGTGCAATTAATAAGACTGTAAAGCCAAAACTAGATAATGGCTAATTATTGTATCAATTTAACGTCTCTTAATGTAAATGGCTTTGGAAACGATTTTAAACGCAAATCCATGTTTATTTGGTTGAAATAGTTTCAGAGCGACATCAATTTCTTACAAGAAACACACAGTATTGAATCCTATGAAACTATATGGAAAAAGAAATGGGGTGGAGATATTTTTTTTTCGCACGGGGAAACGAACTCTTGAGGTGTTACTATTTTGTTTAACTGCTCAACAGATTATATATTAAAGGAAACAATAGCAGATGAAAACAGAAGGTATATCATTCTAACGGTTGAAATTGATAACACAGATTTTGTTTTTGTAAATTATTATGCGCCCACCAAAAATTTGAAAAATGAACAAATTGTATATATTGAAAAAATCAAGACTTTATTAAACGAAAGGTTAGATCAAAATCTCGTTTTGGGTGGAGATTTTAATACGATACTTAATCCATCTTTAGACAAAATGGGTGGTTCAAAATATAACACACCTGCCAAATATACAAGTAAATTAAAGGATTTTATAGAAGAATTTGAGTTATGTGATATTTGGAGGACACAAAATGTTGATTCTAGATTATATACTTTGCGTCAAAGAACCCCTCTTATACCATGTCGCTTAGAGTTTTTGGTTGATATCGAATTTTATATGTTCTATAAAATCTGATCATAGTCTTATCAAATTGACACTGTCCGGCGAAAACTTTAGTAAGAGAGGTCCCGGTTTCTGGAAATTCAACTCAGGTAGGTTTACTGACAGATACAAATTATGTGGATGTAGTAAAAAATACTTGATCAGAATGTAATAATAAATATCACAATTTAGAAAATAAAAATTACCATAAAAAGTGAAATAAGAGGCACAACCGTCAAATATTCGAAATATAAAAACATGAAATTACGGGAAAGAGAGTCCAATTTAAAAAAAAAAAACCGACAAGACGAAATTCAGAAAACTCTCTCTCGTACATATTAAGATAAAAATATAAATAATATGTTGATTGAATTAGACACTGTTAAAGAAGATTTAGAGCAAATAGTAAATAATCAAACAAGGGGGCTATTATACGATCACACGCCGAGCACTGCGAAGGCAATGAAAGAAATTCAAAATATTTCTTATCATTAGAAAAACGCAATTATAAAAATAAATGTATAAACAAATTAGTTGTAAATGACATTGAAATTGTGTCACAAGAAAAAATTCTAAACGAAGAGAGACATTTATTTCTATGAAAATTTGTACGCATCTAAAGAAGACCCTGATAAATATTCAGGTGATTCTAATTTTTTGGACTTAAATTTTATTCTTTAGCTTACAGATCTGGAAAAGGATACATGCGATGCAGATATTTCAGAGTTTGAGTGCGTTAAAGTTTTTAAAACATTTAAAAATAATAAAAACCCTGGTACAGACGGGCTTACTGCTGAGTTTTCCAAATTTTTCTGGATTGATATAAAAAAATATGTGTTAGAAAGCTATGAATATTCCTTCGAAACCGGAATCCTCTCAGTAGACCACAGACGGGGTATTCTTACTCTTATTCCAAAGAAAGATAAAGATAAAACACTCTTGTCGAACTAGCGTCCCCTTTATATCTTTTAAAATTTTGATTATAAATTATTAGCCAAAGTTATTGCGGAAAGAATAAATTATTTCTTCTAAAGCTTATAGATCCGGACCAAACGGGATATGTGGCTGGTAGATACATTGGTGAAAATCTACGACTCATTGCTGATATTATATTGTTTACTACTTTAAAGAATTTTTCAGGGCTTATATTACTGGTCGATATGAAAAGGCCTTTGATACGCTAGAATGGAAATTTATTCAAAAAGCATTGGTTTGTTTAAATTTTGGTAGCAATTTCCGGAAATGGGTCTTAACTTTATACTCAAATATATCTTGTCTTGTCGTTAATAATGGATTTAGTTCTAGTCCATTTACAATTGAGAGAGGTGTTCAACAAGGGTGGCCTTTGTGTCCTTTTTTATTTATCTTGGCCGTTGCACTGCTGGCAATAAGTATTCGTAAGAACAATCAGATATCTGGTATAAAAATTGAGGATACTGAAATAAAAATTTCACATTTGGCTAATGATACCACTTGTTTTTTGAAAGATGTATTTTCCGCGCAAATTTTATTGGATTCCTTTAACGATTTAGAGAAGTGTTCAGGATTAAAAGTAAATTTTTCTAGAACCGAAGCAACATGGATTGGAAGAAATAAATTTAACAAAGAAAGTTCCCTTCCTATTAAATGGATAGATGGTTGTAAAACCTTAGGTTTAAAATTTAATGCTTTTGAAGAAATGGTTTGTTCTAATTTAGATACATGCATAGAAAAAATGGAATCAATAATTAAATCATGGAGGATCAGAAACCTTTCCTTGATCGGTAAAATTGTAATTCTTAAATCACTTGCAATATCGAAGCTTATTTATGTCATTTCATCTACACAGGTACCAAATTTTTATGTCATTAAAATACAACGTGATATTAATAGTTTTTTATGGAATTCGAAATTTTTCGAAAGTCAAATCGGAAGTTATTCAACTATTCAAAAGTCTCCGAGCGAGGGGGGACTGAAAGCTCCAAATTTTGAAGTACAGCTGTTATCCTTTCGTATTATGTGGGTAAAAAGATTTCTGTCAGAACATGACTCCAAATGGAAACATGTTTCCAAAGCATTGTTCTCCCTTTTTGATTTAGAGGACTTGTTTATGAGCAGATGTGAATTTTAGTTTTTGAATTTAAAAGCACCTCTTTTTTATATAGAAGTGCTATCTGCTTGGAAACGTTTCAAGGGTATTTTCATCCTGTTAATGCATTTTATGTTAGAAAATAATTTATTTGGTTCAATCCGTTTATCAAAATTGATCAAAAGAGTATTTTTTACAGATTCATCAATGATATTGTAGATGATAAAGACGAATTTTTGTCTCATGACGCTGTTGACAAAAAATATAACCTGAATTTCACTTTTGTAGACATTCTATCTATTAAGCTTGCTATATCACGTGACTGAAAAGATTTGTTATTACAACAACACATGTCACCCAACAGAAACTCATTTTGATTCGTTTTTGAGCATGAGAATAAAAAAATGCCTATCAGTAAATTATTTGCTAAAGATGTATATTCACTTTTTATCGAGCGGGGAAGTGTTTCTCCTATTTCACAACAAAGATGGGAAAAAAGTTTTAATATAGAAATTAGTGACGAGCAATGGAAAAATATTTATTCCTTAGCTTTCAAATGTACTACAGAAAGCAAACTACAAGCTTTTCAATATAAACTATTATACAGAATAGTCTCACATAATTATCTTTTTGAAAAATATAAACTTTCCTTAACTATGAATGTGCGAGTTGTAAAGAAATAGAAACTATAGAGCATAAACGTTTTGAATGTACAGACATAAAACAATTTTAAAGAGCTTTTTCAAATTGGTGGTATTCGTTTTTGGAGTTAAACTATTTTTGAATAAAGACAGTGCCATTTTTGGTGTGTTGAATTCTGATAACTTAGTTTTAAATTATTGCATTCTACAGGCAAAATGTTACATTTATTATGTAAAGAATACACAATTAGACAGACTGTTCATATCTGTGCAAGCTTTTTTCAAATTTTTGAAAAGACGTTGGAGATATTAGAAAATTTATATATTTCTTAAGACAAACACGAGTCATTTGTCAACAGATGGGGGGATTTATGAAAGCTATTCAAATAATTAAATTTATTTTTTAATATGGTTACAGTATAATGTATTTCAAAGTATTCTTAAGACGTATCATATACTGAGTATTCAAACCACTAACTTGATAAATTTAGTATGTCTTATTTGCATAATGTCAAGAATTTGTCAAGACTGATCAAGACAAATTTAAGACAGTCAAATATTGGTCGAGACAAAACAAGACCCTTATCAGATGATAGTGTCGAGAATTGTAAGACAATGTTTATACTGTCAAGACACTCTCAAGAAAAATCAAGAACCTTACTACACAAATTAATACTTTGTTTAGAATTTTTAATGATGATTCAGGCCAATAAAGAATATCGAGTAAAAACTCATCCAGATTTAGACAAAAATTGGTCTTCTCAGACTTATTGACTCTTTTAGTGTAGGATGGTACAAAGACATACTGAATACATATGCATTGTCTAATCGCGAAATGATACAGGTTAGTATTCAGTTAAAGATTCTAGATGCTGATGTTAGTTTGCTTTTTACTGATATGTTCTGTGAAAACTGTATAAGATATCATTTGTTGGGCTTTTTAAGTTTGTGTAAGCTGTAAGCTGTAGCCTTCACACAGCATTACTTGAATAATATTTCGTTAATATAAATCATGTCAACTATTATAATCAGTAATAACTTTCTTATAATTAATAAATACCTACCAATAAAGGGATCCGTTTGGATGCATGCCAATAAGTTGAGGCAAAGAAAGATGGTAATCATGACCAACTCTTAAAAATACATATTACATGATATATGATATAGACATAATATGTCAATCAGTTTAATTAGGTTCTGTAGATGGCATGTCAGTAACTTATTGTAGTCCTTCCTTAAATTATGTATCGTTGTCATTTTACTTCATTTCGTTTGTTACCTATTCTGACATGGGATTCGGACTCCTTTTAAATAACGGCAATATCAGTAGACCACTGTTCCATAGTCATAAATCAATACAATTAAAACAAATCCAGGTCACAAACCAAAACTGAGGGAAACTTTAAACTATAAGAGGGAAAAAAACAAAACAATAGAAAATCTGAACTGCTACAAAATAAAACGCGAACCTACATAGATATAACAATTGATGACAACTGTCATATTTTTAACCCCACAACATGGTTCCGCCTGCCCCAAGTCTGGAGCCTCTGGCCTTTGTTAGTCTTGTTTGTATTTTGAATTTTAGTTTATTAATATGTTTTGGAATTTACATATGATAAGTCGGGCGGCAATTTTTACTGAACTAGTACACATTTTTGTTTAGGGGCAAGCTTGCGCCCACCTCCGAGTGCGGGATTGTCTTGGTGTGTTGAAGACCCATTGGTGGCCTTCGGCTGTTGTCTGCTCTTTGGTCGAGTTGTTGTATCTTTGACATATTCCATTCTCAATTTTATATTACATGTTTTCTGTTTTTTCAATATTTTGAGTAATTTATTTAATGATACGCACCTATTTTATCTTGACATCTGTTTTCCTTTAAGAAAATGTTTTCATTAAAGTTTTTAGATTTCATATTTTGTGTTTGTATGTGTGTGTGTGTGTGGCTTTTTATTGTTTTTACAAAACGCATGTTGATAAACCCAACCTGATCTGTTCTGCATACGTGAAGGATTTTGTAATATGCTGTGAAATAATTTAATCGTGTGTGTAAAAAAAAAATAATAGCATATTAGTTGAAGTATATTTTGAGTGTAAATTGTAAATGTATTAATGACGGATGCACGTCATTATTTTCCCTCTGTAAGCCACTATCATGCCTTTGTGTTTATATACATGTAGCTGCTGACTACGTCACATATTAACAGTTGTGATTATGACGTTTTTAAGATTAAAATTGGTGATAAAAACGTCGTAAATACCCCTGTCAGTTTTCTAAATATGTACCGACATCTTTGTGATATTATTCAATCACAAAAATTGACCCACTAGTAATCAATAATATTCGTTGTTATCCCTAATTCGGATTCATTTCTTTACAGCCATCTTTTACTCATCATTTGAAACAACATAATTAAATTCTATATCACATATACCTTGTTTTATTGTATCTTAAGCATTTGCCGTCGGTGGTAATATTGCTATCATAAATACATGCACTATGTATTTTGTTTTCTGAGGTAAAACAATAGGTAACGCCTTCTTCACAAAGATATTCTAAAAAGACAGAAAATGTCATGAATATAAGCATTTTACTTAGAATCTTGTCGTACACAATTAATATCTGCAGTGAGTAATTCTGTGCCAAATTGAACAAGTTTATAACTCATTTTCATATTTATTTTTGAAAAATTGTCATGTTAATAGTAAATAAACTCATTATATAAGACTCATCAGTGACGCTCGAATCCCAAAAAGTAAAAAAAAAGCCAAATAAAGTACGAAGTTAAAGTGCATTGAGGACAAAAATTCCTAAAACAAATTGACAAATACAGCTAAGGTAATCTTTGCCTGAGGTAGAAAACCCTTAGTATTTCAAAAATTCAAAATTTTGTAAACAGTCAATTTATAAATATAACCATATCAATGATAATTCATGTCAGCACAAAATTGCTGACTACTGGGGTGGTCAAATACAACTTAATTAATCTTAAAACATTCTCAGTAATATGAATTACAGGAAGTATTAAATAGTGCATGTTGCAGATTTTCTGTCATTGAGGAAAAGGTATTATGATATCTAATATTTGACTTCTGAAATCTACTTCTATTTCTACCGGAAAATGGCCACAATCAACAATTTGAAATTGAATATTTTCCGATGAAACTTTTTAAAGCCTTTAAAAAATTTAAAAACTCGTTTCTAATAATAATGTTGATATAATATAGAAAACTTAGTGCAGAAAGAGCACTTCCAGATTCCTGACTTAGGACAGGTGCAAACGTTTGCAGCGGGATTAAGCGTTTTAATGGATCCCTATCATTCAATAATACAATTATACTAAATTCAACATTTAGTTTGAATTTGTATATTTGTATATATTGCCTTTAATTACAGTAGGAAAAAAAATCTGAAGAAAACAGCTCATATTGTAAAAAAAAAATAGTTGTTCTTAAACGAAACAAAGTTTGAAGGTCAGCTTTATATTTTTAAGAATAATATAAAAAGAAAAACTATATTTAACTCATCTTTTGACAATAGATATGCATAGATTTTAGTAAACCTACAGAAAAATTTAATAAATATTTGTTCATGATTTTCTTATGTTTCTTTGGTCACAATTGCAAATTTGTCAAACTATAAAAATGGTATTTGAAGATAAAATTACAATATATAGTGACAATGACCTCTTTACAGGTATTCTTCATACTTCTATATTTCATACAACCAACACAACGGCATGATAAATTAAAACAGAGTAAATCCCCTTTTATATCTTTTTCTGTAGACAAACCACGTTCACTCTATTTTCTAAACTACTGCTAGAGAGTGCTCAAAAAGCAGTCGTCAGTCAATAAAGAAACAAGAAGATGTGGTATGATTGCCAATAAGACAGTTCTCTATAGAGACAAAAACAACTATAGGTCATTCAATGGCATACAACTGAGAAAAAAAATATAAGCATTGTAAGCTATCACAGGCCCTGAAATACCAAATCTAAAACTACTTAAAAAGAACTAACGGCCTGATTTATACATAAAACTATACACGAAAAAGAAATATGATATACAGCAGCAAACGACAGCAACCAAATTACAGACTCCTAACTTAGGACTGGCACATACATAATGTCTATTTTAGGCTTGTTTAAATAGCACTAACAAATAAAGGGATGTCATTGTGGTATGTATATGTATCTATTTGCGCTCGGATCAACAATATTTTACACACCGGTATTAATTTGAATTCTACATCAATCTACATGACTAAAAGGATCGTATCCCGCAAAATTAACAGCCGTAGTCTAACCACCAAATTGAACGACTGCTTACCAAAGCTAGATTAACAAATCACGGCGAAAACTCGGTAAAAATATGCAGAGATCTTTGTAGTTAAACATACGATTAAATTGACGATGGGGACTCTGAAACATTTCAATCTTGAGAGACATTTGAATGACGATAGAATTAAGAAACTTGCAGGCTAGTATATGCGCAAAGAGCTAACAGTTTATACCATCTTTGCGATGAAAAGATGGCACAAAAAATTAAATCACAAAAATACTGAACTACAAGGAAAATTTAAAACAGAAAGTCCCTAATCATATGGCAAAATCAAAAGCTCAAAAACATCAAACGAATGAACAACATCTATTATATAAACAGTCGAATAGGGTCATTCAGTCAGAATTACCCCTTGTATTGAACATTTTGGTCGATGTTGATTGAACAAAATCCGTATATTCCTATTTTAAAACTCTTTATTGAAAATTAATATTTCCAATATACCCATTTTTCGGAAATTTATTTCGATACTAAACTAAAAATACAAGAACAAAGCTGCTATTTCGACGTTGCTAACCTAAATGTCGCTAGGTAACCACAAAATAACTCTGATAAAAGAGGGACGAAAGATACCAGAGGGACAGTGGAATACTAAAATAAACTGACAACGCCAAGGCTAAAAATGAAAAAGACAAACAGACAAACAATAGTACACATGAAACAACATAGAAAACTAAAGAATAAGCAACACGAATCCCACCAACAACTAGGGTTGATCTCAGGTGCTCCAGAAGGGTATTACTAAGCAGATCCTGCTCAACATGTGGCACCCGTCCTGCTGCTCATGTTTAATCAAATCCGGTAAATAGTCTAAACCGGTAGGTCACATTTATGAAAGGGAAGGGGATCGTTCTTACGACGTAAGGAACATATCAAATATCATTTGTGAAACGGTTATTCCATAACGGTCAACCAACTCGTGATGGCGTCCGTAAATTTTACGAAGGGATGATTTCAACTTCACCCCTTTTTGGAACTCATGACTTAATAGCTTCCTTGTGAGCAGCAACCCTCTAGAATAGGCAGTTACACAAGAACTTTGAAGCCTGTCTTTGATTGTTGATTAATTATATAAATAGATGTTAATAATTAAGAAAGAGGTTTCGTAGAGCACTTAGAAGACCCAGCAATATACCATTATTTGTAAGGACACTTATGTAGTTTAGGTATCCAATACAGTGATGGAAGATCCAGTTTTTCATCTTTGGTTATAATTCCAAAGGAACATAGAACAGACCCATGATTATGCAGGATTTCCTCCTTGGTAAGTTTCGTGAGGGTATATGTTGGGTTTCCAAGTGAATTGTAAATGCTTAATTCGTTTATCAAGCAGTTAATGTAATAAGTTTTACAGACAAAAACGATGTTGTTTGGGGCTTTATCTGCGGGGACAACAACATATTTGTCATGCAGGTAGGATAAGTATTTTGCAACATTTAGGTCTTTAAAGATTGACGAAGCATGGGCAATGATAGACCCATTCAGTTTCCTAGTTCTGATTTGTATCAAAAACCTCACCGCCTTAAACCATTCAGAAAGAGTGTCTACGTTTTCTTTGTCGCGCTAAGCCCATTGCCTGGCACAATTCCCGACTGAATCCACCAAAATTTTGAAGTTGAAAATCAAATTGATGGAGTTAGGCTCATGATATTTCGGACCTTTCGATAACACATTTCGCAAGGAAGTGTTATTGACAATGCTAATGTCACTGGTAATAACAGGATTATATGTAAATTGGGAACTAGCACAAGTGCAATCAGGAGGTTTAGACTGGAAGTCGTCAATAGTGAGATCCTACAAAACGTGTTGGGGACTAACTGTGCACCACTTATTGCGGACCTGTTTTTGTATTGCTATGAGTTACAATTTATGACAAAAATAAGCAAAGACCCATCGAAACAACATTTGATAAACAAATTTAATAATACTTTTAGATATATGGAGGATATTTTGGCTCTCAATAATGACGACTTCAGTATGTATACTAAAGAAATTTATCCTGTTAAATTACTTTAAATAAAGCTAATACTAACAATGAAAACTGTCCTTTCCTTGATCTTGATATATATATATCACTAACGGAAAGCTGAATACTAAAATGTATGATAAAAAGAGCTGATTTTTCATTTCCTATCGTTAATTTTCCATTTTTAGATGGTGACGTTCCCTTGTCACCATCTTACGGTGTTTATATATCTCAACTTGTAGGATTCGCTCATGTATGTAACAATGTTTTAGATTTTAACGAGAGAAATTTATGTATTACTGAAAAATTATTACACCAGGGTTTTCAATATCACAAACTAGTCAAAACATTTACTAAATTGTATCACCGGTATATAGACATCATTCGTAAATATAGCTCAACATTCAGATTTCTTATACGTTCAGGTATTTCACATCCAATTTTTAATGGAAATATTCTTTATAAAGCACAAAGGTGTCAGTATTCACCTCAGAAACTAACAAAACCTTTGAATAGACTTATTAAGAAGGGATATAGTTACGATACTGTTGTCAGGTCATTAAAGATTGCATATTTTGGCGTTAATATTGATTCACTTATCGGGTCTTTGCATCGGAACTACATGTAAACACATTTATTAAAAAACCCGTTGTTGGCATGACACGGGTTATGTTCTTCTCATATATGTTATGATGGTATGATACTAAACCCTTAACGGGAAGGATTGTGCCTGATGTTCATATTGTAGCGGGCAGGGGCTTGAAATTCTTCGACCCAAGAGTTTTACTCAAATTTTATGAGTAGTTTGTAAATAACAAAGTCAGTATGACAAGATATGAGCTGGTCAGTATAATATAGACATTTGCTAAAAGTCACGTAAATAAGTTTCTATCTTTTATTCATTTCAAGAATCATATATTTTCAGTTATATTCAAGATAAACAACAATTTTAACTAGTAATATACTTAAACTATAGACTAAAATGATATGACAAGAATCTATTCAGTATGATACATGTAGAAAGTTATCTCTACACTCAAGAGATATTTATTAACTTATCTCTTAACTCAAGAGATATTTATTAACTTATCTCTACACTCAAGAGATAATATGTTAGTGTGTCAGAAAAATACATAAAAAGGCTGAGTTCTGCTATCTCACTAAGAAAATAAATTACCCTAAGAGAAAATCCTAACTTCAAGTGAAATTAATCAGAATACCTCTTTCTGACATTTTTGTATATAGTTGTAACTGATACCTCACCAGTTACATAAAAAAAAAATGTTTATTATTATTAGTTATATTCAGAACCTTTCCTGAATAACAACTAACAATGAACTACAGTTTATAACCTTAAATAAACTGTTTTGTTTAATATAATTTGCAGACCTTTAGGAAATTATCCCTTACTTGTCAAATGTTTTCTTATTTAATCCTATTTATTACAAAAAGACAAACGTTAACAGTAAACATGAACGTCAATGAACAATTTCAATAATCCTAACTTTAAAAGATAAACTAGAAATAAAGCTTTTAAGAGTCCGCAAAAATGAAATATTCCTTTTAAACATTGAAAACGCTAACTTTACTATTTTCCTTTACATTTAACCTTTTAAAAAACATAAGTTTCTAAGAAAAATAAACCATTTTGACTAAAATAAATAACGAGCAAATAAAATACTAACTGTAAGAACCAAAAGTTTTAGCAGAACTGACGACCAAGCGTCGAAATTACGTCAATGTTGGATTGTTGGATTGTTGGATTGTTGGATCGCGCGCTTGCCGTCCAACTAAATATTTGAATTCTTAAATAAATTACAAAAATCACAATAATATACACTTTTAGTAACCTTTATATAATAAACAAAGTTTGCATGGTACTAAATAATACAACAATATATACAGCGCCACCGGAAGTCACAATACGTAAACAACATTGCAAAAAGTTATGTGTGTCACCGGCGGACCAAACTGTTAAATATCAAGGAAAGTGAGCATAAACATCTGCAAAACATTGAAGACGTTGACTACAAATACTAAAAGGAATTACAAGAAGTATGTGAAAACAGTTGCCAACACGTAAAAATAGTGTTTTTATTGAACAATCGGCTCAAGTAACACATGGGTTCTACTGCGCATGTCAATACATTTCATTGATAAATTCTAGCACAGATGCGTGGAATTTACTACGATTTACTACAGTTGCTATAATTGGATCTTCACAAAAATACAAGACATACAGTTGGATTATTCAGTGGATTATTACTATGAACTGGTAAATTATTACATGAACTTCAACTGGTTTATCAAATATATGCAAATGACAGTAATTCAATATTTCTAGAAAAATCATAATATTGTAATTGTTCTTACTATACTTATTAAATGTTAATTAAAACTTATTTGCTTCAATTATCATATGTTCCAGACTACAATTATTACAAGTAGTATAATACAAGTTATTTCACACAGTTACTGTTATCTTACATAAAAACTTTCATAAAAATACAGAATATTAAACAGTATGCTTTATTAATACCAATTTAAAACATACATCAAAAATATTTACATGTCTATGTACTAGACTTACATGTCTATCACAAGTCACAATAAAATACATGAAAATATATGTACCCTAGTCGTTGTACTCTACATTTTATCCCCTTTCCATTATTTGCGTCCCCGCAAATACTTTAAACTTTTGCAAAAGTTTCCATTTAATATTTTCTATGTCTTAAATCATTTGTAAATATATACATATTCTTCTTAAAAAGGAATTATTTCTAAAACTGAATGAAATTAGCTTTCTTATTAATACCATCTATGATTATAACACAAATACATCATAATATATTAAATTATGTAAAAAAATATACATAAATATATGTCTTTTAAATGTTTTATATTATATTTTACAGATACACTTGAAGTTTCACCATTGTGACCATCAGCATGAGGGCGGTAGATACCAGATAAACATACATATATACCAAATGTGGAAAATTACTGAACGTTATGAACAAACTGGAACATGGCTAAGAACCACAGGTTTTCTGAAGGAAAATTTTAGTTACCATGCAAACAGTACCAAAATATTTAAATATAAGTTCAAAAATACACCCAAAATTTTACTTTTAAACACTTAAAAGCTTTGACTGTATCTAATATAAATAACTTCTTAACTTTTCAACTTTCAAGATAAATTTTCAATCTAAATGAATTTCTAATAACTTTTAATCTTAAAGTAACCTTAAATTACTTTTGACATTATCAATTCTAATAAACAATACCATAACATTTCTATTAAAAAAATAAAATTAAATGTACATCTTTATTCAATCTTAAATTAAATGGCTCTTCATGTAGCTACCAGGGACTTCTTCTGTTTCTTTTGTGCAACTGGAGCATTGTTGCTACATGTACAAAATGTATTGTAGGGGGTGGTTCTGGTGTCAGATCTTTTTCTTTAGTAGTTAAATGTCTACCTATTTCCTCTTTGGATACCCTCTTTCCAGACTCTAAATTTGAGTCATGAAATTGCAGTCTTCTCATTGCAATTTGGTTATTTACATCAAGTGTGTCTTCACATTTTAATAGCATCTTTGGTTCATGTTCAACAACTTCTGCTGAACCAATTACTGTATCTTGATACAAAGTCTTTTTGTAATCATATGGGTTCATTATACTATATGTACTAGTATTACAAGTAACATCTTGGCTTATGTTAACTTGGCTACTATTACTATTAACTAAACATGGTGCCATTACTAATGGAAATCTTTCTGAAAATTTCTCAATGGGTTGTAAAATGCAATTTTGAACTGTTTCAGGAGAATCATCATCAAGTCGGTCAATGAAAACATCAACAAAATTTGCAGACCTTGGGGGAATTTCATAGTAAGCTTCCCCATAAATTTTTCGTATAAATTTATTTCTCTGGCCAATTTGTGTACAATGGACAGCATGACCACCTAGCAGTATAATTCCATCTGTTAACTTTATGTCAGCAGGACCCCACTGAGATTTCATCAACACATCTAGTCCTAACAAAGCTTCGTCTTCTATATTTGCAACTATCATTTCTGTATTAAAACATAAATTTCCTAATTTAGTTTCAAAAATAGCTTTCCCTAGCTCCTTTAGGGGTTTGCCATCAGCACAAGCTAAAGTATTAGACTTTTCCAAGATTGGTCTATTAACATGAGGAATTTTATAAGGCATAACGGATAATACATGTCCGAAACTGCCCCTGTATCTACAGTAAAATTAACCTCAGACCCTTGGATATGTCTTTCAACATAGACTCCATCACTTCGGAGTACTTGTCTTGCAATAACATTACTTGCAACTGATTGTTCACTTCCTAAAATTGGATAAGAACAAACTAAATTTGTATCTTCTAAAGTGACAGAAGATATATTACTATTACTACTAGTTTCCTCTTTACTATTACTACTAGTTTCCTCTTTACTATAATATATTCCTCTTACTTAACTAGTTTCCTCTTTACTATTACTACTAGTTTCCTCTTTACTATATTATACTACTAGTTTCCTCTTTAGTATTACTATTACTACTAGTTTCCTCTTTACTATTACTATTACTACTAGTTTCCTCTTTAGTATTACTATTACTACTAGTTTCCTCTTTACTATTACTATTACTATTGCTAATATTTTCCTCTTTACTATTACTATTGCAAATATGTTTCTCTTTACTATTACTAAAAGTTATACTGCTTGGTGGCTCTTGCACACCAATATTGTCCAATTTATGACCGTTTTCATTAAACTTAAGGGCTAACTTCTGGTCAGCTGGGTTAACCCGTTCTAGTTTAATGTGTCTGATTTAAATTCACCTTGTGACCTGCTACTATTAGGGAGAGTGTAAGGCATATTCATTTGTCTTGGAGGATTGGTCTTGTTATTCCTATAATCTGTTACTCTATTGGGATTATTATAACATTTTCTGGCATAATGACCAGGTTGACCACAATAGTAACATTTTGGGATGTTTTCTGGGTTATTGTTTCTGTCCGAATTGTTCTTCCTATAATTCCCATTAGGAACATAGGGTGGGGCATTGACATTGAAGGGCTGTCTGCCAAACTGTCTTTCATCAGGACGACTATGTCCTGTTACTGAGGTCTGTATCACATCATTTCTTTTCTCGTCTTGGTACATTTGATTAACCATCTTCTGTAATTCATCCTTGGTTACTAAAATTACATCTTTTTCTGAACTTGTGGAATCTTGCCTGTTGAAATTGGTGTTCTGTTTCTTTCCTACAGTTTGATCTGATTTTTGAGAATTTTGTTTCTTCAGTTGCCTAACCTTGGAATTTTTTGCTAAATTGCCCTCGTGTGTTTCAGATGTAGTCTCCTTATAGGTAATGACCTCTTGGACTGCTTCCTCTATTGTTTTGGGGTCTTTATGAAGCTCAAGATAAATTCTCGCTTCAGTATCCGACAGTCCCATTAAAAATCTTTGGAGCAAGTCTTCCTGCCTAATTTTTGCATGTCGGTTTGAATAGGCCTTGTCATATAGGCGTTTTAATTCTGCAGCATAGTCTGCAGTGTCTTCATTAGGTTTTTGAGTACGTCTATTAAATTGTACCTTATATGCTCTTTTATTTTCAAAAACCCCAAATCTATTCTTAAGTTCTGTGGCTAATTTTGAATAATTCTTTAAAGTTTTACAATTAAGTTGATCAAACACAAAATCACCAGCTTCCCCTTGAAGTCTGGTTAACAATTCACCCAATTTAGTTCTGATATCCCAATTTTGAAGATTTGCAACTGCCTCAAATCTATTTATCCAGACCTCCCATTTTTCTTTTCCTGTGAAAGAAGGGAGTTTGGCATTGGAAAACCCAAATTTTGATTTTGATCGTTTACTTTGGGTTATTACATCTGTATCAATACTACATTTTTTTATTTGTATCAATATCAGAGCATGCATCACTAAATATTTTAGCATCAGATTCATCACACTCAGATGCTGATGTGAAATCTAAATTACTATAAGATGTAAAACTTGGTTTACTTTTTCTAACTTTAGAAAATGAATTGCTATTATTAGCAATTGTTGTACTTTTAGCATGTTTTTGTTGCTGACTTGAAGCATTATTATGCCTATATTGTTTGGTAATGTCAGTAAAAGCATTTTGAATGGCTGATACTACTTGACCAGTCATATCTTGTATCGCTACTTTTATACTGTCATATACCCCAGAATCACCTTGATTTTGAGGTTCAGACTTGTTTTCTATATCATTTTGCTTTTGATATCTGGAGGACCTTCTTGGAGAGCCAGTTTTTCTATGACTTGGCCTCTTACTCAATTTCGATCTGGGTCTTAAAACTATTGTTTCTTCTTCTTCAGTCTCAATACAAGACAAGTCATTAGAAACTTCATTAACTTGGTCACTTTCAGAATGACATGGTTCATCATCAGTGGTATAGAGAGTATTAATTTCACTGTCTTCTGTGTCATATTGGCTACTATTGTTGGATCGCGCGCTTGCCGTGACCTTCTGTTGTTGTTTTTTTTTCTATGGTCGGGTTGTTGTCTCTTTGACACATTCCCCATTTCCATTCTCAATTTTATTGTAATTCAAATTTTTAGTTGCAATAGGTTTGCTATAGGTATAAGAAATGATTGGTACAGACTGATCTATGAAATAAGGAGATATTTTTTATTGAACTAATTTTGATGAAGGATATTGTCTAAGTTGACGCCATTGAGACCTTTGTTGGAAAAGAAAAGATTAAGAAAAGATCTTTTCTCTTCTTAATCTTTTCCGATGCGTACTGGTGTGTAAAGTCTGTTACTTGCACAGTAATTCTGATAAATTGGCCAGGTGCTGTTTGACGACAAGTAATAGGCTATGTGCCTGTCCCAAGTCAGAAGCCTGTACTTCAGCGGTTGTCGTTAGTTTTGTGTTACATATTTTCTTTTTGTTCATATTTTTTGTATATAGATAAGGTCGTTAGTTTTCTCGTTTGAATTATTTTACATTGTCATATCGGGGCTTTTCGTCGCTGACTATTGAATTGTTGAAGGCCGTACGGTGACCTATATTTTTTATGTATCTGTCATCTTGGTCTGTTGTGGACAGTTGTTTCATTGACAATCATACCACATCCTCTTTTTTACAAAAGCAAACATACCCATTTCAGAACCTAATCTTGTAGTAATCGTAGAAATTATATCAAAATCCGAGATTATAAGAACAGTGAAAATAATAAAGTCAATGGAAACGATAAACTACAAGCAGGTCTATTTATATCAAAACTCAAATTAGCAACATGTCATGATACCTTAAAACATTATAAGACTAAGAAAGAAGAACTGCAATAAGAGGAATCACTTAATGACAATTCTAAGTAGTAATTTAATCAAAATTGCAATCTAATGATGACCGAACAGTGCTTAGAACGGTGGAGACAACTGTTAACAACATAGATTTTGAAAAAAGCCTTTTTTAGCATACACAGAATAAACACTAAAGAAAGAAACCAGCAAAAATAAAACAATATATCCAAATGTTTTTATAAAGAATTCATATGCATTTTAGGTACTTTAGCAGACATCAGTTCTCTTGTAAAATGAGGAGTGGGTCAAGGTTGTAAGTCAAGTGTCATATCTTGACTTTCATCTATAAATTGACAATGAGGGTCGGTTGAAAACAAAACCTTACGACAAAAGAGATAATTTAGCTTCCCAAGTGTGAACTTTCCATTTCTATGTAGCAACATTCCAACAGCGTCTGCATACGGAGTATATATCTTCCAATTGGAACGATATCCCAGGGTTTGTATATCCTATCATTATTTCCTTGATAGAGAATTGCTGCTAACAAGAAAGCTAATAAACCAAGAGTTCCAAATGGAGAAGTTGAAATTATCCCTTCGTTAATTTTACGGACGCCATCACGAGTTGGTTGAGCGTTATGGAATTACCGTTTCACAAATGATATCGGATATGTCACACCTAGAAGTCTAGCAACACCAGTAAGTACACCAAATTTAATTACATTACAATTGTGTACTATCATTGCTGCAGTATTGGACAGAATGCTGGAGAATAAATAAAATAAACATCCGTAAGTCTTCTAGTTTTCATACGGTGATATTGTGGCCATGTTTGATCACCAACAAGGACTTCAATGACACAACAGGATCCAATAACATGGAGAATGTACTAAAGCAAAAAGGAACGAGATGAATTGGTCATATTCTACGATGACAAGCTGAGGACTTGACCAGAGTTGCCATAAGATGAACATCATCGTGAAAAAGAAAAAAAAGGACGCGCAAAAAATTTCGAGAAGAACAGTTGAAGCTGAAATTAAAAACCAAGGAATCTGCTTGGGCGATATATAAAAAAAGCACAGAAAAAAGGATGAGTTGAAAGATCTAGTCCTTGCCCGATGAGACTCCGGGCTTAAAATTGACTAGATAGGTTGGTAGGGAGGTATTTGTAAGTCAACACAATTTTAGCCCATTAGTTTTTTGTATCATGTCATCGCAAATTATATGACAAGAACATAACCAGTATTATGCCAACAACAGGTTTCAGAATAAAAGTGGTTTTTTTCCGATGCAAATATCAATATTGATTCAATCATCAATAACTTGGCATTAGTATCGTAACTATATCCCTTGCGGAAAAGTTTGTTTTAAGGTGATGAAGACATGTTTGTACTTTGTATAGAATATCATTACTATAAAAGATGGAATGTGAAAAACCTGAATGGATAAGATGTCTGCTCCCTGATTTATAGTTACAAATTTTGTCCTAGTACCAATTCATCAAAAACTTCCAACGAATGTTTAACACTCCAAAAGTTATCATATCCACAATTTTTGTAAGACCTAACTTGATAATAAACTCATCATAGATACCAGGATATATATACTAGATTTGTAATTCTTCCAAAGGTTATAGTTAGTAGAATAATTGAGTTAAAGGAATAATTGCGTAAAGATTAAATGAATTAGTATTTATAAGGTGTTTGTGAAGCTTCAGAAGCCAGTATATAGTTTGAACTTTAATGTTATTTGTTGCTTTCTTAGCAGAATAACTTGATTAACAATACTAGTAAAAAGGAAATAAAGGTCGAAGCGTCAGATCGACCTTATGAAAGTGTTCGTATACATGTACATGTAAAAGACTTTGATTGATTTCGGAACATTCGAATACGTAATAAAGCTGAATTTGTGTCTTTTTTGTACTGTTTTTATATCATCTCATTTGTCAAAAAGTTACAAACTTTGCACATACTATTAGTTACATAGTGTGCTATTGACGTAATACGGTATGTATGGGGTCAATAAATTCCATATGGATGAGAGCGAAGCTCGAATCCCCATATGGAAATTACTGACCCCATATATACCGTATTACGTCATTAGCACACTATGTAACGAATTTATTTTACCGACTATCTTAACGGGAAAAATTTAGACTAATGTGTTAAATTTAGACTATTGAGCAAGTCGTCAATACCATTAGCATTGAGAAAATACTTCAATGGATCCTAAAAAAAACAAATGCCAACAATAAAAACTTGTAAGGTTAAAATGTGTTTTATGAATCATTTCAATCTTTTTCAATCTTCATCATAATTTTTTTCGTCTGTTGAAACCGTTAAGATTATTTCTCAGTACCGTTTTGTTTTTATAAAGGGACGTTACTAACCATGTATGAAGCCCCACCTACATGCTATCCGTATATGGAATATATACGGTCTTCACGTGGACGATTTTAACCAATCATATACCTATAAATGTAAAGGAGGTAAGATAAAGGACAAGGTATGATAAGGGCCGTTTCTGGCCCCCTTTTTTCAAAATTTTTAAACTTTGAAGTTGAAACCCATCACGCCTGTGTTATGAACTACAGTATCTGATCGTCCATGTGGAACCTTATTTTTAGGTGTTATGTACTCAAATATGTTCAAACTGAGACCTTGAAAAGCCCTAAACGACGAAAAGTGTAAAAAAATCTACAATTTCGTCATGTTCGGAGACAAAATTTGACATCAGCGCCAACGTAGACCATCTTGAAATTTTCAACCATTAACTGTACTCTTCTGTATCTTTCACATAATAAAATATCATGGTGGTCTACGTTGGCGCTCATGTCTAAAAATTTGAAAAATAATCCGTTTGTTTACATATTGTGACAAGTCATTATAGTACGTCAAAGTGAACGGCACGCGTACGAAATTATTCCGGGATTCATAATTGATCAGAATATCAAGTACGGATTGTTTTATGTCGTATCCAGTCATCAAGACATGTCACTCTCTTTAAAAGAAATATGTTGTGAGTGAAATTAGACCCATAATGATCAAAATAGTCTAACACTGTGCAGCCAAATACAGAGTTGTGTCCCTTGAAATATGGTGAATTAAGTTTTATTCATTATAATTTTCAAATATTCAACGAAATCTTACAATGATTTTATAATAAATTCTCAATATATTCACTCTTTTTGTAGTTCTGAAGAAAATCATTTCATCAAAACGTATATATTTTGCACTTTGAAGTTTTCTATTTAACCATCTACAGAAAAATAGATTTATGTATCATATCCATTTCGTGCACATGTTTGTTACCATAAGGGTTAGAACCTGCACATGTGCATTGTCCATAATTAAGTAGTTATTTGAACAGAGAATTAAGAAAATATTAAAATCACTTGTTGTTAGACAAAACTCTGCGTACTGTACTAAGGTAATACGTCATTTATGCATGTGCAGTTAGTATTAATTCCAAAGTATGAAATGTAATTAGAAACATGATTCCAGGTAAAGAGCAGTTGATACTGATATTAAGTTAACCACACTTATACTATACTGTAAATTATGTATTTCCAGCCTATTCATATATCGGTACACTAATAATTTTTCTTATATATGTGTCAGAGCACTCTTTTGACAAGATGTAATCATAAAATAAAAGTACACATGTAGCATTCAATTGACTCAGATCCTATATGGATTATCAAATAAAATATATGCTATAGCGAAATTACTTTTAACATATTTTACTTGCATGAATACAAATTGGATAAGACCCATGGCAAACAAACTTATGAAGTATGCGCGAAAAAACATGTGTATTTGTTTGCCATTTCGAATGTGTATTTTGTTTTGTCTAGAGTTCTATGTAAGTGACAAAATTTCATGCCAAACCTATACCGATTCCTGGAGTGCACTGGTATTTATTATCTAGCTTTTTAATGTACATGTAAACTATGTCCTCTTAATTCTATTTCACATTCCCCCCTCCCCTCACGGGACAAAATGCCGAGATCTGTCTGTCCGTCCATTCGTCCGTTCGTCTGTTTCTGTCCGGACATATACGTGTAGCTATCTCCTTCATTTTGTAACCTAAGAGCTTTTTATTTATAATAGAGGTGTGTATGTCTACAGGGTTTGGATTTTTTAATAAAATTTTCTTTAAATGTCCGGTATTTTTGATACAAGCTATATATATAAAGACTGTGTTATCCTCCTACAGTTTTTGAGATACAGCTTTAATACCTAATAGGTTTATTGTACACATAATTGAACCATGTATTGCCATCGGATTTTTATTATTCTTCAAATATTCTAAAAATGTCAGATTTTTGGACTTAGTCAATACTTCTTGCTACTTAAAAACAATTAGGGTAGTTGTTGAATATTCACCAAAAACGGTAGTTGAACTTGTTTTCCCTCTCACTTGCTATTGAAGGCACAACTTGCACTACTAGTACTATAATTTAATCATGTTAATGTCCCTAATGCAATAAATAAGATTTTTTTAGTTACTTCAAATATGTATTCAATACCGGAAAGGTTGAACTTGGTGAATATTACAGCCGATTTCATTGATTGTGAAGTCAAAGGTAAAATTTTTAGTTAGCTTTCTTGTTAGATGAACCATAAAGTCATTGTTAGGTCAGGTTAACGACTCTCCTTTAAGAATATATACTAGTCCAGCAGATTACCAATCTATCTGTCTGGTGGACTATGCTACTTGAAAGGAGGGTAGTAAACCTGACATAATAATGACTTCACGGTTCAGCTAACAAGCAAGCTTACCAAAGATTTTTACCTTTCGCTTCACACTCCATGAAATCGGCTGTAAATCTTGAAAGTTGAAACCTTTTGGCTGGACATTCAGTCCTGCAAGTGAAGACATTCAGAATGAAAATAATAAATAGATCAACATTGAAAGGAGAAATTAAGGTTGAAAACGTGTGCACCCGCACGAGTGGGGATCGAGCTCACAACCTCAGTGTTGACTGGCTAGTGATTACAGAAGTAACTACTTAGATCACTCGGCCACCGAGAACCTTTAATGAAGTATGTCTACGTTTCTAATCAAATTCGAATGTTTTAGGGTTTCATGAAATACTACTTACCAACAACTGTTTAGCATAACATTTTGGATAAGATAAGGAGATGTGGTATGATTGCATATGATACTATACACTGGTGATCAATGTGCTAATTTCAGGATATATATCGTAGAAATAATATATTTTTAGAGAAGCTTGAAGATGTTCATGCCCCTTTCATCTACATATCTTAATGAATTTTTAACGTCTTAAGCCCTGACCTCATCGAAAACATTGAACTTTGTTTTCAGCATTTCAGTCTTTAAAATATTGTTTTTAAGTGTTAAAAAGTTCACAGTGTACGATTCTTTATGTGACAAACAATGACAGTATACAAGCTATGCATATTTACTATATACATACTGTATAAATCTGATACTGAATCTTCAATAGTAGTTTTAATCCATTTGCGTTTTTTAATGAACCGGAAATCATCATGTAAATGTGAAATGCTATATTCATAACTTCAACTATTATTTATGAATTATAAGTGTGCCACTTCTTATATAACTTAAAGTTTTTTTCAAATGATGCCCCAGTTATGGGCATTGTGTTTTCTGGTCTGTGCGTCCGTCTGTTCGTTCGTCCGTTCGTCCACCTGTCCCGCTTCATGTTAAAGTTTTTGGTCGAGGTAGTTTTTGATGAAGTTGGAGTCCAATCAACTTGAAATTTAGTACACATGTTCTTCATCTTTTATATAAGCTTTGGTGTTTCAAATATTTAGGCCACGAGCATCAGTGAAGAGACGTGTATTGTCGAAATGCGCATCTGGTGCAGGAAAATTGGTACCGTTAATGTTATTCTCTATGATATGATATTTCTAATTTTAATGCCAAATTAGAGATGTTGCCCCATTTTCACGGTATACTATACTGGGGACACATTCTTGTTTATTTTACCTATTAACTTGTTAATGTTTATACTTACTGTAATTATTATGTGACACTATGATTTGTATTTATCCTTTTTTTTAATAAACCGACCATTTCCATGATAGCTATCTTTTATTTAATACTAAAATTGAGAATGAAATGGGGAATGTGTCAAAGAGACAACAACCCGACCATAGAGCAGACAACAACCGAAGGCCACCAATGGGTCTTCAATGCTGCGAGAAACTTCCGCACCCTGAGGCATCTTTCAGCTGGCCCCCAAACAAATATATGTATACTAGTTCAGTAATAATTGACGTCATACTAAACTCCGAATTATACACAAGAAAATAAAATTAAAAATCATACAACACTTACAAAGGTCAGAGGCTCCTGACTTGGGACATGCGCAAAAATGCGGCGGGGTTAAACATTTGGGTTTTTTTTAGATCTCAACCCTGTTTTGGTAACAGCATATGATTTAATATTTAAATCATCAAGAGGTAATAATAATGCCAAAAACCTACTTCTGTTTACAAAAAAAAAAAAAAACATTATTTAACCGTTGCTAAGCACTATTTTGGTTGCTAATCGTTTTATCAGCATGATATACAATTGACTTGCTTTCATTTCTTACTGCTAATTATTCTTGCATGTATTAACCAATCTAACCTGATTTTACTCTAATTTGTACAATTAAAAATCAAAATGGTTTTTATGTAGTTCAATTTAATTTCTATCTTTTTCGGTTGTTGCTAAGCAACTTTTAGGTTGCTATGGTCAATTTCATTTTCTTGAAAAAAATAATGATGACTCAGACATCATATATATGAAAGAAAAATCATTTACAGTAGCTTAATCTTTAAATATTGCTATATTCATACCTCATATGGCCGAAATTACAAATTTTTGAACCGTTGTTAGGCAAAATTTTTGTTGCTAGGTTGTTGCTAAGCATTTTTTAAAACTGAAATTGAAGTGACTTTTCATTTGCAAACTTAAGTAAGTGTTAAACAAACAATAATATTTTGAATTATGCTAATGTGTAATGAGAAAGCAATGCATATGTGATAATTTGGCTATTTATTTAAACCGTTGCTAGGCAACCTTCCTTTCACCGGAACATAAAAAAATCATAGTTTTGAATAGTTTCTACACTAAGGCTATCAATGATGCAAATATAAACTTATTTGGGAAGGGGACCAAAAACGCCTCTTATCATACCTTGTCCTTTGTATACATCCTATAAGTTAACAGTTGTATTTATATCTATTTGCATAAGGCCGACGTAGCTCATGTCACAAAAGCATCGCTGGCACACAACACAATTATCCATTAATAAGTACTTGTTACTCCCATTCTTAGCTTGTGATTCTGAGAGATCCCTTTCCGTTGCCATGTCATTTGTTTTGAAGTTTTTATGACTATGTGAATAAGATCTTAAAACTAATGATGTTTCGACATATTTCAACGACTGATTGCAAATGTTTACTTACCATTAGTAACATGACGGATGTTATTAACAGAATGTGTCAACTTTCAACCATATCAAGTATTCCGAAGTATTATTACTACGCTTTCGTCTGACTAGTAGTGTTTTTTTATCTTTTGCTTGATGTTTCGTCCTTTTTTAGTATTTACCATAATAGCTATATTTTTCTTTGACTTAAGATTTTTAATTGCACATTTGATATTATCTTGATCTTTTTTTCAATCTAATGAATATTATTACTTACCTTTTAGCACGTTAGTCAAAAGGTATTTATTCAGGTTTTGGTAAACTATCAACTTTTAATATTTCCATGCAGGTAGGGTTCTGATAAATTATGTGCCACAACAGTTACATGCTGAAACATAGTCACATGATTCAATCTATATAAGTAACATCAAGGTATTTAAAATAACAAGGATTGGGTATAATCTATAGATATAAAATAAAGTTATAGATAGGCCAATATATACATTTTGTACCTAGAAAACTATAGAACGCCGTAACTGTCCTCTAGTGTAAATATGTAATGTGTGTTGTCGCTGTGTCTTAGCGTCGTGTCATTTCTTCTTTAGGTTATGAGCAAGGATATATACACCTATAACATTATGTCCAAACACCTATAACATTAGGTGTAAACACCCATTACATTATGTCCAAACACCTATAACATTATGTGTAAACACCTATTATAATATGTCCAAACACCTATAACTTTATGTGTAAAGACTCATTCCATTATGTGTAAAGACTCATTCCCTTATGTGTAAGCACTCATTCCATTATGTACAAACACCTATAACATTATGTGTTAAAACCCATTACATTATGTGCAAACACCTGTGCCATTATGTGTAGACACTTATAACATCATGTGTAAACACCCATTACATTATGTGTAAACACTTATAACATTATGTGTAAACACCCATTACATTATGTGCAAACACCTATGCCATTAGGTGTAGACACCTATAACATTATGTGTAAACACCCATTACATTATATGTAAACACCTATAACATTATATAAAAACACCGATTACAGTATGTCCATACTCCTATAACATTATGTTTTAACACCCATTACATTATGTGTAAACACCTATAACATTATGTGTAAACACACATTACAGTATGTGTAAACACCTTTAACATTATGTGTAAACACCTATAACATTATGTGTAAACACCCATTGCATTATGTGTAAACATCTATAACATTATGTGTAAATACTCATTCCATTTTGTACAAACACCTATAACATTATGTGTAAACACCCATTACATTATGTACATAAACCTATAACATTATGTGTAAACACCCATTACATTATGTGTAAACACCTATAACATTATGTGTAAACACCCATTGCATTATGTGTAAACACCTATAACATTATGTGTAAACACTTATTCCATTATGTGCAAACACCTATAACATTATGTGTAAACACCCATTACATTATGTGTAAACACCTATAACATTATGTGTAAACACTCATTACATTATGTGTAAACACCTATAACATGTGTAAACACTCATTACATTATGTGCAAACACATATAACATTATGTGTAAACACCCATTACATTATGTGTAAACACTTCCAACATTATGTGTAAACACCTTTAACATTATGTGTAAACACTCATTCCATTATGTGCAAACACCTATAACATTATGTGTAAACACCCATTCCATTATGTGCAAACACCTATACCATTATGTGTAAACACCCATTACATTATGTACAAACACCGATAACATTATGTGCAAACACATATAACGTAACTTGTAAACATCTTTTACGTTATGTGCAATCATATATAACGTTAATGACAAACGCCTTTTTAGTGATGCATCCGCCCCTGACGAGGACAAAAATAGTTTCTTTCAACAGAGTCGTTTTGAGATGGAGGACCGGGTTGACTGTCTCTTATCTCATGGTATATAAATTCTATAAATAGGTGAATGCGAGTGTCAACATAGTAATAGGTAAATAAATTTTCTTTTCTTTTTTGTTTTGTTTCAATATTTGTAAGAATTTAATGATTACTGTTCAGCAACTAAAATCAGTACTTATCATTCCTATATGTAATGCAAAAATATAGTATTATTGATTGTGCATGTTAACTCCACTGCTTGTACATGTATTTAACTTTTGTCATGTTTGTTAGGTCCCAACATTCCCGTTGAAATTTTAGATTTTTTTCTAATTTTTGTTCTTTTCTTTTTTCTTTCATTAGATTTTTCAAGACTTGTTTTTGGTTTAGCCAAATATTGAAAAGATTTTTGGCAAATTGTTTCAAACAGTGATTTCACTTTTGCAGTTTACTCTGTGTAACTGTATATTTTTTCCTATGAAAGTTTTTTCTCCATAATTTTTCTTTTTATCACTCCTCCTCTGAAAACGTAAAATATGTCTACAAATTATTTTAACAACATTACTTTATATGTTGCTCAAGTTTGACAGAAGCCATCTAGATACTACATATGAGAGAGTTTTTTTCTCTCTGATTACTCATAAATTGTATCTGATATATGCAAAGGGTCTTTTAATTTAAGGCCCTAGATAAATAAAAATGAAATTTAAGGTCAACAATCAATGTCGCTTTATGAATATTGATGATTGTTTATTATCTATGAATGTTTGTATCTCTAATAACCGTATGAATTATCAACAACAAAATGTTGTTTAATTGTCTGTACTGGAACAATTTGAAAGTTGTTCGAAAAGATTTGGTTAATTGTATTAAGAGTGTTCTCCTGAAACATTAAAAATATTTTTTTGGACAGTATCATTCCTAGACCATTATAAGATATACCAAGACTATTTTGATTTGAGATTGTTTTCCTTTGACTTGGAATATAAGTTGCAGGTGTAAGAATATTTGAAGTTCTAGATTCTGATCTACTTTGTCATACTGTTATATCATTCAGACAAAGGGCCTTTACATGGTAAACAATTAAAAAGGAAAATTGTCACGGGAATTAATGTTTTTCTATATTTTTCAGATAAAGGTAAACCATGAACAAATACTTTTTGTATCAGTGTATTTAACATATTTTTGCACTTTTGTTTGTGGTTAAACATTTACACAATAAATTTCTAAGTGTCTAAGTTTCTGTCATGTTTTACGGAATGTCGGTTGAACATGAAACGTTATTAGTTCTCTAATACCTTTTTCTAAATAAAGACATATAATCAATATTGATTTCTTTATTTTCAAATTAAATCATATAACACAGTTATTTTAAATTCATTTTCTGCTTCTGGTTTCGCCGTTATCTAGTATAAACAGTAGTGAAAATAATTTTGTATTAACATGCAAGTAAATATTAACATTATTAAAGAAAAAAGTTTTTTTTTGTATCAAATTATAAAGCTTTTTACCATTCAAAACTCCTGGTGTATATAAAAAGAAGTTAGGTGGTGTATTATTAGACAGCTCTGCACCTGAAATCAAATGACCTAGAAGGTAACAACTATGGGTTATCGTACGGCCTTCGGCAATTAGCAAAAGTATTACCGCATAATAGATAAAAGGCAACGAAACGAAAAATGCAAAACAATTCAAATAAAGGAAACAGTAGTATACCGCTGTTTGACAGTCATAAACCGATCGAGAGAAAACAAATTCGGGTTACTAACTAAAATTGAGGTAAACGTATCAACTATCAGAGGAAAACAACGAATCAACAGAAACACTTAAGTGCAACAAAATGACAAAACGACAATGCAACACACACAGATAAAATAACAACTGCTATTTTCTTGACCTCATACAGGACATTTAAGAAATATGGTGGATTGAACCTGGTTTTACGGCTAGCCAAACCTCGCACTTTTATTGTAATATTAAATATGACATTAAAATGACTATTTTAGAAAAGGAATTATCTTATCAGATCGATACAATGCATACAAAAAAATCAACAAAAACAGAACAGCCACAAAGTACAGATCTAAGCGAACTCCCAGTTACTAAATGCTAGTTCTAAATCAATAACAACTTATTAAAAAAAAAAACATGTACCTAGGAAAAAATATCAAATACACTTCCAAACTTCAATGGTGTCGGGGAAAATATATACCAAAATAAAGATATCGACAGATTGAAGGACCTCAAATGTTTATATGTGTATAACAATAATATTAATTTGATTTTGATTTTTTATGACAAAAAAATCAATACCTATACCGATAAAAACTATATTCAAAGAATTGATAACCTTTTAGAAAAACTATATGACTAATATGTTTACCCGTATCGTATCTAAACTAACAGGTTTGGTTAACTAAATCACCGTCAAAATTAGAATGGGCTATCCTATCTGTAAAAAGGTTTATAAAGATAAAACCTAGCTTCCAATCAATTGCAAATCTTTATATCTATGATAGATTTAAGTAAATATATAAAGTCATGTGTGGACTTGATAATTTACTAGTAATATATAAATTAAGTACACTGAATTCCAAAACGTCACCACAGGCACATGCAAAGTGAACAAGTTTTGATATGTAAACCCCATCAGATGGTATTAAAGAAACTTCACCACAAAAGGAACATAAAAGTCATATGTTTCTTGAAGATTAAAAATAAAAGTTGAATATATTTTAAATATTTGAAAGGGCTAATTTTTACAGTAAAACTTTAAAATGTACTACGTTTGAATAATTGTCTTTTTGAACACTTATTCGAAGATATTTTCCATATGCAGTGACGTCAATCGTACAGCGCAAATGCAAGGTAAAAATTCTACTGAAATACTAACCACAAATTTGCATTGGAAAGTAACTAGTAATAATTGGTTCTTAATCTTAAAAAATACAAATACTGTTTAATAAACAAAAACGAATGCATAGAAATTATAAAAAAATACAACATTTTAATTCACGTTATCCATCATAATGTGTTGATTTTTTTGTCCATGTCGCAATTGGGTAAACTTCATTTACACTTGAATGAGAACTAGCTTTCGATCAATTATAAGTGAATGTAAAAAGACCATAATCACACGGCAAAATCAAATGACAAAACACACCAAACGAATGGACAACAACTGTCATATTCCTGACTTGATACAGGCCTTTTCAAATGTAGAAACTGATGGATTGAACCTGTTGTTTTAGTGCTTAACCTCTCCCTGGTACGACAGTCTCATCAAAGTAATAGATTTCTAATGTAAACGTAACAAAACAACAAACACGACAAGAGGACTTATTTGAGTATAAATGCATGCATTGCTTCAATACTTTCCTGACATTATAAAAAAAAATCGTTTCATGCCACTGCTGGTGGATGTTTCGTACCCGAGGGTATCACCAGCCTTGTAGTCAGACCTCCGATGTCGACATTCAAAACTGTAAATGTTTTGAAAAACTGAGGATTTTCTTATCCCAGGCATAGATCATCTTAACCGTATGTCGCACAACTTTGTGGAATTTTGGGTCATCAATGCTCTACAACTTTGTACTTGTTTGGCTTTATAAATTTTTTTATCTGAGCGTAACTGATTAGTCTTATGAGGACGAAACGCGCGTCTGTTGTATTAAATTATATTCCTGGTACCTATAACTATATATTAATATGAGTTTCACGAAATGAGCGTCAATTTTTATTAAGTGTTTCCTGTGTTCAACTGGAAAATATCTCAAATAAAAAAACAGTTCTGCGTTTATTCACAGCTCATTCCATTAGGTATATTTCAGCAGTTTCTTCGATTAGGTAAAAAGTAAAATCACAAACATACTAAAATCATGGGAAATCAAATCAGAAAGTCAATAATCACATGGCAAAATCAAATGACAAAACACATCATAAAACGAATGGACATGAACTGTCATATTCCTGACTTTGTACAGGTATTTTTAAATGTAAAAACGGTGGATTATACCTGGTTTTATATGATTTCGTCCCCGAGAGTATCACCAGCCCAGTAGTCAACACTTTGGTGTTGACATGAATATCAATAATGTGGTCATTTTTGAGTGTCACTAATGAGTCTTAGGTAAACAAAACGCGCGTCTGGCGTACTAAATTATAATCCTGGTACCGTTGATAACTATTTATACCCCTGGGTCGATGCCACTGCTGGTGGACGTTTCGTCCCCGAGGGTATCACCAGCCCAGTAGTCAACACTTCGGTGTTGACATGAATATCAATAATGTCGTCATTTTTAAAAATTTCCTGTTTACGAAACTTAGAATTTTTCGAATAACTAAGGATTTTCTTATCCCAGGCATAGATTACCGTAGCCGTATTTGGCACAACTTTTTGGAATTTTGGATCCTCAATGCTCTTCAACTTTGTACTTGTTTTTGCTTTATAAACATTTTGATTTGAGCGTCACTGACGAGTCTTATGTAGACGAAACTCGCGTCTGGCGTACTAAATTATAATCCTGGTACCTTTGATAACTATTTATAGCGCTAAACCTCTCCCTCTTTTGACAGTCTCACCAAATTCCGTTATACTTACAATGATGCGTGAACTTAACAGACATAATATAAATAAAATTGTCAAAATATGGGTACAGTAGTCATCATCGTGTAACAATTTAAAAGGAACAATTTAAAAGAACACAAAAACATCTATCTACAAACAAATTCATTGATTCGCGTGTCTGACGTTCTTGCAATGTTTATTAAAATAATTTTTAAATTTCACATGAGCAATGTTAGCATACAGGGTTAAAAAATCAAAAGTATGTAAAAAATTCATAATAGAAATATATCATAATGACATATTATAGAACAATACCATACTAACGGGACCTTTTAAAATACAGAGTCACGTTAAAGGAACCAAAGAATCACAAAAAGTTGCATATAAAAAGCACACCAACAAAAAGTGAAAGATAATACAAACACATTGACGCAAATTTCAGCAGTATATCAAGAAAATTCTGGATTTTCTAACGAAAATATATTATATCCATAACGGTGACTGTTGTTGATTGTATCAATTAAACGGAATTTATACCTTTATTTAAATGAGTGAGTTTAGCCATAGAATAGGATACATAAATGTACAGGAACAAGCCTGCTATTCAAAGGGCGCAATTGGTGCCCATAGAAATACTCTCAACCTGTTGATGAGCATACAACATGATGTCTTCTGTCATGGAGAACATTTACAGCTTTTTTCATTTCATTATAATTCAAATTAGTATGTCTGGAATATTAACGTTTCTCATGAGAGAAGCATGCTATACAAAAGTTTCAGCAAATAAAGTTGCAGTTAAGTTTTTCAAAATGCCGATTAGTTGAATAGGAAAACTTTTATTTGATAAAATCCAACTGTTAACACAATAAAACAAAGACAGTTAACAGCACGTAACATATCTGAAACTTCCAAACAAGTGTTTACAATCTAAAAATAGATATTACTATCAAATTCACACGTTTTTTTACAATAGTTACTGATAAGTTCTTTGGAAAAAGTAAAGGAACTAGTTACAAACACTGACAGATTATTGTGTTGTTTAGGTTACCAATACATAGTAGGGATCTTCAAAGGTTTAGAAGATGCATCGATTGTTTAGTGTATATATTTTCGTTCAGTTTCTGAAAACTGAAATCTAACATGGTGCGTGTTTCCTTTCCTTCTTCGTATAATGTTCTCTGTCTGTTTTGTTTCTTCGTAGTTTTCTAAATGCAACTCCCGTTCCATCATTTACTAGTATACTATAAATTAAAGAAGATTAGTATCCGACCTTTCAAATTCATTAGATAGAGAAATGGAGAACATTAAACATTTAATTCAGTATGTACACTAAACAGATTTTTCATGCTGAACTGATTTTAAGTAAACTAATACTAACAATGAACACTTTCCTTTCCTGGATCTTGATATAACTTCATCATTCACGGGAAGCTAAACACCAATATTTGCAATAATATAGATTACTTTTCATTACTATTGTGAAAAATCCATTTTTAGATGGTGACGTTCCCTTGTCACCGTTTTAAAGTGTTTGTGTATCCCAACTTTTTCGATTCGCTCGTGTATGTTACATCGTATATAAATTTAACGAATGAAATCTCTGCATAACTGAAAAATTATAACATCAGATTTTCGATATCACAAACTAGCTATGATATTTCTTAATTTTGTCATCGTTACAAGGAGTTCATTCGTAAATATAAATCATCATGTAGACATCTAATACGCTCGGGTATTTCACATCCAATCTTTCATGGAATAATTCTATACAAGGCACAAAAATGTACTCATTTAACACAAATGTTTACAAAACCTTTACTCAGACTTACTCAGAAGGGATATAGTTACAATACTGTCGTCAGAAAATTAAAAATGGCATTTCTTGACTCACTAGAGTATAGTCGGACATAAAGAAGCACTCTTTATTTACAGAAAGCATTTTGAAAAAGTCTTTTGGGTAAAAATCTACATAGTTTGCTTAGTTTGGATGTTTTGTTTTATGATAATTCTCAAACTTGGACATAGGATTACAAACGCATTAGCATTGTATTTTATTTATTCAACAGGAACATACTCCTATAGCAGGGAAATGGATCGGAGATTTCTGCTGTTTTTCATTGCTGCTTTCATTGAAGGTAAAATAAAAGACGCAGACACATTTTTAATTCTAAACACTGTGATATGATGATATTATAAAGGGCCACCAAAGGAAAAAATAGCTAGGCGTACTTAGATAAATTACATCAATGACAGATGTACCGTTTGCCACCATCACACTAACGAAACAATTGATTAGGAAATATTAAATGGGCATAATATTTTAAAATTCCATGATTGAACATGTAACAATTAAAGGTGTACATAAAACGCGATACTATCAGCGTACACTATACGTTTATAGTAGTATATTGAAACATTTCGATTGTCACATCACATCACATCACATCACATCACATCACATCTCTCTCTCTCTCTCTCTCTCTCTCTCTCTCTCTCTCTCTCTCTCTCTCTCTCTCTCTCTCTCTCTCTCTCTCTCTCTCTCTCTCTCTCTCTCTCTCTCTCTCTCTCTCTCTCTCTTTGATTAATTTGAATATGCATTAAAGAGTGGTCGGTTTTTTTTCAGGCAGCGATTCGTGCAATATTCGAGTTTGCCTTACTTGGGTTGTTAATACGAATTATCTTGATCTAAGATGCAGAGTCAACCACTTGATTTATGCAGTAGAATTTTATAACAACAGAAGGATAGTTCAAGGATATTGTTTACATCCGAAACCATTTCCAATATGTTATGCGACTAATAATAGTACAATCATGCAAAATTCTAAAACAAATGTAACATATATAAGAATAAAAGGACAAATTGACGATAATTTTAATGGAGAATGGGAATGTAAACATGGAACAAACAGGGATAGTGCAATTATCAACGTAACAGTCTTACATTTAGGTAATTTAATTATGTTGTCGTTCTGTGCATAGAACACTATATAAAGACAATCCATAATAAATTCACTTTCTTTGTGCTTATTTAATAAAAAAAAAATTGCAAATGAAAAAAAAACTAGTCACAAGTGTAGTGCGTTCAAAGCGCTTAATATCTAGATTTAACTTCATCGGAAATGCTAAAGATACATATACAAATGTGAAAAACAATGCTTACATGGCTAAAATGGGAGTGAATATATAACCAAAAGCGACCTTAAATAAATAACATAATACTTCTTATGTTGACGTTGCCTGAGGAAGCTGGAAACTTTCTAAAATCAAAAGTGAAGAACAGATTAACTGGACTGATGATACTGCAACCAAGGCCAATACATTATATATAATTACTGATTCCTGTTACTCATCTTGCTAGGTTGGGGGAACTAGCTGGTATCTTTCTTAAAACGTGTGCGAACTTGGCTTATGAAACATAGATTCAAAGTTTTATATTTGTTGATTGAATCAGTATAAAGTATTAAGCAATCACAATAACATATCACAACCATATAAGTTTATGAGACATAATATAATAACATGTCTAATATCAATCATATAATGTACAACTGTATTAAGCTACTGTCCCAAAACAAGTGCCCCCTCACTACACGGTCAACTCATATATATTTTGTTTTTCATTGATTCAATTTACATAACAGTTATGCTCATTCTAACATGACGTCCTTCGAACGCGTTCAGTACACACCTATGGTAAAATATGAATGTATTGCCTTGGGTGTGGTCCAATCGTTCTCTAACGTCACCTGCTATTTTATGAATGAGATACCCGACATCATAGAACGATGACGTAAGAATATAAGTATTTACTGGAAAATACATGCTTTGGGGAAAATAATCACAACATGGAAACGTAAACAAACGATGCTCAAATGGGTTAAATAAGCCATTTGAACTGAGACCTTGGATTTGAATCCTCGATACCGCAACCACAAAGACAAAATCATCCACAGAGTATATACGTCTTCCAATAATCTGTATCATATGTCAATAAAACTGTAAATCGTACTTTCAGTGAGATTATGAACAAATTTGATTTAAATACTTGTTTCATTTCAGATTCGAAAATAAGCAAAAATGGTGAGTAAAAAAATGTACGCTATACATCACTGAAACGAACAAAAGTTTCTAAAATCATGTTTACTAATTTTGACCAAAAAAATCGAAATAGGCAAAGAATTTACAAATATTTTCATGACACAAAAATACCTCTGTGATCTGTTACAACAACAGATTGATTGGACACGAATATTCACTGTTGATAAAAAATTAATGATTGGCCATTCATTCTGGAACCGTCATGTTTGCATACAGATTGTGTGGATGTCTCCCTTTTTAGCTCACCTTTTTCTCATCACTTGGCGGCCTTCGTCCGTCGTCCATCATCCGTCGTCTGTTAATTTTTACAAAAATCTTTTCATCTTAAACTACTGGGTCAAATTCAACCCAACTTGGCCACAATCATCATTGGGGTATATAGTTTTAAACAAAATATGTCCGGTGACCAAGCCCGCCAACTAAGATGGCCACCTTGGCTTAGAAAGGAACATATGAATAAAATGCATTTTTTGGCTTATAATATCTCTGAAACTAAAGCATTTACAGTTAATCTGACTTGGTTAAAATGTTCAACAGGTTCAGATCTATCGGATATGAAATTTTAAAATGAATCAGACATCCCGTCGATGAGTTGCTGCCCTTGACTTAGTAGTTTTTAGGAAATTTTGTAGTTTTTGGTTATTATCTTGAATATGATTATAGATCAAGATAAACTATAAACAGCAATGATGTCCCGCAAAGTATGATCTACAAATAAGTCAACATTTTCAATTGAGCTTTAAGGAATTATTGACCTTTGCAGTATCTTTTTAATTATTTTTCATAAATGTTTTTTAATCTTCACCTCTGAAACAAATCTAATACACTTAGCCACAATAATCATTAGAATATTTAGTTTAAATGTTGTGTACAATGAGCTCGCCTGCTAACAAACATGGTCGATATGGCTAAAAATAACACATATGGGTAAAGTGTAGTTTACAAAAAAATCAGGTGAGCGACAAACGCTTATTTGAGCCTATGGTTTATTTCACCTTGGAACTCAGTATTTTTGTTGTCTTGTGTTAATGTAACTTTTTTCTTTATTAATAAAAAGAGATCTTGGATAAAGATCATAGACACAGTAATAATGATAAGAAGATAAAAGGATGGACATGCATAATACGACAAAAGGCAGTTGTCCTAAGTATATACAAAACTTAAAATCCTTCAGAGAAAAAGATTATACACAGATTCATTAAATACAATCAGAAACCTGTCATCGTAATCAAATTCACGAAATAGATAAATGTAGATCAAGAAATGACATTCGAAACATGCTGAAAAGATCCTGACTTTGGACCTGCATAATTCTAGCTCAATGTGTTAATGTATTAAACCAAAATGTTAAGGTGTTCTACATCTTTCACCGCTATAAAAATGTTTTAGTTATTAACTTTAACGGAACATAGATATAGGCAGCCAGAAAGACATATGAAAAAAATATTCATGTTCATTTTCTCTACATGCCTAATGAGAAGATGCCTGTACCATGTCAGGAATATGACAGTTGTTTAATTATAAAATAGTTATTAAAGGTATCAGGATTATAATTTAGTACGCCAGACGCGCGTTTCGTCTTCTATAAGACTCATCAGTGACGCTCATATCAAAATATTTATAAAGACTTGGATAAGAAAATCCTCAGTTTTTCAAAAAATGCAGTTTTGTACACAGGAAATTTATAAAAATGACCACTTTATGATATTTATGGGTTGTTGATACCCTCGGGAACGAAACTTCAACCAGCTGTGGCATCGACCAGTGGTGTAAATAGTTATCAAAGGTACCAGGATTATAATTTAGTACGCAAGACGCGCGTTTCGTCTACTTTAAGACTCATCAGTGACGCTCATATCAAAATATTTATAAAGCCAAACAAGTACAGAGTTGAAGAGCGTTGAAGATCCATAATTCCAAAAAGTTGTGCCAAATACGGCTAAGGTAATCTATGTCTTGGATAAGAAAATCCTCAGTTTTTCAAAAAATGCAGGTTTGTACACAGTAAATTTAAAAAATGACCACATTATTGATGTTCATGTCAACACCAAAGTTACCAGGATTAAAATTTAGAGAAATATGTGTTTATATGTGTAGGTTTCAATGATTAGTTTTATATAAAATTTACCTTAAAACTAATAATTGAAAGATAAGATAATTCAATAGTAGTATGAGTTTTTAACCCCGGCCAAAGAAGAACAAATATTTGCTTACACAAATTTAAAGACGAATTATATCTAAATATATATAACAAATACCAAATGTGTCATTCATTATTGTAAAAGTATTAACAAAAATGCAGGGATACCTTTTAAATAAATATACAATAAAAATGGGTATATATAGGGAGATAGCACATGACGTTTTTAATCTATAACCAAACACAGGATTAAAATTAGAGGCTCGCGGATACAAACATTTCGGCAAAAAATTAAACATATGTATTTTCATAACAAATTTTATTTATTACACTATTAGTAATTACTTTATGGTATGATACAAACATTTACCCAAAAAATCAATTCGGTTTGGCCCCAGGTGACTTTTAAAATGTTTATATCATTGACAAAGCGCCAAATGATCTCCCTTTGGTTCAAAAATGCTATTTTTTGGCATTAGAATTAAAAAAAAAATTTTTAACTCATCCGTGACCTATATTTTTTATTATTGTTTTCAAATAAGCTATACATAAACTAAATAATTGTAAAATTTAAGCGATTTCTGTAATTAGATTCTTTTTTATTTCGATATTACCTTTTTTTCGCCTATTAGTTCAACAGAAAAAAAAGTACCTTTACAAAAATGTATGCTTCTTTCAAAGGCAGATTGTGAGCGTAAATGAACGATGACCCATCTTTTTTATTTGATTTTTCTATCAAGTATAAGATAAAATTTATTTATAGAAAAAAATAGCGAAATCTTATATAAGATAAAAAAAAAAATGATTTAGACCCGCGAGCTCCCTTAAAAACAGGCGTTGACTCAAGTTTCCTGCACAGTCAGTAGTTTATTATTCACTTGGAGGCAGTCTTATAACTCCTGTTTAATATGGTATCAAAATTTCTTATTTTTAATCTAATATTTATTGGTTTTTTTTTTTAAAGGAAGACTATTTCTATACTATTGTTATATTAAGATGGTACCTAACACTACAGGGAGATAACTCTGTATAATCAGCTAAACGTTTTAATTACGTTGAGTCGTTAAGGGAATATTAAGCTTCTCAAAGATCAAAATTGGTGTTTGTCAAACTGCTATATAACCAGTGTAATTCTTCTGATAAAATGGTTGGTTCAAAATTTTCGAATTTTATATATTTTGGTTAAAGGGTCAAAGTAAATACTTTGTCAAAATTTTATGAAAAATAAACGAGCCAAGTTAATTTTAGTGAAAGTGTTGGGTACCACCTTAAACATCACATGTGGATTTTTCATCCCTATATCTATTTTTATTGCAGATAAACGGTGTTGGCAATCATATCTGGCATATACAACAATCGGTTTTTGCTGTATCATCTTCATTTGTATTTTTTCTTTCATATTGTGTAACTGCCTGAGAAATTTCAAAGGTAAGTAACTTCTTGCTTTGACCAAGTGGAGACATTACTGACAGCTTCGATAAGCAAAATTTTTGCAATTGAAAAACAAGTTTATAACGGTGAGACAGTTTTTGTTAAAATTTTGCTAGCTGTTTACTGATATTGTGGTATTGCCTCAGTATTTTAAACGTTTTCCTTATTAAAACAAAGAATGAAGAATTTGTGCTGTTTCATTCCACTGACGATCTGCCATTTAATAGTTTCAAGGAATTTTACCTCGAAATAAACTGAAATATCGAAAACAGAACATTCATTTATACGTAATAACACATATGTTAACGTAATTTTTTCAACGATATCACTGTGTGCTTTCAAACTAGTAATACATATTCAGAAGTCATTTTTAATTGAAAAATATAAAACAAACAAATATGCAATGAAGAAAGGCTTGCCTGAACTAAAATATAAAAAGAAATATACGGATGTTTTCTCGTTCTTGTCTGAAACCGTTTGGTGCACAGTCCCTGGATTTTTTAAAACTAGGAATTTTGTTTGTTTTAGAAATTTCAACATTAAGAAAATCCTTGTTTTTGTTATAAGATATGTTAAAAAAATAATACAAGGACAACAAACGCCTTCTTATACATACATGTTTTGTTATCAGATGGTATTCACCTTTTCAGAAACTAGAGGACTATGGGTAATCTCATTGTTCGTAAACCAAAATAAAACAAACGTTACGTCATTGGTTGAATTTCAATTGTTTATAACGTTTTTAACCAATCACAACATTTTGGAGTACGCTTTTAAATATATTACACAGAATGCATTAGATTCTGAAATGGCGAATTAAATTTTAAATATATAAAACGCTCGGCTCTGTCGTAAAAGACAGTTAGATGCAGTCACATAAATAATTATTTGTTCAGTACGTCTGACAACTCTTCGACAGATCCATTCATTTGATACCAGTGTAGGTGATGCACGGCTGAACCACATTTTATATTCATAATTACTCTACTTATCATACACTTATAGATAAATGGTCTAATTGCAAACCTTAATAAATTTGTACATATATTTTTTCAGTAAATTTGAAAAATTGCTTAAGCCTTGGATATGATTTGCATTACAAATATTACAACAAATGCATTACTTCAAATTTTAAAAATAGTTTAAGTATGTATGTCTTCTGCTGATGTATTTGTTAAAAAGAACATAACATGTAATTATAAATATTAAACCCCTTACCAGAACATGGTCAAAATCCTCCCTCTAGCTCTTGGGCTGATATTATGACCTAAGGCTGATCAGGGGATTGACAAATGCCATGTTATAACTTATACATTTGGATAAATTTGAGACGAATTTAAAATATATATAAAATTCTTCTGAAATTTAGCCAAACAATAGTAGATTAATATATGTGTGTTTGCAATTTTTTGTTCTTCCATCAGCAGGATTTGAACCCTTGCGTCTGCAAAATCATGCAGCACTGCTTGCACCATACCTAGACATCTCTACCACCCAGGCTACAACAAAATATAGCTTTCAGTGGTCGATGAAATGCCTTTCCTTGTCGGCTTTTTCTATGTCTGTAACACAGTACATAATGTATAGTGTCAAGTAGATGGTGTACCTGTCAGATCATCTATTTTGTCTGTCTTAATGGATGAAAATATTCATAACAATGTCGCCACACCATATTTATTTTTATTAAATACACGTCTAAAAAATTGAAAACAACACGTTTAATAATTTCTTGCGTCCGAAGCGCTTTTCTGGATGTACCTTCATCAGGAACGCTCAAATCAAAACATTTGAAATCCGAAGATAGATAAGTACCGAAAATCGTTGAAGAGTTATATGTCAAAAATACCTAAAATAGATAGCCAAATTCATCTAAAGCCAACTTTGCCTGAGGGAGTTGAAACCTTAAACGAACAATTTAAGTAAAGTTTGTTAAATCATGTCGGTACCAAGGTACTGTCTAACTTGTGACAACTTTATGACAGACTTTCTACTTAGGATAGCACATATGTTTACAGGACTAACACAATAATACATGCTTCAAATTAAGCCAAACAATATTAGATCTGCATATTTGCGTTAACGATTTTTTCATCTTCCCTCAGTGGAATTCGAACCCTGCCGTCTGTGACACCATTTACGCTCTTGGCCACTCATTCCCCATCAGTTTTTATCTCTCCTCTCTCTCTCTCTCTCTCTCCTCTCTCTCTCTCTCTCTCTCTCTCTCTCTCTCTCTCTCTCTCTCTCTCTCTCTCTCTCTCTCTCTCTCTCTCTCTCTCTCTCTCTCTTTATATATATATATAAACATCAAACATCAACCCAACAATGTTAGATCTGTAAATTTGCTTTCGCAATTTTTTTGTTCTTCCCTCGCCGGGATTCGAACCCATGCTACTGAGATATCGTGACACCTAATCGCCTGCACTGTAGCCGTCTCGCTAGACCACACGACCACCTGGGTTTCACAAAAAATAAAGCTTTCGGTGGCCGTGTGTTACCTTTCCTCGTCAGTTTAATCTAGCGTCATACTACAGAACATGATATATTAGGCATGGAGATGTTATTGTTACAGATCAGTTCAATTATCTATAGTAAAGGATCCTACAAATTAATGCATATATATATGTAATGAAGCCCAGGTGGTCGTATGGTCTAGCGGAACGGCTACAGTGCAGGCGATTTGTTGTCACGATATATCAGTAGCATGGGTTCGAGGGAAGAACAAAAAATTTGCGAAAGCAGATCTAACATTGTTGGGTTGATGTTTAGACGAGTTGTATATACATAATGTACACAGCCATGTATCACCATCATTGCTGGTGATCCGATGGATATATCTGTTGTAGAGTTGTCACTGACTCAGACTTACTTATAAATATAATTATTTTCTGTAACTGTATCTTGCATTAATTTGTAGGATCCTTTACTATAGATAATTGAGCTGATCTGTAACAATAACATCTCCATGCCTAATATATCATGTAATGTAGTACGACTCTAGGTTAAAACTGACGAGGAGAGGTAACACACAGCCACTGAAAGCTTTATTTTTGTGAAGCCCAGGTGGTCGTGTGGTCTAGCGGGACGGCTACAGTGCAGGCGGTTTGATGTCACGATATCTCAGTACCATGGGTTCGAATCCAGGCGAGGGAAGAACAAACAATTTGCGAAAGCAAATTTGTACATCTAACATTGTTGGGTTGATATTTAGACGAGTTGTATATATGAATAAATAAACAGGTCTAAATTGAAAACTACGTTCAAACCTATGATAGCGTTGGAAAAAAACGCAATTTTTATACGTGTGGATGTTAAACAAATTTCGTTGTAGAAGGGTCAAATACAGCACAAACAACATTTTCCAAAAGACCAAAAAAAAATGAAAAAGTATATTTAAACAAAACGCATTTGACTAACAGGTCGAACAGTTGATGTTCTTTAACCCTGCTGACTGCTATTTGCGATTCCCAAATAAAATTGATCACAAGATGTAACAAAATGGATCTTAATTTGAATTTAACACTAAACAGAAAAATATAAACTTGTGACCAAGATGTTATGCCACAAACATAAGGTGTCAATATCTTTTTTGAACACCAGATCCGGATTTCCACAATAAATGTCTCTTCAGTGATGTTAGTGATCGAAACGGTATTTGGAAGACCATATAATTTATCCTCAATTTTAGATAGAGTCTTGAATTTTAAGAGTCAATATTGGTTTGGATGAACGGATCATATAAACCAGAGGGAAAATATGATATATATCTATATACTCTGAAGACATTCATACGATATATCCTTGTACAAAATAAAGATTTATTAAGATACTTTTATACAGATTAACTCAGTCTAACATAAACAGACATTAATTTTTACTTTTGTCATTTTATACCTCGATATAAGAAGTTCAAAGAACAATTACCTTACAAAAGGGACGACGTTTTCTTGTATATTTTCAAATATATGCCTCATTATTGCAACGTTCAGTCGTCTTCTTTTATTAATTTCACAAATGTCAATGGTTTTTTGAAGTTGCGTTTCGAATTTTAATGATCAATATAATCTCTCCATCGAAAAACAGCTGTTTCACAAAGGCATATTTTCTACGTTTAATTTGTTTTACCACACATACACTAAAGTTTAAATTCACCTGCAGAATTTGAAATCTAAAAATATTCATTATTCAGATATTATGAAACAGATGTGAAATACAGTTGTATTGTTTATAAAGGCAACAAGTATTCACACAGTCATATAAAAAGATATTAACGATGTTCGCTCATTTTGCTTTTCAATTGGTGCCAGATATTCTAAATCCTCTGGATTTATCAATATAGTGCATCAAATAAAAGTCCCCACTACCCCTACTTTTCTTTTCATAATATTATAAAATATAGATAAAAGAAGCTATCTCTAAAAGAGGGGTTAACAATACCAGAGGGACAGTCCACTCATAGTTCGAAAATAAACTGACAACGCCATGGTTAAAAAAAAACTTAGGGTGATCCGGAAGAGTAAGCATATCCTACACCACATGTGGCAACCGTCGTGTTGCTAATGTTATTACAAACCCGGTAAATAGTCTAATTCGGTAGGTCACATTCGTGGTGAAAAGGAAAGTGGATTGTAATTACGACATAAGGAACCTATTCGAAATCATCTCTGAAACGGTTATTCCATAATGGTCAACCAACTCGTGATGGCGTCCGCAAAATTTACGAAAGAATGATTTCAACTTCATCATTTGGAACTCTTGGTTTGAAAGCTTCGTTTTGAGCAGCGACTCTCTATCGAGGATATCTTGATAGGAAATACAACTGAAGCCCGATAATATCGTTTCAATTGGGAGATATATACTCCGTATGCAGGCGCTGCTGTAATGTAGCTACATAGAAATGGAAAGTTCACAATTGGGAGGCTGAAATCATCTCTTTTGCCGTAACGTTTTGTTTTCAACCGACTCTCATTGTCAATTTCTAGATTGAATTGCTATAAATATTTTTAATACTTTTTACAGAAAAGGGCGCCAATGATATATGTTCGAAAAGTAAAGAGGAATTGTTTCCAGCCAAATTTTCAGTGGCTAACTTCTAGAAAAAAGAGGCACACGAACCCTAATGTTTTTTCTGCTTATTTTAGTTCCTTCATTTATATACTATAAGTTCATGATATACTTTTAAAAAGCTAGTTATTTTGAAAAAGAGTAGCAAACATCTTTAACATAACACAGAACTTTAAGGTAGATTTAAAAGGAAAAGTCCATAAACACAAAAATCAAAACAGATCGAATGGAAAACAACTGCAAGAAACCTGACTAGAAACAGGCAATTCCTCAAGATAATGATAGGATAAACATGACTTTATAACAAACGATACCTCCCACTTTTATGTAAGTTGTTTATAGTTCGGTTATATTGGCAAAATGTGTGATCAATCTAAACAGACACTGTAATGTTCAAAGCCAATTCGATAGTTGCTTTAATCTTTTAAAATATACCTCTCGGAAGAGGGCAAAATAAATTCAACGGTACCAATTTTCTTGCACCAGATGCGCATTTCGATAATAAATGTCTCTTCAATGATGCTCGTGGCAAAACTATTTGAAATCCAAAGCTTATATAAAAGATGAAGAGCTATAATCCAAAAGGTCCAAAAAGTATAGCCAAATCCGTGAAAGAAATTAGAGCTTTGCATGAGGGAGATACATTCCTTAATGTATAATAATTTCTATCATTTTGTAACAACAATTTTTAATAACACAAAAAATCAGTATTTTTATGCCAGTATCAAAGTGCTGGCCACTGAGCTGGTGATACCATCGGGGACTAATAGTTCACCCGCAGAGACATCGACCCAGTGGTAGTAATAAAATTAACGGTACCAATTTCTTGCACCAGATACGCATTTGACAATACATGTCTCTTCAGTGATGATGCTCGTAGCCAAAATATTTGAAATCCAAAGCTTATATAAAAAGTAAGATCACAAAAATACTGAACTTAGAGGAAAATCAATTCGGAAAGTCCATAATCACATGGCAAAATCTAATAACAAAACACATAAAAAACGAATGGACAAGAACTGTCATAATCCTGACTTGGTACAGGCATTTTAAATGCAGAAAATGGTGGATTAAACCTGGTTTTATAGCACTAAACCTCTCACTTTGATGACAGTCTCGTCAAATTCCGTTATATTTACATTGATGCGTGGATGAAGAGCTATAATCCAAAAGGTCCAAAAAATATAGCTAGATCTTTGAAAGGAATTATAGCTTTGCATGAGCATGATGAGGGAGATACTTCCTGAATTTATAATCATTTCTATCATTTTGTACTCATCCATGGCTTTAGCTTGCCAAACTAACCTTTAAATTTGATAAAAAAAATTATAAAAACAAACATGAAGTTGAACAATAGGATTGAGATTGCTTACAATGCAATTTTCATTATACTTTCCATTTTAAAGAAGGACTATTAATTCCTGTAAAAATAATGTCTTAGCACTTAGTTTTTGAACTAGAAAAAGTCAAACACCTTCCTTATTTAACAGAACTTCAATGCATAATTGATCAAAGCTGATTATTTAACTGGTCTTAATCTAGACATAATCACGGACAGATTTTTTCTGTAAAATTCCTGTTGCATATATTCATACCTTCTTCAGATGAAGGATAATTTAAAGCATGGCACATTTGGTATTAACTTTGTCGGATTCAGTAAGCAAAATATTAACCACTTGATATCTCTTCTGATTCATTGTTTGTTGGGATGCTGTCCCACTAAAATATACTTTACACATTCTTTTATTCAAAAAAAGATTAACTATTGAACAAAAGTCATTGCAGAATAAAACTTCTTACCTGTAGAGTCCATTTTTTCTCCAGTGTCGATTACAAGTACATTTTCTTTTCTTTTCTTTTGTCACGTTTTTTAAACAGTGTCTTCTGTCCCAAATTTTTTTTTGTTATTGCATGTATCGACTTGCTTGGAAACTTTAATAAAAAATATATCAGTTTATTCGATAATTAAACATGTTAAACAAAAATTGTAAAACGAATTTCTCTGATAATTACATCTATACATATATGTATGGGAAGACATGGTTTATATATAATGTTGAGTTTTTATTAGCTTTTAATGAGCTTTCAATAACTGAAAGTACTATTAAGTTTTGATTGTTTGTCTTCATGTTAGATTTTTTTTAGCTTTGTACCAATTCAATGAATCAAAACAACTTCTAACCGATTTCACCACTTTGTTCCTCTTTTGTGCAGTTAGCCTGTTACACAATAGTCCAAACATTTTATTTATGCCTGTTCCAAGTACAGATAAAAATTTAGTTGTTGTTTGATGCAGTCTGCCATATTTGATTTATTTTGGCAAATCATTTTACATTTTGTCATGTCAAGCCTTGATGGCCTGTTATACATCTTTTGTAGCTGACAGTATGAGCTTTGTTCATTGTTAAAGATATTAAGGTGTCCTATATTTAGACAATATACGTATAGTGTCTTGAAATATGAAATTTATTTGTATGAGGCTTAGAAACGGGGGAAATGCGAGGTTATAACGAGGTTATACCGAGCATTTCCCCTGTTTCGTGCCGAATACAAATAAATTTCATATTTCAAGACACTATACGTATATTGTTTTTATACTGAAATCGATAAAAAAAATTAAAAAAATAATAAAAATATGAAACAGATATTATTAAACAAAAGTGTTTGGAATTTCCCCCTTGGGGTACCATTTTGGGGTAGTTCCCTATGAGCGAAGTCTAGGCGGTAAGACATTGACAATTTAAGGAACTAGAAAGGGAAAATGAATTTAATTAATAACATTTGAAAAGCATGGTATATAAATTTCCAATTTGAAGACATAACAAGTTTAAATTCATAAAAGTTTGACCATTGTTACTACACGTTGTCATGGTTGTGACTTGACGTTGTACTTAGGCGGGGCTTATTGGTGAGTTGAGGTCATTGATGTATAAAGCTAACGTTTATACGTATAGCTTTATCTGTATAGTAAAATAGCTGATTGCAGTATAAAGATGCTTAAATCCAGTTCATATGGACATTAGTAGATAGTAATCTCATAGGCAATCATACATTGATCTCCTTATTTTCAATATCATTATCTAAAATTGTATAATTTTTAACACATGTATATTAGTCACAAGGAATATAACTCAAGTTACAATCTAATGTAGCTTGGTTAATAAAGCTGCCAGTGTAGTGTGCATTCCAACACAAAATTGAATATATCTTAATTGATTTAACACTGTGTCCGAATTCTAGTCATTTTGCCATGTTTGGCACTAGCTGGTCAAATGGGCACCTTTGATAGTCAATATGGCATAACAAGTCAAATCCGCCCCTTGTTAATTCGGATAACCCAACAGTAGTTAAGTCCATACCCAAAATTAATATTATGTATTGCAAGTGAACTGTTTTAGACTCCCATAATTGTTTTATAAGCTATCTAATATAATTGAACTGATCCTTAAACCTCCTTTGAAAAGGGAACCATATTTTCACATGTAGAATCTAGGTGCTCTAATTATATACAGTGCTGTTTCTCCATCTAACATTGGACATTTAACCAAATTTTTATGCCAAATTTACATGATCAGCTTCAGTGTGCTCTCTGTATAAACAATCAATGGAGCCACAATAGATCTGTTCCTACTGGAACCTTTATTTATTATAATAGAACTGAGACTACTATAACACATGTGTTATAGTAGTCTCAGAATAGAACTTCTATTTCATGACAATTGCACAATACTAAGCAAACAATCGTATTCATTGTTTTCAAGTAGACAGGTAAAAGCATAGACGGATCCGGGGTCAGTCACGGGGCCTCCCTTAGGAAAAGTTATGGATCCGCCAGTGAAAAGATCGGGAAAATCAGGAAAGGCAGATTATCATAAAAAAATCAATGATAAAATTTAAGTGTTTTCTCTTCTTTTTATCCTCATCTGTATATACTGCAGTAGAGAAGAGAACCAAAAACTACTTTAAAATTAAAGATGAAAACCGTTTTTAATATTAGGTGACAGTTAAAAAATCAATTGCAGAAATGTCCTGAAAAAAGGTGCCGATTTGACTTAAATAAGGTGACGAATTGACCAGGTGCCCGTGTGTTTTGTGTCCAGTAAAATTATTGAGAAATTACAGAGTTTTTTTCATGTTAATTGATTCACCGAATCGATATACTTACACCATGGAAGTATTATATTCACAATATAATACTTCCATGCACTGAGTGAGTCTTTGCAAAATTGTTCATTCTGTTAGTCATACCGTATTTTATTTATAAGTTGTTCAAAAATAACCGCGGGAAATACCATTACACTGGCATGGAGACTCAGAGGAAATTACGGAAATTACGGAATCCACATTCTTATATTTTTTTTAAGGTCCAATCGGTTACATACAATTATTAATCATGTTTACTTGTTTTTATTACTTATAACTCTACGCATGGATTTCAATCATTTAATGCCGTTTAAATGGAATCCTTAATGCTTCGCCTTTGGTTTAATATTAGCCCGTACGGTTCACCCGGAAACGAACGTTCAGACAGACGACATCATGATTCGTGAAGCAAACGCAAATTTTATGGAAGAAATGAGATGCAGCTAGGACAATGTAGGATATCTTCAATCTAGGACACTATTTAAAGACAAGATGCGTAAGAATTCAACTTTAATATTTTATTTCATAAACATTTCACGAAGGATTTTTAAATGCCATTTCCAAAACTGATTTATTTATCCACAGGAGTTTGTGAAATCCTATCAATATGACAATGGCGGGGTAAAAATATACCAAACTTGAATATCACAGTAGAGCTTCACTCGAATCAATCTTCTGTGATTTATACAGTTTGAGTAAATTATAAAGACATGCACGAACTTAAGTTAAGTAGAACCAGATGACCATTTAAATTCTTACACTTCCCCTTGTTTTCGGTGGGGTTTGTGTTGTTTATTTTTTAGTTTCCTATGTTGTGTCGTGTGAACTATTAAAATTGAGAATGGAAATGGGGAATGTGTCAAAGAGACAACAACCCGCCCAAATAAAAAACAACAGCAGAGGGTCACCAACAGGTCTTCAATGTATCGAGAAATTCCCGCACCCGGAGGCGTCCTTCAGCTGGCCCCTAAACAAATATATACTAGTCCAGTGATAATGAACGCCATACTAATTTCCAAATTGTACACAAGAAACTAAAATTAAAATAATACAAGACTAACAAAGGCCAGAGGCTCCTGACTTGGGACAGGCGCAAAAATGCGGCGGGGTTAAACATGTTTGTGAGATCTCAACCCTCCCCCTATACCTCTAACCAATGTAGTAAAGTAAACGCATAACAATACGCACATTAAAATTCAGTTCAAGAGAAATCCGAGTCTGATGTCAGAAGATGTAACCAAAGAAAATAAACAAAATGACAATAATACATAAATAACAACAGACTACTAGCAGTTAACTGACATGCCAGCTCCAGACTTCAACTAAACTGACTGAAAGATTATGATTTCATCATATGAACATCAGGCACAATCCTTCCCGTTAGGGGTTTAGTATCATACCATCATAACATATATGAGAAGAACATAACCCGTGTCATAGTTTGTTCTTTTCATTTTTAGCTATGGCGTTGTCAGTTTATTTTCGATTTATGAGTTTGACTGTCCCTCTTTTATATGTTTATAACCATTGAAATGTATATGTCTCTGATAACTATACATTTTATGTAGCGAGTGAAACGGGAGTGAAGTTAACACTGGCTTCGTAATATTCCTGTTGTCTTCCCAAATTCAGAGATAAACTTTCAAAGCACGTAAACAACAATGAATAATAAGATGTTTATTCAAAAGACAAATATATATATGGTTGAATATAAGTTATATTGATACAATACTATACATATACAGTGGGGCTGCCGCTAGTCTACTTGTTAATGTTATTGTAACAGTCCCTTAAGTGGGAACCAAAAGATGAGCGTCCTCTCAATTCTAATCCTATTAGTAAACTGTCCTGAACCCAATGATAAATATCATACTTATAGTTCCTAGCTATAGGGACAAAGAGTCCAATAGGGCCAGAAGTCTGGCCAGATCAAATTCTTGACAAGAATAATAACATGGCAGGTGGCGGTCTCGGGAGAAAGAGTTACGGAACTATAAGTAATACTAACACATACCTGCCGGCATTTCAAAATGCCCATGGGGGTTTTACGTGCAAGATGGCCATTGTAGTCCGACAAAACCTTTAATGGGGCCTTCAAATACATTTTAAAGTTGTTTTTTGGCTTCTGCTTACTTTAATTACAAGCCTATGGCCATTTTAAAATTAATTGTTTTGTTAAAAATTATGGACAAAATTGATCTTTCAAAATTTTTTTTTTTTTAGCCTTCATGGGCATAATTATGGGAGAAATCCCCCACAAATAGTGACAGTTGGCAGGTATGCTAACAATACATTACACAAGACTAGAGGACTGTGAAAACAAGTGACCTGGCATGAAAGAATATCCTGGCCTGGTTTCTCAATCTGGGGTGACTGGTACATGTGGTAAGAACACACTCATAAATCATGGGCTTAGGAATCTTATTTTAGAATGTCATATCAAATTAAAATTTTCACAGAATTGGATTATGAAATTACAGAACCAGGTGCTCTGCAGGGCACAGCTTTATACGACCCGCTAGGGTGAACCATGAATAGTTGGGGCTAGTATTGACACAACATTCAAGCTTGATACAGCTTTGAATTGGATTGTGAACAAAATTTTGACATACATGTAATATGAGTTTCTGACGCTAAGCAAAAGTCAAGATCTTGCAAATCTATTGCGCAATATTGTGCAGTTAAATTTCTTCTTCAAACTTTTCAAAAATTTGGAATTCAAGAAATTTTGAAAAAAAAATTGAAAATTACTACCACCTCGGAGGCTCCCTTTTTTTGCAATTAGTCCAAAACCTTAAATTTCTTTGAACATAATTTACCTTTTTTGGATTCGAGCGTCACTGATGAGTCTTTTGTAGATCAAACGCGCGTCTGGCGTTTATACTAAATTTAGTCTTGGTATCTATGATGAGTTTATTTACACTGCTTTAAATGTCTTAATTGTCCATTGACCAAAAACACCTAGTTTTCCTCTTTTTTTGCCCCTAATTCCAACACATTTTGAGCCATAACCCCCCAAAGTCAATACCAATAATCCCTTCATGGTATGGAAACTTGTGGTATAATTTCAGAGAGATTCATACACTTAAACAGAAGTTATTGTTTGTCTTTGAAAACTAAAAAAAATGTATATTTTGGGCACCCTTTTTGGCCCCTAAATTATTGGGACCATATTGCATGACCCCCAAAATCCATCCCAACCTTTCTTTAGTGGTATTGAACCTTCTTGTAAAAATTAAAAGAGATCCATTCACTTAAACTAAAGTTATTGTCCGGAAACTAAATGACGACGCAGATGACGACACAATAGCATCATGAGCATTATACCACACAAAATATTTTTTGCTGTCGTATAAAAAGAGATTAATGAAGCAGTTAAACCACTCACAGGTGGGTCAGATGAGCTTTTACTGTCAATGGCGATCGCTATCCTATATAAAAAACCAATATACATTTAGGTTAGCGATCGCTATTGTCAGTAAAAGCTTGTCTGACCTACTAAACAAGCCCCTATGAACCAATTAAAAACAATAAATCAAGCAGCTTTGACTCCATAATAAATGAGATGCTCAAGTGCAGCTAATCATATATGCTTAAATGTCTTGTAAAGATATTTAACAATGTATTAACAACAGGAAAATTTCCTGAAATAATGGCTAAAAGATTTATTGTTTCATTACATAAAATCGGATCTAAAGATTACCCCTCAAATTTTAAGCAGCATCACGATAGGTAGTTGTGTAGGAAAACTCTTTTTAAAAATACTCAATAATCATGATAATAGATTAGAAAAGTTTATATAAACTAAAAGAAATATAGTTGGTCCAGAGTGGACAATGCTCATTGTTGAACGCTGTATGGTGGCTATGTTGTTAATTTCTGTGTCATTGGCAATCATATCACATCTTCTATTTTTTATAAGACAACTGCAAGTTCTGGTGGATGGTCTTAGAAAAATATCATAGCATACATGTATATATGATAGAACAAAAAAATTTCCGATAAGTAACTGTGTGGATGATGAATAAATGACAGGGATTTTAACCTCACTGCAATAATATGTAATATTGTAGCACTTGATACAATCAGTTTTTATCATTATACTATGGTTTGTTTTAACATATAAAATATTAATACAACTGTTCAAAATAAATAGCATATTCCCTCAACCAATATAGTGAGTTCAGTATAATATCATGAATATACACTTCTTAGTTTTATTATTTGATTGACATGAATTGTTTATACTGATATCTGAAATATTTGCCACTGAGACATTATGCCTGGTGTCATAATTTTTCAGTAATACATAAATTTCTCTTGTTAAAATCTAAAACATTGTTACATACACGAGCGAATCGTACAAGTTGAGATATATAAACACCGTAAGATTGTGACAAGAGAACGTCACCATCTAAAAATGGATAATTAACGATAGGAAATAAGAAATCATCTCATTTATCATAAATTTTAGTATATAGCTTTCCGTTAATGATATATATATATATCAAGATTGGTCATACATGTAGCATGCTATGCATTGTGAGCTAAAGCTCTGTGTTGAAAACTGTACTTTGACCTTTAATGGTTTACTTTTACATGTTTTATAAATTGTGTCCTGGATTAAGAGTTGTCTCATTGGCACTCATACCACATCTTCTTATATTTATGATCTTTATTTTGGCTTTCACATGAATACAGAATGTGTCTGTAATTGTAAAGTCATCTGAAAAAAGTTTCTGTAAAATTATTATGAAATGGATTTCTTTTTATCCTATAGGCTAGTTATCCAATTTGACCTCCCCTATGTCAGGAAGGTACATGTACATGGATGTTTTAAAAATTCCACAAATGGTGAAGAAAATGGCAAGAGAAGACGCCTGGTAAATGATTGATTATTTATGCTGAAACTTTATTACTATATATATTAAGATAACTTTGCTGCTACAGTATTTGCCAAACTGAAATTTGAACTTTTCTACTAAAATGTACTATACATTCAACTAAAACATCTTGAAAGTTCTTTCTGTCTGAATTGAGTTTTGTCTGACACTTGTTGGTGAGACAGAGTTTGGGATTCACTGCTGTTACAAATAGTAAGGAGAATTTATTAAAAAAGATATATGCAATAGAGAAACAACTGATAACTTATAAGGGGTATACATGTTTATCAGTTAATCAACATTAGTAAATACACAGCGGAAAAAAAAAGAAAACACATACAATTGCAAGATGGCCCGCCCCTATTTGGTATTTTGAACCTCATGGAAAATTTACCATCAGGTCAAAATACAGCTATGGCAATTAACCCCCTTGTATGGAAAATTAAACATTGGGGTAAAATATAGATTTTGGCTTACATAAAATGTATATCTCTGAAAACAAAGCATTTAGAGCAAATCTGACATGGGGTAAAATTGTTTAACCAAATATTATGAAACTTACACACCATGATAATAACCACTAAATGCAGATTAAGTACAAATTTGGGTAGGTCACACTTACTGTTCTGTAGTTATGGCCCTTAATTATAACATTATACATATGCAAGAGGGGGCATCATCTGCGTCCCATGGAGATAAAAAAACAAAATTATGAAAATGGACAAATCTGACATTTTGATAAACAAATTATTTATAGAGAAACTAGTGTTTTATTTAGATATGTCTAAAAGGATGGAACATGATGATAATATTTGGAGAGAGATTTAAAAAAAAATGTTTTAATCTTTGCTTTCCCAAACACATTGCAGTTGTTAAAGTTTCATGGGTTACCTATAAATAAATGAATGAAAAGTTTCATGTTGGCGTCAGCGTCCGCGTCGTCCGAATACTTTTGGTTTTCGCACTATAACTTTAGTTTAAGTAAATAGAAATCTATGAAATTTAAACACAAGGTTTATGAACACAAAAGGAAGGTTGGGATTGATTTTGGAAGTTTTGGTCCAAACAATTTAGGAATTTCATCAAAAATTAAATAATTGGGATTCTTTGATATATCAAATCTAACTGTGTATGTAGATTATTAATGTTTGGTCTTGTTTTCAAATTGGTCTACATTAAAGTTCTAAGAGTCCAAAATTAAACTAAGTTTGATTTTAACAAAAATTGAATTCTTGGGCTTCTTTGATATACTGAATCTAAACATGTACTTAGATTTTTGATTATGGGCCCAGTTTTCAAGTTGGTCCAAATTAGGATCCAAAATTATTATATTAAGTATTGTGCAATAGCAAGAAATTTTCAATTGCACAGTATTCAGCAATAGCAAGCAATCTTCAATTGCACAGTATTGTGCAATAGTAAGAAATTTCCAATTGCATAGTAGTATTGTGCAATAGCAAGAAATCTTCAATTGCACACTATTGTGCAATAGCAAGTATTTTCAATTGCACAGTATTGCGCAATAGCAAGAAATATCTAATTGCACAATATTCCGCAATAGCAAGAAATTTTCAATTGGAGTTATCTTTCTTTGTCCAGAATAGTAGTTGAATCAATTTAAATCATTGTTTTATACAATATACAATGTATTCACTTATACTACCAATTGATAAATTAAAACAATCTTTACCATTCAGTGATAACAAGCACTTTTTTACATTTTAATATATTATGATGTATTTAAATGAGTAGTTATTGTTGCAAACTCAATTAGTAATTTGAATTGTGATCAGTTTTGGAATAAGGGAAAGGGGGATGTGAAGAAAAAAATTGGAGGGAGGGAGGGTCAATTTTTCTCATTTCAGATTTCATAAATAAAAAAAAATTCTTCAAACATTTTTTTCAGAGGATTAATATTCAACAGCATAGTGAATTGCTCAAAGGCAAAAAACAAATTTTAAGTTTATTAGACCACATTCATTCTGTGTCAGAAACCTATGCTGTGTCAACTAGTTAATCACAATCCAAATTTAGAGCTGAATCCAGCTTGAATGTTGTGTCCATACTTGCCCCAACCGTTCAGGGTTCAACCTCTGTGGTCGTATAAAGCTGCGCCCTGCGGAGCATCTGGTAAGCTACATATATTAAAGTTTAATATAAAAATAAGAAGATGTGGTATGATTGCCAATGAGTCTTCCTCTCCACCAGAGACCATTAAAGAAGAATTTAAAAATTGGTTAACATACATACGTGTATAACAATAATGTTTAGTTTGTTTTTTTCCAGTTTTATTCAAATATGTTGTTATATAAAAAGGAGACAAATATAAAAAAGTAGATGTGATATATTATTGCCAATGAGACAAATCTCCACAAGAGACCAAAATGAGACAGAAAAGCATGTTTAAAAGTCACTGAGGATATGTCATTATGTTTAAAACTAACAACATACAGATATGGGAATAAATCAAATTAAGTTTAAATGTATGACTATGAATGTGATTTTTTTTCAGATGAAGACAACTTTAAGAAGAGTGACATTTAGAAGATAGAACATTCTATTGATACCGTTATTATGTCAACAACAAAAAAAAACATAAAAAATTTGTGTAACGTTTTGAGATTGCTGTAAAAAAATAAAAGTATAGTGAAATCAAATTTTTGAAAGTTTTTTTAAAATTTATATTCTGCAACAAATAGACAACAGAGAAAAAAAATATGATTGAGATTCTTTAAAGTGGATTATTGAATTTTTCATTTTACATGTTTAAAAACATAATACAATCTCAGATTTCTCAAGACATTGGTTATTATCAAACCGGCAAGGGACACAACTTCAAAATTGTATTTAAATTAATGCTAAAGGAAACATTTAATACTCTTTTGGGGTTTTTCTTTTCACATTACATGCATAAGTCAACAAATGTGTTTGTCAAAGTTTAACCATAAGTAACATTTTAACAAAAATTGTCAAATACATGTACAATATTCCACAAAATCCATTTAAGACGATTTTGATCTCTTTATAAAAGAGTTGTGGTATTACTGCCAATGAAACTACAGAGATAAAAGATTGTCGGGTTTTATTCCATCAAATATTTCATATCATGGTCTTTTCAAACATCTTAGTGACAAATGTACCTGATAAAGGTTTTAGAAACATGAAAATCATGTTACAGATATTTCTTTTGTTTATTGGTGTATTCAAACAGGAAAATTTTAAAGACTGATGAAAATTGAAGTCTGGTCTGCAATATGATACTGATGTTGCTTGTCAAAAGGAGATTTGTGGTCAAAATAACATAAAGAGATGTTGTATGATTGCCAATGGGACATCATCCAACAAAGTCCAAATTAAACTGATTAAAGCAATTATATGTCCAGGGAACAGCCATCAAAAGTAAACAGAACTCTTCTTGGTTTTGTGGATCATATGGAATGTGAACTAGTTAACTTGACAAAGGTTTTAAGGATGATTTGGAATAATATCTTTTAATTTTTTTGAAATATGCATTATCCGCATGTTTGTTACACACATGTTATACGCATCATTTAAAACGCATATTATACACATGTTTATTACAACACATGTTTAACGCATGGTTTTGAAACATGCGTTTAACATTACATATATTTTATATGTGTAAAACGCATGAATAACGCATACAGCACATGTATTTTTCATGCGTAAAACGCATGAATAACACATGTTTAAAACATGCGTTATACATGCGTGGTAGGAAAAAGACATTTCCCATGCGTTTCCAAACGCATGTTTTACATACGTAAAACATATGTAAAACATGCGTGGCACTTTTTCTTGTGTATATCGTGTGCTTTATATTCAATTTGATTTAGAATAGAATGAATAATAGGAAAATAAATAACCAGATCGATATCAAACCAGTGGAAGCTACTTTACATATGCGAGGTAAAGACCATAGTATGAACATTTAAAAAGAGAAATAATTAATATGTGAATAAAGTTGCCAGCCATCTGTAATGTTTTCGTCGTGCAACCAGTTTTTAAGTAATAGAAAAAAACAATGTTAATGCTTTACTGGGACAAAACTTCATCTTCTTATAATGAAATCGTTTATCCGTATTTATCAGGAACTCTAAAAACAAATACGTGAATGGTAAGGAGGAATAAGAGTTATACACATCAAGAGCTTTATAGCTATAAAAGCTATAATATATTCTTTTTATACACATGATTTGTAAATTGACTATGTGACCAAAAATGCATTTAAATCGTACGTTCCGTTTCTTTGCTATGTATAAGTGTTCATGTTGAGGTTTTTGAACTACGAATAACACACTTTACCTTTTTTTCGTATTTTTCAATTTTCACATATATCTAAAATATCTATTTTCAGTAACTGCATGTCTTAGAATTTTTGTGGTATGGAATTGTATCTTCAATTCTGGAATATGTTCCAGAGGTATTTAGAAAATAAAGAATGTAAAATTGTGAATATAATAATTGAGAACATCTTTATTGTGCTGTTTCTTTATCAAATCCCATTAATTCGAAAAAAGTGAACAAAGCTTTAAAATCTCACCGATTACAAATGCTTATACAGAACTCACATTTAAGCGTTGCAAACTTTGACTGAATCTATTCGTTACATTTGATAGGATTTAGAATAACAAGTAAATGAGTGAACATTTAATGAAATCAGTAAAACACATGCAAGTTAAAGAGAAATCGTATGAACACTTAAAAAAGGGAAAATTATTATATGAATGATGTTACCTGCTCTCCTTCATATTTTCATCTCCTTTATATTTTCATCGTTCAACCCGGTTTGAAAAATAAAATAACAATGTTTAGTAAATAAAACAAAAAAACAATAGTTATGTTTATTCTTCACTAGGACACAGCTTCATCTTGTTGATGAAAGTGCTTTGCGTTAAGAAAAGTATGTTACCAAAATGAGGGACGGTGTGAAACGTGAAATACGATGTATTTTAATTATTTATTTCTATGCTTATGAATAGTAAATTTTTCATGTGATTCAGCATTAACATTGTACATTTGAATTCTTCTACTCTTCTATGGCCAAGTGTCGGTGCTAATTTTTTTTTTTATGTTTTATGAATAACACGGTGAATCTTATTTTTCGTATTATTCAGTTTGCATATTTGCATATATCTCCAATATTTATTTTCAGGAACAACATGTAAAAGAATTTTGGCACTTCTGTCCATAGTTGCACTGTTTCTGATACCAGTTATTAAAGGGTATTTCGATCATAATATTTGTACAGGTAACCTTTAATCATCAATCTTAATATCTCAGTTTACGAAACAATAAATTATTGTTATCGTAAGAAACTCTTGTTATTTTTTACAATTTCAATAATAAGATAAAATTGAGAAAGGAAATGGGGAATTTATCAAAGCGACAACAACCCGACCATTGAGCAGACAACAGCCGAAGACCACTAATGGGTCTTCAATGTAGCGAGAAACTCCTGCACCCGTATGTGTCCTTCAGTTGGCCCCTTAAAAATATGTATACTAGTACAGTGATAATGGACGTCATACTAAGCTACGAATTGTACACAGGAAACTAAAATTAAAAAGCATACAAGACTAATAAAGGCCAGAGGCTCCTGACTTGGGACAGGCGCAAAATTGCGGCGGCGTTAAAAATATTTATGAGATCTGAACCCTCCCCCTATACCTCTAGCAAATGTAGAAAAGTCAACGTTTAACAATACGCACATTAAAATTCAGTTCAAAGAAGTCCAAGTCCGATGTCAGAAGATGTAACAAAAGTAAATAAATAAAATGACAAGAACACATAAATAACAACAGACTACTGACAGTTAACTGACATGCCAGCTCCAGACCTCAATTAAACTGATTGAAAGATTGTCTACATCATATGAATATCAGGCACTATCCCTCCCGTTAGGTGTTTAGTTTCATACTATCATGAAATATATGAGAAGAACATAACCCGTGTCATGCCAACAACTGTTTTTTTTAAATAAATGTGTTTAATTCCGATGCAAAGACCCTATACATGAAACAATATTAAAGCCAAAGTATACAATCTTTAATGACCTGACAACAGTATCGTAACTATATCGCTTCTTAATAAGTCTGTTTAAAGGTTTTGAAAGCTTTTGGGGTGAATGCAAACATTTGTGTACTTTGTAAAGAATATTACCAGAAAAGATTGGATGTGAAATACCTGAACGTATAAGATGTCTGCATGTTGAGTTATATTTACGAATTATTCCTTATACCGATGATAAAATTTAGTAAATGTTTTGACTAGTTTGTGATATCAAAAACCCTGATGTAAAAATTTTTCAGTAATACATAAATTTCTCTCGCTAAAATCTAATACGTTGTACCAAGTCAGGAATATGGCCATTGTTATATTATTGTTCGTTTCTGTGTGTGTTACATTTTAACGTTGCGTCGTTTGTTTTCTCTTATTTTTGAGTGTAATTTCACATTGCGATAAGACGTGTCACGGTACTTGTCTATCCAAAATTCATGTATTTGGTTTTGATGTTATATTTGTTATTCTCGTGGGATTTTGTCTGATGCTTGATCCGTTTCTATATGTGTTACATTTTAGTGTTGTGTCGTTGTTCTCTTCTTATATTTAATGCGTTTCCCTCGGTTTTAGTTTGTTGCCCCGATTTTGTTTTTTGTCCATGGATTTATGAGTTTTGAACAGCGGTATACTACTGTTGCCTTTATTTACATACACAAACAAAGAGTAGAGCACTGAAGTATCGAATTGGAGATAAAGTTTTACAAACGTGTTAAAGTTTCATTCATTTCATAGAGACATACAGATCACAGTATAAATAAACATTGATTGCAGCGAGATTAAATTCTAAGGAAAACCCAAAGTGAAGGAGGGGTAGTAAAGAATTTTGAAATAAGTTTAAACTCTTACAAGTTCGGACATATACATTGTGGAAAAAAACCGAGTAGGCCTTTTTTTACCGCTAAAAAAGAACAGTATTATAGAAAATATCATATGACGTCATCTTTGCTTGAGGTAGTTGGAACCTGTGGTGTTTTTTTTATATAACCATATGTTATAAACCATGTCAATACCAACGCACTGGCTTTTGAACTACTGAAAGCAATAAAAGCGTAAGGTCAAATACAAAAACTTATTTGTCATTCCGTTCAGAATTGTTATGCATGTTTGTGGTTTTTTTTTAGATGAAGAAATGTTTGTCATTGTGGGTGTGATCATAGCCGTTCCATTGTCGCTTCTTCTGGCACATGGTAATCTTTTTAGTGTTGTAAACATCTAATCAGAACTGTATAACAGAGACCAGTAGGATTTTAATATGCAATCTCATAACAGATTAAGATACTTATGGCTTTGACCAATTAAAAAATTGCTATTCTATTCAAATTTAACATTATAACTTCAGTCATGACGATCTATTAACCCAGAGAAATTTTGCTGTTGTGTGTTCTACGAAAGGACAAATCTAAGCAAAAAGTATACATTATCTATAGATGACACAAAAGGAACGATTTTATTCAACACAGTAACTGACGAGTTTAAGCTAATCTCATGTATATTTGTAATGAACAGTTGAAATAACAAAAATACCATATTCCGATGGAAAATCGAAACGGAAGATCAGTAATCAAAAGACAAAATCAAAAGCTTAAAAACATCCAACGAATGGATAACAACTGTCATATTCCTGACTTGGTATAGGCATTTTCGTATGCATTATTTGCAAAACGCATGAAAGGAAATAATACATTTTTCTACATAGTTTACGCAGTTTTAACTAGTTTGGAAACATATTTCCAAATGAAAACGTCTACAAAATAGACATTTAAATGATATCAGTGGTACATTGAAAACATAGGAACAAACAAGAAATGATATCTATTTATATTTATAAGTGGCTCTGTTAAATGTTAAATTGTAGCCGATACAGCTAGCTATATCCTTTTCCTAAGATTTGTTTTGTTGAAGTTTTAATTTATAATGCAGGAGGTTTCTAATGATAATACAAAATAATAATAGGCGATCATATTTCTATATATCTAAAACTTTGTCTTCAATTAATGAGGTGGATGTAGAACTGGGATTCCAAGGTTCGATGTGAATTCAAAGTTCTTTTTGTGCCACCAAATTTATGACTTGAATGTGAGCATTTTTTTAAATAATGCTTATCAGATCTATCTGTTTCTGTAGTATACACGAAGAGAGAAAACAATCCTGAGGCACTACAAATCGACAGTGTTATCGAAGGTATTTACTTTCTGTTTAAAAACATAATACAAGAACACTTATATACTGTACCTGTATAACAAAAAAATATCCAGGTCATCTGATTTGTAATTTTACCCATGTGTGTTCTTGTTCTTTTTTTGACATTTTAAATAATAACGAATTCGCAATGCGAGTGATGTGCGATCTAATTCATTTAGATCTTTATTCGCACAGTGTTTGCCAATTACTTTCTATCTTTTCCCTGACAGATAACGTGTTTTGAACATCAGTAAACTACCGTCGCCTTTATTTTTATGAATGCCTAAATATGTCAAATTACTACAATGGGATCATGTTTGATATAAAGATACGACTTGCGTTCCGTCTACACAATGAATAATCAGTGATTCACAAATATAATAGAAAAAGAAAATGCAAAACAATACATATGTAAAAACGTAAGAACATAGAAAACCATGAAATGTTATCAGGATACTTTAAATATTTTAGCGATAAACATTATACAAATATAGTAGACAAGAACGTGTTGTATACCCATTGCATTCATTCAGATATCATGAACTGTTTGAATATAAGTCATTTACTTTTGGAGCATGTAGGTAATACACATTGTCCAGTATGTGATGAAGTTTACATCGGAGTATTTAATGTTCCAGAAAATTAGATTATGAATAACTTGAATATTGAAAAAGAAACTTAAAAATATGTTCATAGAGTTTTGCTTCTATTTGTAATTTTTTTTTTTTACCAATAATGCTGAAATAGGTAGGCAAAACCTAACATAAAAGAAGAAAGAAACAATTGGAAATATATATGTTTTACTTATCATCTTTGTTTTGTGTTTAGAAATACCGGCTTCTGTTCTCAATCATCAAGACGAAGCTTTTTTATCAGAAGAATCAAGAGTCTAATGTTAGCAGTGTTTCTACAGATTTACAGCATCTGAACATACCAGTTGATAAAAGTGTCGTTAAAAAACAAAAACTAAACAAGTGAAGTGAATTGTTTGTATCTAAAATATCAGCGGTTTATATACTGCAATTTTCTTGTCCGTTCATTGTGTATTAGCTTTAGTGTCACATATTGATTTGAAAGTATAGAACTTTGCAAAAATTTATAATAACATTAATGAAAATTTTGGATCTGCATGACAGTAATACTTGCAGATGATCGATATTATGAAGTACCACTGCAGCTTCTAACCAGTAAGGGTTTATATTGCGCGCCATCGTATCTAATTTCTTATTTCTTTCTACATTTTGTGTTCCTGTCTACACGTTTATGTGATCTGAAAAGACAATTTGCCCGTTTTGAACGAGAATAACTCTAATCGACGGAATATGAGGAATATGAAAAAAAGGGAAAAATATGAATTTGCCTTAAGCGTTTTTTATTAGAATGTCAGTGTAGACGGAGAACGCGTCTGGTGTACACCATTTGAAGTCAGGTATCGTTGAAAAATTCAAACGATTAAGACTGAGTGTGGATATAAATTGAGGATTTTTCATGCAAAGCAAGATATTATTTTCTTGTCGAAACACCGGTCAATATTTATACATCCAATTATTTGTTAATTTAATTGTGTCTAAATCGACGAATACAATTACAAGAAAATAGTATTTTAATGTTGTCTTATTCATAGCAATCTACCCAAATTAAAATTATTGATGACAGCTCTTACGTGTCCAGTAGTAACAATACTTAAACGATGCTGGTTCGCGTATGCAATGTTGCAATCAACAAGATATATGGCACCATAGCAAGACTTTCCAGTTGAACCAGTCTCGAGCCATATAGAACAAACTAACCGGACTTTCATGATCAAGTACTTCCAATTTTCAAGTATATGATTCTAACCAGATATTGAAATCAAGACTTCAAGAAAGACTCTGGTGGCTATTTGGCTTAACATTTCTCAAATACTTTAAGTCTGCTGTTAGGAACGTAAACGTCATCCTTTTGTATGACATTAATTAAGTATTGTTTATGCACTGAATTGAAATGTACATATTTGTGTGTAATTTAAAAAGAAGATGTGGTATGATTGCCAATGAGACAACTGTCCACAAGAGATAAAAATGAAACAGACATTAACAACTATAGGTAACCGTTTGTTATGTCACTAATTGAAATAAAAAGGGTAATTTTGAACATACAACCAAAAATGTTGAACGTCTTGTGCCATTATATGTCGAATGGTTAACAACTGTTATAGTCTTATATGTTTTTACTACTCGGGCAAATAAGAGCAAACATCAACAGTCACAAACAACAAAATAGATATATTTGACACTTACAATTTAATACTTATAAATGGAACTATTATGTTTATATAATAGTTCCAATTACAAATCTAAATATTCAAGTATCTAAATATCTAATTCTGTCCCAATAGTTGAGATGGTAAACGGTATAACGTGTTTGACTGTATATCAACACAGGATAACATACTGTTCTTATTTTCTAGATTTTGTAGATACTTTGGCCTGGGTTCTAAAACTTTATGCATAGTCATAGCTGACTGCTCTGACTTCATTATTTTCGTTCTTTAGTTGGTTGATGTGATATGTTGTTATATGTAGGTAGAATCCAAATATCTCTAAATATATATTAGTTTTAAATTCAATGAAACCAATTTTGAAATGTGTTTTAAGATACTGTATCAAATTTATAGTAGTTGATATTTAATGTGTATTCTGTACAAGAAATATACACAATAATTTTAAATATGTAACGTCTTATATCTAGAGAGAAAGGAGAGCATTTCGGACTATCACTCGACATACATTACGTAGTATATGGGCAAAACATTTCCCCTAGCTTACCAACCTATATGGCACTTTCACTATACATTGCTATTGATTAAAAATCGTTCTAATTTTCGTCAGGACATTTCAAACAAGATTGCGTATTTGTTTGTACACTTTGTGCTTCCGTTTATTGTTAACAGAAAGTCGTCAACACCGTCTACAATAAAATATCTCGTGTATTTATTTACATTGACATGACATTACTAAAGGATTGAGCATACAAAGCAAGGAGAACGCCAGCTAGCCTCTGTTTCACGCATCGTTGTAAATATAACGGAATTTGATGAGACTGTCAACAAAGTGAGAGGTTTAACGCTATAACACCAGGTTTAATCCACCATTTTCTACATTTGAAAATGCCTGTACCAAGTCAGGAATATGACAAGTATAAAGTTGAAGAGCATTGAGAATCCAAAATTCCACAAAGTTGTGCCAAATACGACTAAGGTAATCTATTCTTGGAACAAGAAAATCCTTAGTTTTTTTTGAAAAATTCAAAGTGTTTTTTTCTTTGCATTTGTTCACTGAATTATCGGATTACGAGGAAAGTTACTATACATTACAACAGTGTTGTACAGTATATTAATCTGAGGTTGGATATATCGGCTAATGAATCATTTACTAGTATAAAAAATTAAATTATTACACGTGTCTAAATTAATCCAATAGTACGGTGACCAGACACAATATTTTTTAGATTTAATCGTCAAACATACTATATGGCTATATTATATATCATATGATTAAAAAAAATGAGTACTTTTGAAATATCGATGTCGTCAAAAAGAAATATGGTAACAGTTTTGCATAAATTAAGGTCAAAGATCAAATTCTGTTATAAATTTTTTTCTTCCATATTTTCAAAATTTTCAGAAACATACAACAATTTAGGTTCATTTTCAGATACAGACATTTTCTCAAATCAATTAACAATGAATTATCTTGAACAACGTAACAAAAAAAAAGAAATTATTATTATCGATTTATTCTGAAAATTGGCGTTTTTCAAACACTTGTTCTTTTATACAACATCAACAAATATTCTGTTTCAGTTAAAGTAGTTACCTTTCCGGCTGACATTCAACCTCAGCAATAAATGAGTAAATATTATTTTTACCTGAATCCTATTATCATGGAAGCGTATTTTGCAAAAGCTCATTCATTTAATTAACCAAAGCTCAAAACCACTCAATACTTCAAAAACAGTTACAATTAAAAATCCAATCAAAGAGATCCACACAGCAGAATTAAGCCAGGAGTATCTTCTGGTTCATCTGTAAAGGAATTTCATTCTGACCTTTTACAGGAGCAAGGCTCCAAACATACAATGTTTTATTGTGAACACATGACTTTTTACGTGAAGATTTTCCCTTACATGAAAACACAAGCTCCTGCAAGATTTCTGCTGACATATGCCCTTTAAATACACTGGGTGTAATGAATCATTTAACTTTCGCCAACCGTATACTACATATGACGGAATAGGGGGTTTAGCAATGTGTAACGCGGTTCAAATTTTAGTTTGAAACGAAACACATAAAATATGCTGTTTCAGTGCCGTTTCAAAGGGAGGTTAACTGACTAAACTTACATCTTTACTGGTGGCAAGCTTGACGTGCATTGTATAAATAAATATATCATGATGGAATGATTTAAAGAGATTTTTCTGCTCATAAAGCTTTGAAATTAATGTTAATGCCCAAACAAGGGCTTCATCTTTGTCAATATTACCGAAGCTCTGCAAACCACTGTCCTTCAAAGTCTTGCAGACAGTTTGTTTACTTACTCCAAACACAGACGGAGTAATGTCAATGCGTTTATAGCAGGCCAATTGTTGAGGAAAGACAGACACATTGTTGGTGAATGGGTAACAATCTTCGCCCTTCCTTTACAATGCCTATGTTCCCTATCTTCACCCACAACTCACTAGTATGTGACATATATTTTGCAGTATTCACAGAGATCTGCATAATTTTTCTTTTCCAATTTCCGTCACCTTCGTGTTAAAGTTTGAGGCATGGTGAATCATACGAATATCGGCTTCATCTTGAGTGCTAAACAAGTGACGACAGTCATTAAAAGTGTTGGTATACATAACTTTCACAGTTTCAAGATTTACACAATATTCCAGCTAAGTAAAGTTCACAATCAGGTGGAATCATAGGGGATTTGTCAAAGTTTTGAAGAATACAACCACCAAAATAATTAAGCAGTGCCTATTTGTTTTCCTTAACAGAAAGAAACTTTTTCCAGTCAGGAATACTTCTCCTTTCAATAATCTGATACAGATACACTTAAATGGAAGCTGTAGTCTTTGTGCGGCCTGCGTTTCCTTTTAGCAGACTTTATAGAGTTGTTCATGGTGTAGCGGTCAAAAACATCTGCTAAGGTGTGCGCTACAGAAAAGCATTGAGAAATAATAAGCAGCTGCAAGATCACCGAATGTTCTACTGTTATTAACATCAAATCATTGAACCAATGCCATACCATCTCTGATTTAAGTTGTGAGTGATGGTACAATGGAAGGTAGGGAAAGTGCACAATAACCTTAAGATTCTAATTGCTTCACCAAATCAGACATGATTTTCGTGGTGCCGTCATCATAAAAAAAGGAAAATTGGAAGTGGACCTACAGGTTGCGACAGTACATGTTCTATTCTCTTCATCTTTATAGTTTGCCAAAATCAGTGCCCGTCTTAATACAAGTTCTTGAATTATTTGGTCTGAAATTATTTCCCCCGATTTACAAGGTTTGTTTTTGTGGTCATGTTTGCAAACGTTATTAGTTTTGACATTGATAAAGGACTATATAAACTCCTTGGCTGACCTAAAGAAGGAGCACTAGTGATGAAACGTCTAGACAAAGTCAAGCCTTCATCGACAGCGGTGAGCAAAGACTCTTGAATATCTCTTATATCATGCATTCCAGAAGAGATATTGATAATACATTAAGGATGGGATTCCACATCAAAGGGATTCGTAATGGTTAATTTAGATGGTTCACAATGACAATAAAATGTTTTTCATCTAATTGCATTGCTTTTTGTTTTGTTTTATCTTGTGAATTCGCATTATTTGCAGTAAATCCAGCCATTTTAAGTATTTTACGACCAAGGGATTCTATGAAATGTCTAGTAAGGGTCCATCTAACAAGCGCAGACTTTTAATTTGTTATGCCTACAGTGCCATCTGATCCCCTTGATGCTTTTATAATGTTCTTTCAAACCGCAAAATGTCTACTGCTCCTAGGAAAATATCCCAGTATTTAAATGTCAGAAATACAACACAACCCCATTGTTTATATGTATCTATAAGAGGCTGTGTATGAGCTTCGAATAGCTCCGTCATATGAGCGTTAGTACTAGTGTCTGGGTTGAATTGCTGATAAAATGCTTCTGAGATAAATGAATTTGATATAATTATTTATTGATTGATAAAGGTATGAAATATTATATAAATGTTGATTATTTAAACGTTTTGTGTAAAAACAAATGATGAAATTGAATTGAAATGCACAATATTTGTAATGTTAAACTTTTACAAAAACTCTTTATTAACGGATTAATTTTACTGACCTTTATTTGAAATCGTTAAAACAAGGTGTAACAACAATGTATATAATAACACAAATCATATTACGGATGTTCTATTACCATTGAGACCACACATTCGATTTTTCTTTCAAATAAACAAACGTACTTCAACGCCCATTTTACAAAAATTGCACCGTACGATTTTTTTACGACAAGTCAAAATGATAAGTTTAACATTTGAACTACCAATACCGTGATTTTTAGCCGTATAGTCCGAATTACGATTAAACTCCTTAAATAAGCGACGTTTCCTTACTTGGTCACCGTACTACAAGGAGTAATCAAGCATTTCTATAATATCTTTTTTTTTAGGACGACATTTTGCAGTTTTCTGATCATTATAATTTGTAATGAGGGCTTGATTTTGACATTCTTAGTTTGTTCCCAAGTGTATTGGTGTCTTTTATTGTTTTTATTCCGCATGGTGTTTCGGATATCGATTTAGGTCATACTCGGATCAAGGCCGTTCATTCTCATCAGGTGCTCTTGTCAATATTTAGATTATTTATTTGATCTATTTCAATATGCTTGTACTTATATATGATAATCTTAAAGAGCAAAACACCTGGCGGAACTTTTATTCGATAAACCATCTTTTCTTGTGTGTCCTTTTTTACATTCAAATTATAATTTTGATGATGATATAAGATATTCCTTTATATTTTTATGTCGTTTATATGCAATTGTAGGTAGTTTTGGGAATAGTTGCTTTGCAGTTTTATTTTTCTCAATGATGTGCCAGTGTTTTTTATCAGTCTGCCAAGTTGTTTAAACAAAGGATTGTATCTAGTTGCCAAAACCTACAGATAACTTCCAATACCTAGACAAAACCTCCTCTCATCATAATGCTGTCTTCAAAGGATTCATTATTGGTGAAACAATAAGAATAATAAGATCGTCAAACAATGAAATTGACAGACAACAGGAAATAACTTTTTTCCAAAATAAATTAATACAAAGAGAATATGAAAGAAGCGAAATTGAATCGATTATAAAGGAAACATTAAAACGATCTAGACATGGTACATTGATTCTTTAAAAGAAGAACAAAAACTCATTGCACCACCTCTAGTTGGACACATGTTCTATGTATGTTTTATTGTTCCTTAAAACAGATATAACAAAATACATAAAATTAGAGTTTTGTAATTCAATATGTATGCAGATGTTTTATTTTTTTCACATTATTGTAGAAAGGAATATTAGTTCTTTCATATGTCATGTATTTTTAAACTGAAAATAAAGAATAAATTTAGTTAAAATTTTATGAAATTGTTTTTTTTTTTATTCAGGTTTTCGCCTCAGTCAGACTTATTCTCCATTTCGGGCAGATTTTTAATGACATTGCCAGTTGTTTCTCTCACTGTAATTATCTCATATTTTTAGGCAATCGTGAGTCTTTGATTTAAACTAGTGGTTAAGGCAACTTAGGGTGCACAATTATGGTTTTGTTTGTAATACTGGCGAATTTTTGCATACACAAATATGTCATGCATTATGATAGAGTTTGTGAGAACTGTTACTGGTGATGTTTGGATGAAAACTGTTTTATGTAGTGAATTTGCAGATCAATTGGCATATATTAAGTGCAACAAACACGGATATTACACATATTTGTTTATAGCATATGAAGTAAAATGAGTTTCAATTTGAGGTAAATCAAGTAATATCACACATTTTAAAATTAGTATCTTTAAACTTGGAGTTTATTCTTATTTCAAATTGCATTAAATGAAAGTTTATTGTTGTCTTAAATTTGATGTTTAATCAGATTTAAAACCACAGAAAACAGCTTTCTGTTTGGAATATCTTTGACTTTTATTTTGTGGTAAATAATGTAATACAGGTATCCTCTACATTAAATTTGAAGTTGTATGTCTATAAAACTTTAACAGATTTGAAAAATACTGGACAGTAAATCAGGTATCGATTCATGAACTTACTGCATCCAGTGAACCATTTGTAAACTACTATTAAATATTGCGTTTACTTGACCAATAAACTATCAGGAAAAATATAAATTCGGAAATTACAACTGATTTTCAAGTAGTTTATTGATTCCTTATACTAATTATTTCATGCAGTGTCCCAAACCTGCTATTCACAAGCGACTGTGGGGTTACAGCACAACGTTTTGTATATCAGAGGAATAAATCAGAATACTGGTGATAACAGAGCTACTTTTGGTGGGTGGGAGAGGGGTCAACCATTGAATCAGGAAAGTAAATCATCTTTTTGCATGCATTACTCGTAATGAGTACCTGTGAGTCTGTAATAAAGTTTGTTTGTACAAGACTATATAACAAGTGTTTTAGGCAAGTTATACAAAACAAAATTTCAAAACATTTTATTGTAAACTCCAGTTTCATGAAAACTCTGAGGAGACAACCACTACTTTCTCAGAGGGTCTGTGCAAATTTATTAGTCATACTATGTCCATGAATTCATCAACTAAATCCAACCTGATCTTACATCTTCTAAGGAAGCAAAAAATAACAGGATGTTTAAGTAAGAAAGAAATGATAAAAGAAAAACCACGTTCATGAACTCAGAACAAATTAATCCAAAAACGGAAAAATAAAAGATTCAGTTATTGGTAGTTCGTACTTTGCTGAACATTTTTACAATTTACAGTGTCTCCCTATTTTTATGAATATGCCAGATCAAAAACCAAAAACACCAAATCGTTTTTTTGGGGTTTTTTTTGTTTTTGCATTCTACCCCGATATTCTATTCAAGTCACCGCGGCCATGTTTCTTGACGTACAAGAAAATGGAACAATTAATACTAGTTAACCTATGGTTCATTCATCCAAATTCTGGCTGAATTTGCTACATAGTTTCAGAGAAGATGTTTGAAAGTAACAACAAACATGATGAACACATTGTCTAAAATTACCCTTAAAGGGCAAAAAAATGCCTTTGCATTATCGAGCATTGCCTTCACATTTGAATGCATTGCCGTATCATTTGCTCGTAAAAATCATGACATTTGCCCACATGTTATGATTACCCTACTCACCTAGGATGAAGTGGCAGATACGTTTATATAGCAGGACAAGGCCGATATGGTGATAACGGGAGTTATCAGGATCACTTAAAACATATTCAGTATACAATTTGAAATACTGAAAATTAAAAACTTTCAAACTATTAATTACGAATTATCTTTGTATTAACAGGTATTACCTGTAAAATGAAAATTTGCAAATATAACAAAATATTGGACGCAATTGTAAAAATATAATCTCAAAAATGTATAACACACAAGATAACAAGGGTGTATTAAAAACAGAAATGTAATGAGTGACCAACTATAACATTGCAAAAAATAAGAAAAGCAACAAAAGGACAAACATTAGCCTACAAAACTGAGTAACACGAACACAATCAACAACAAAATATTATCTCTAGTGCTCCAGTTGGTATTATTTCATAATTGCAGTTATGTATGCTTTCAAACCATGAATATTTCCCTAAATAATTATACTAATTTGATTTATAGTGGCAATAATGATTTAGAAAACATTTTGTTTTAACATTCCCTATGTAAACATTTAGTCTTTTATGTTATAATGTTCCACAGCAATCTGCATTACATAACTATGATATGTATGTAGGACTCGGGGTGTGACGATAACTATAGATGATGGAGGTGTGATTGGTACGTTGAATTGAGTTAGTAACACTGACGTGTAATGGTCTTTAACGATTGTCTGATCCTTGGCTTATCTTCGCACATGTCGAAGCATATGCAATAACTATTCATTTTGACTGTTTTAATTTAAACCGATTATACTCTCGATACGTTACTAAGAACCTACAACGCTACATGCAACAAATAAATGTACTTCTATGTCGACATGTAAACATAGAAAACATTGAAACTTTAGTTTATATAATTCATCGTCCTTCTGTATTACCACGAACGCACTCCGATGTAGTTAATAACAACATACCATCTCTATGCCGCCAACAAATTAAGTTTGGCCAAAAAACACACTTCAGCCTTCGACCATTGCACTTCATCGTCAAACCAAATAAAGGTACTTCCGCGTCAAACCATCGCAAGTCAGCATGGCTCGCGATTAACTCCTACATATGTATTAAAATTTGTTTAATATTCTACAGATTTCGTATCGAGAAATTGCAATTTGAAGTTAAAAACTTGCATCAATCTTTCAATTTATTTCTAAAAAAAATAAATTATTGGTAACATTTCAGTAAAGAATGTACCAATTTTCCCGTGAAGACTTATATGCAATTCATATGAATTTTGAATGTATACAAAGTTTATTAAAATCCTTTATACTGCCGAACTGCATTTAGGTGTACATCGTATTGGTTTTAATATAACAAATTATCATTTACTATTTTCTAATATATTACAAATGAATCGATGCGTATAGATGTTTCTCTTTAATTTATTTTCAGTTCTTATGGTAGGACAGTCGTGGTCTATTTCAAACGCGTCAGGTAAGATTTAGTTTCATTCAACTATATATAGATATAGGAAGATGAGGTGTGAGTGCCTATGAGACAACTCTCCATCCGAATAACAATTTATAAAAGTAAACCATGAAAGGTCAATGTACGGTCTTCAACACGGAGCCTTGACTCAAACCGAACAACAAGCTATAAAGGGCGCCGCCATTACTAGTGTCAAACCATTAAAAAGGGAAAACCAACGGTCTAATCTATATAAAAAACGAGAAACGAGAAATACGTATAAATTACATAAACAAAGACAACTACTGTACATCAGATTCCTGACTTAGGGCAGGTGCAAACATTTGCATTGTATGTTATTAATTATATCTTTCATAGTTATAAGTTTTCGACGCAAGCATTGTAGAAATATGTCACTTTATATTCGTTCATGAATAAAGGTAATTCAAGGAAATGGCATATTTCGACAGTCCGCCATTCCGTCTGTCCATCCATCCGCTCTTCGTCCCTTCGGGCTTCTAGTTTTTCTTGCGCAATTATTTAAACTTTGTATAGTTATATTACAAAGATTAAAGATATGCACTTTTATTTTTTTTTATTTTTGATAGATTTTTCTTTTGTTGTTGTTGTTTTAGTCTAGTGGAAAATATTTCGTGCTTGTTCAGGATGATGTGTAAGATATTCATTTTTGATATTGAATGCTGTGTAGGTTACCTTGTATGTTTCATTAATTTCCACAATGGGTGTCATTCATCACGTTTTAATCTAAGGGTCATATTGTTAGTTTAATCTCATGTATTATGTTACCGTTTCAGTCACGCCGGAAAAGGGAACAAACTAAAATTTATGTTCGTATTATCAGAAAATGAAAAGGATTCGCAACAAAAACTCAACTAAATAAACACAAAAACCTGTAACTATTCTACTTAAGGTGGTATGGGACTCTAAAATAAAAATGATAGTATTTTTCATACCTTGCCAAAACGTAGTTTCTATTGATATATGTTCAAAAATAAAATAAAATTGATAGGTCACTGGCATTTTCTCAAGGTACAGGTTGTGACAAAATGACAATTTTTGTATGGATTATACAGAAAAATTTGTAGATTCCTTCAGAAAATGCACTGTTTTAGAGTTACCTCCCCTAAAAATGCCATTTTAAAAACATTTAAAAACCACCAAAAAAAAATACACTTGTAACAATATTAATATTTATAAGTTGTATTCTTATAAATTGGTTGTTTTAAATGAAAATTCACATTAAATATGCATCAAATTTTGCTAACTTGATTCAAGATCTGGACCTAAGATTCTCTGTTTTTTACAATCTAAGATCGCGAAAGACACCCATACCACCTTAAAGGTACAATATTCTTTAAAATCCACTCGGTTATGACCCCCAAATAACTTTTTTTAAACCATTTATATGAAGTACATACGAGAGAGATCCGTTTGCGCCAAAAATGCGTCCTTTTGCGCCACAACTTTTTTTCTCAAATGCTACGTTTGCGCCACATGTTTTAATATTAGATGGTTTCATTTGCGCCAAAAATAAAACATACGATTGCGCCAGTTAAAAGAAAATTACTTCCTTACTCCTTTATTCGGACTTGGAACCGGCAGTGTAACACGGCACATGTTTCCTTTTCTGAAACATATGTTTTTATTACTGCTGCTGCATGGGTACTTCCCAATTTAATGTATGTTGTAGCTTTTAACTTCTTTTTCTTGTCCAAAAACACAAACATTGAAGGATGAAATCCATAAAATAGTTAATAATAGTTCATAATAATAATAAAGCCCATACGCATGGTGGGAACAAAGCTCTGTGTCATAAACATTTGTGGCTAAAACATAAAGAGCAAAAACTTCTATTTTCTATATTGGCATATCTTTGTTAAGCAAAGCAATAAGTTTTATTCTCTCTCTGTACATTGACTGTCTAATGCTGCTTAAGTAATTTAATTCTCTTCAGAAACTCGTCTTTATGGTGAAATATCCCCTAACATGTGATACCTTTTGGGGCAAAAATAAGAATACATATATAGTAATCATTAATATTTATGATAGATATATGTACAGATAAATTGGCGCAAATGAGTTCCGAATATTGGCGCAATTGATACATTTTGAAAATAAAATTTGGCGCAATTGATACTTTTTGAAAATAAAATTTGGCGCAAATGATACCCCTGAAAAACAGTAATTGGCGCAAAAGGACTGCTGCCGTACATACAGTAGCCTAACATTTAGACGACGATGATAATATGTGTGTGTTGATCTTTGGGGACGTTGGCAGGTTCATTTTTCCTATCAACACAACTATTGCCTATGTCGTAATTTTACAACAAGCTTTATATCTAATAGGCACAATTCATATAGCACAACACTGGCTAACTCATACAGCAGTACATTATGAACAGTCTTCTTGTATTTACATTAGGTACATTAATAACGTTACATTATAAACAATGTTATAGCATAAACTAAGAACGATCTTGTTGTGAATTCTCTGGAAATTTTGATCTTAAATTATCAGTATTCTAATTAATCTATATTTTTGTCTTGAGTATGCATAAAACATGTACCACGGGAAGTAAACAACAAAACTCCAAAAGGTTATATTGTGTTAAAACTTATATGCAGGTTCTACGTTTCACCTTATTACATCCAAACAAATGATATGCGATTTTTAACAATGCGTGTAGATAATGAAGAAATAATGAACAATAATGGTTTAATAAATAGTATTATCGTTTGTTACCCCGTTCAGCCAGAAAACATTATATTGTGCATTGTTATGTAGCTAAAAAAAAAAGAGCATGCGTTCGAGGCAGAAAATTTTGTGTCATAAAATTGCAGAGTTGTGTACTGTGCATGATTTGAACCAGAAATACGGGATAAGATGTAGACTGGATTGCGAGTAATAATTGTATATGTATTGCACCGTAAATGGTATTCATATCATGCTGTTAATTGCAACAGCTCGTTTCTCAAAATCAAAAACGATTACCATCTTTTTTATCTAAAAAAAACTCATCATAGATACCAGGATGAAATTTTGCATTTACGCCAGACGCGCGTTTCGTCTACAAATGACTTATCAGTGGCGCTTAAATCCAAAAAAGTTAAAAAGGCCAAATATAGTACGAAGTTGAAGAGCATTGAGGACCAAAATTCCTAAAAGTTTTGCCAAATATAGCTAAGGTTATCTATTCCTGAGGTAGAAAAGCCTAGTTAGTATTTAAAAAAAATCATACGTTTTGTAAACAAGTATTGGTGTATTTGTACAATTTACAATTTTATAATTTCAACAGAACAAACATTGGATGGGATATGGATACAAAGTCCAGATAGAGGCCAAATAAGCGGCAAAGAATAACAAGACGAAACTACATCGAAAGAACAAAAGTTACCCTGAATTAACCAGAATCACTCCTGATGTAATACATTGTACAAAAGTTAGAACTTTTCAAATTAGCTGGACAATTAATGGAAACATTATACTGGAAAAAGAAACGAATAACGGATCAGAAATTATATTTGACTGGACAGACCCATCACCGCTAGTAATTAAAGGAGTTGGTATCGCTACCGGTTGGGGATCCGATGGATCGTGGATTATTGAACCTGCAGGTCAGTTGTAGTCTATAAATGAAACAGCTGTATATATAGGAAGATGCGGTATGATTACCAAAGAGCAACTCTCCATCCAAGTCACAATTTTTAAAAGTAAACCATTCGTCAAGTCAAGTTTCGGTCTTCAACACGGAGCCTTGGTTCACAATGAACAGCAAGCTATAGAAGGCTCTAAACAATTACTTATGTAAAACCATTCAAACGAGAAAACCAACGGTCTAATCTACATAAAAAACGGGAAACGAGAAACACTTATGAACCACATCAACAAACGACAACTTCTGGACATCAAATTCCTGACTTATGACAGGTGCAAACAATTGCAGCGGGATTAAAGGTTTTAATGGTACCAAACCTTCTCCGTTACAGGTTTCCAGAATAGTGGACGCACCAGATTAGTTATTTTAGTTAACAACTTTGCCTTTAAATATACAAAATAAGGACTTATTGAGAATCATTTTAGTTTCCATTTCTACAGTATAAAAAACCTCAGTGTTACCCTGCAACTGACTATTTATTCACAGTGTATCATTTGTTAAACTAAATTTTGAAATAAAAAATAATATGACCAATTAACAATAGTCAACAAATATATTTTACAACAATGTAAGGACAAGTAAAAAAAGCACATGATTTACAGGAGTCATTTTATTATATCTGAATTTAGCTTAAACCTTAGAAATATAACATATAGAAGATATTCATGATGTTTCCGTAATTTAATAATTTTGATTTTTTTCAGCTTTGTTCACCGGTTATTACTGCATCGTTCCTGAAGCATATGGTAAAATGCTATTGCTGTCAACGTCCACGGGACGTACAGAAATCAGTTGTCTCTCTGAATGTTCACTAAATGTTTATTGTCTGGGAGTCAACTTTAACATACAAACGAACGAATGTCAGCTTATTGCTGCTGCACAGCCAGTTAAAGGAAGTCTATCTAAACAACTGGGATTTTATACAAAATGTGTTCAGGGAAAATTGATGCGTTTGGCCTGTATAGGATAGATCATGACACATGGACAGTGAAAAGTTTTGATCTTATGCTAACTTGTACTGTCATGTTTGATAATCAGTTTTAAATCACAGCATGTAATTTAATTTGTTCCAAGCTTAATGATTTTTTAACACTTATTATAACGCTATTTTTCAATTAGATAGTAAAGAAGAGCCCTTATATTAAAATTCAAGGAAAATTCACATTGGAGCGTCCAACTTACGTAATTACCAGCGTGTATTTGTTTTGAGTCTTTTCAAAGATTTAAGAAATGCTTCGCATGTAAATATGATTATGATGATAGTAAGTACAGGTAAGCTTTGTTGTAAAAAATCATAAATCATACATGGCTGTTTATGTCATGATGTTCTGAAAGAAGTGTAAAGACACATCTGTAATAAAATTTCAGTCTAGATTAACGTATTAATTGCAGTAAACTTGGGTTGTAGAATGACTCCCACTGTTTTTAATGTTGTGCCTATTGATATTAACGTTAAATTACCATAGCTCCTGTCATCTTAAGCATCAAAATACTTCAAACATGAGATATTTAATGTATAATGATAAAACATTATTCTTCACATGATCTTTTTTTCAATCATCTATGTTTAGATGGCCAAAAAAACAAGGTACATGGAAAAGGTTATATTATTTGAACTAATCGATTCGTGTGTTTTGGTTCTATACATTAACCGGGATTTTTTGTATGCATTATGGGTTGTCAGTTTGTTTTATGAATTATGAGGATGTTTAACTCGAATACCCATTCTCATTCTAAATACTGTAAGTCCTAGAAATTGGCAATATAAGCTCAAATCACATCATAAATACTGATGGAATATTCTATTTGTCCATGACTCTTTTTCCTTAAAAATTATTAAGTGTTTTTAATTTGGTTAAAAAATTCTACATACAGGTATAGCAAAGTCCGCCACATAAACCACGCAAAACAAAAGTGTGTTAAAGGCCTCCAAATGCCAAATGTCATTCAAACATGGAAACTAGGCTTTTTATTACAAAATAACGTAAAATCAATATGTAACACATCCAAACGAAACCTCAATTACGGCTTTTTACAATAAAAACACGGTTACAATTAACATATACTGGAAAGCTTTTGAACACTATAACTAGGCTTTAAATCATGTTTAAAAGCTTGACCAAAATGAATCAATAGAAATTTATGAAAAAAACACAATACGTGTATTGTTTAGAACTTCATCAATGATTGTTTTTTTATTATACATGAACAAGCGGTATTGCTTTGCTCATTTAAGCTGTACGGTACCATCATTAACGTTCTTGGTTCTTAATTGTTTTCATATATCAATTTCTTTATATACGTTACAAAATTAACAAAAACAAATAAACAAAGGGAAAATTGTATTTATGATTCTAATTTTGTTGGTCGGTGTTTTTAACTCTTATTTATTTCGTACATATACAAATTTAAATACTTAAAACTTCATCATTTTATCCATATAGAATTGGTAAATATATTATTACTCTATTACATTTATTAAAATTACAATAGTGTAAATCAATCGAATAAATCCAGTAAAACAATTATTGTAACGATCAGGCTATTTCTATTATTAAAAGATTTTATGGTTGTGAGCCGATATTTGAATTTTATTCTATGTTATAATGTTCGTTTTAATATTGCGTTTATCAATTGTATTCATTAGTAATTGTTTTGTTTGTTCTCATATTTTACTCAGAAAAAAACTTTTTTATGGTAATTATGAATAAGATGGGTCTGATCAAATGATAAGAAAAATCCTATGTAAATTCAACAATCTTAGATTTTAAAGATTAATTTTATCTATAAATGTATGACATTAATTCTGCTTTTTATTAATGGTTTCAGTAAATCATATAATTCATACTTCAGTTTTAACCCATATGAATGTTACTCGACAATTAAAATACTAAGTAATTAGTTTATTAATTTTAACCACCCATTTAACATTGCGTTCTTTGGTAGAATCTTTTGTTCTATAAAAAATTTTAATTAGTTTCATTAATATAAATTTCCTATTTAATTAAGCAAGCCAATGATAAGATGCCTAATTAAAGATCAGCTAAACCAGTGTTAAGGCAATTTGCAAAAAAAAAAATACAACTGTTCTGTGATTCACTGTGTGATATCCAGTTTATGTAAGTTCTTTATTATTAGATTTTATTTTAAATTGTACATTAATAAACATACTGACATTGAAGAAAGATTGTTACCCGAAAATTGAGGCAAGAATTCTTGCGGAGAATTTCTATTACTATCAATGTATGTTATTAGAAAAATTAAGTGCTTAAATATACTGCTTTTAATTTCAAATTGAGAAAAATTATGGTCCTATACGATTCATAAAAATTCTTGAAGTAAATTTTTAACAGGGATAGAGTAAATTTATGTCTTTTATAGGCACGTAGGGAAATACACACATTTAGGATAACACTTTTTTTCTTGTACTATATGTTGATTGTTACTCGAAGTTTTAAATTAAAGTCGCCGCAGACATACTCCATTATATTCAGGTATTTCTGAACAACTGAAATGTTAGGTCTTAATCATAGTTTAAATACATATTGTAATTATTCGGATATTTTTGTCAGTTTATCAAAGAACGAAAATACAAAGATAGTAATCATAACGAAAATAACTGACAAGCATGCAAAAATAAAATACAACAGACAAACATAGTACACGATGTTTAGGGTTTTATGGTTGGCGTCAAAACTATATTTATGTATTAAGGTTTCCGATTTAAGGGTGGATGTTCGATATTTGAATACACTTTTTAAATGTATAAATAGCTGTTGATTATATATTATGTATTCGGATATTTTCGCATAACTCAAAGAACTCTAAGGAAGTAATTTCAGCATAAACCTGGGTAACATTAAACCCTTCCGGAGCACCTGAGATCACCCCTAGTTTTTGGTGGGGTTCGTGTTGTTTATTCTTTAGTTTTCTATGTTGTATCATGTGTACTATTGTTTTTCTGTTTGTCTTTTTCATTTTTAGCCATGGCGTTGTCAGTTTGTTTTAGATTTATGAGTTTGACTGTCCCTTTGGTATCTTTCGTCCCTCTTTTAAATATTATCCTTTATCAGTATATATTTTTTTTTAGTTTCAGCTACTTCGTCGGCAGAACAAATACATCAGAAATTAGTGCGGCTATTATTTTTTTTTCAGATTTATATAGTTTTGAACATGTTGAAGTGTAGTCCGTTACTATTGTAATATATTAATCAAGTCAGAAAAATTTCGAGGCAAGAAATAAAACATTTTTTTGGTGGAAAATGTGTTGATCGTTTAACTCATAATCGCATTTTTTTTTTAAAATAATTTAATGTTCATGACGAAGTTGCAATATAAGCTAGTGAATCAAGCGATTAAATACTGTGGATTAATTTTTTTGTCATGACTTCTTTTTTCGTGGCTTCAGAGACAATTGTATTTCAAGTGTTTTTAATTTTGTTGTTTAACCAAATTCTACATACAGGCCTATAGCAAATGTGCCTCCCACGATAAACCATCGCTAATAACATCCCATACATCGTAGTCAGCTATAAAAGGCCCGAAATGCAAAATGCAAAAACAATTCAAACGAGGAAACTAACGGCCTAATTTATGTACAAAAAAAATAACGAAAAAACAAATATGTAACACATCAACAAACGACAACCACTCAATTACAGGCTTAGGATTTGGGACAGGCACAAACACACAGGATGTGACAAGGTTAAACATGTTAGCTGGGACAGTTTTGTAACACTACAACATAAGAACGAACTATAAAATCAGTTTAAAAAGGCTTAACTCACAAATGGATACAAATAGAAATACATAAAAAAAAACACAGAGTGGACGTGCCCAGATACTTGCACATACCTTCAACAAAAGGACACTTACACTGTCAATGTCATCATGTGTAGTATTTCTATTTATATCCAATTTTGACAATGCGGTATTGGCTTTGCTCATTGTAGAAGGCTGTACGGTGACCTATAGTTTTTAATTTCTGTGTCATTTTGGTCTCTTGTCGAGAGTTGTCTCATTGGCAACAATATCATATATTCGTTTTCAAAGTGTCGTTGAACATTGAATTAGTGAATCAAGAAAATCAAGAAAATCAAAACAAATTGGTGTCCAACAAAAAAACAAGAAATCATAGGTATTCTATGGACTTTCCTATTTGCATTTTTGTTTGGGTCGGTTTTGTTTTTTTACTTTTTTTACCTTGCGTACATCATTAGCCGAAGACTTTAAACATGTTTAAACTGCATGTTTTAATCGGCATGATCAAATTAGGTAAATTATATGTTATTGAATGTGGTTCACATTGTAATTAAAATTGACAGGATAGTAGTAATATAATCAAATTAAATCGAGCTAACAAACAAATTTTGTAATACATATGTATCTTGTCTATGTTATATAAAGATTTTATGTTGTGATGCCCGACTTTATCAGGGTCATATCTTTATTCTATGTTAGTGAGATGGTTCGTTTTAATCAATTTAAATGTCGTTTATCAAATTGCATTTTCTATCTTGTAATTGTTTTGTTTGTTCTTCTCATATTTACTCAGAAACAAAATTCTTTTTTTTTGGGTTAATTATGAATTTTAAGGGGTTAATGGGCATCTTGTATGAAATCGTTAATGTTTTATAAAGGAAAAATCCTATGTAAATTTAACACATCCTTGATTTTCAAAAGATTAATGATTTATCTACAAATTGATTAAAAAAAATGTATGCTATTCACGTTCTGTTTCGTTTTTATTTATAAATGTTTTACAAATCTATATATAATTAATTACATACTCAAGAAATAATTTAACCTTACTATGAATGTTTCTCAACAAATACTAAAATCACTAAAGACTTAATTAATTTTGTATTTGAGAATTTAAAAACATATCCATTTAATCATTAGTTCTTTGGGTGAGTTTTTTTGTTCTACGTTAAAAAAAATTAATTAGTTTCACTTAAGATATAAAATTTCTATTTATATTGAAGACAAGCCAATGTTAGAAGATGCCTAATTACAACATCAGCTATAACAGCTGCTAAATGCAATTTTTAGACAAAAAAAGAAACAATGACAGAGGCTGCTTCTGTTTTTCTTGTGCTGACAATGTCCGGTTTATGTAAGTATACAATTTATTATTAGATATATTGGGTTCAGGAGACTGTATATAAATAACACATAGCTGAGAGGTTGAAAGAACAGATTGCTACCCCGAAAAATTGAGGCGAATCCGAAATTCATTGTGTTTTCGAGTGAAACAATCTGCTCTATTACTATCTCAGATGTATGTTATTTTATTGATTATATTGAGTGTTCTTTAAATATACTGTCTTTTAAATTTCAAATTGAAAGAAAAATTATGACGTCCTATACGTATTTCATAAAACGTATTTCCTTGAAGGGTATTATAGTTTTTTAACCATGGGATAGAGTATTTTTCTTCTTCTTTTATACTGGCACGTATGGTTGGAAATTACACAGCATTGTCAAGTGCATAACACTTTTATTTCTTGTACTAGTATTGTTGATTGTTTACTCGATGGTTTTAATACTTAAAGTCGCCGTCAGACATACTCCACTTATATATCAGGTATTTCTGAACAAACATGATCTAAATCTTTTGTTTGAGGTCTTTTTTATCATAGTTTAAATTGCATCATGCATGTGTATTCATTTCGGATATTTTTTTCCAGTTTATACAAAAGAGGGACGAAAGATACCAAAGGGATAGTCAAACTCATAAATCGAAAATAAACTGACAACGCCATGGCTAAAAATGAAAAAGACAAACAGACAAACAATAGTACACATATTCTAGGGCTTTTATTTACTATCATGTTTTATAAGGGGTTTTGTTGCGGGAAAATATAAACAAACGATTCTATTATCTTATATAATTTTCTCATTTTGTTCATTCGTCAAAATTCATTACGAATTTAAATTACATAGCCCACTGCATTTGTTATTGGTGAGATAAAAGAGATGTAATAAAGTTACTAAAAAGAAGTGGCTGTTTTTGACAG
>CM034360.1:112376435-112398166 GCA_019925275.1 Mytilus edulis
AAAGTAATTTTGAGTTTCAGAAATTTTTAATGACAAATTAATTTTGACCACACATGATAAAGTGATTAAGAAATGAAAATGGATAATTTTGACGTAACGTGAAATCACATGTGAATGCATTATTGCATCGAGGAGTCATTCTGGTCATGAAATAAAAACAGAAATATACCAGTTTTCTTTAATGTGTATCCTTTAAGAACACAAATCTATTAAGTAATAAATTATGCAACATAAATAGTCTGATTGTCAAAATCTTAAAATATAAACCTATAATGGTTTACTTATAAATTGTGACTTGGATGGAGTGTTGTCTCATACTCATACCACATCTTCTTATATCTACATACATTTTGATATGATACTGATTATGTTCTTCTCATATATTTTATGATGGTATGCCTAAACCCCAAGTGGGAGGGATAAAGGTTGATTTTCATATGAAGGCATAATTTTTAATAATAAAAGATACAAAAAACAATTGTCACTTTTGACCCTAAAAAATCAGAAATGGAATTTTAGAAACAGCTTTTAAAAGCACAAAAGTCACTTCACAAACTGAAACTGGTTCAAATTATTGCTAAAAATATATACACTCACAATAAATTTGTTAACACCACTGCTTTATTTACTCATCAAGTTTTTGTAAATTTCAGTTTTCACTTCATAAAAGTCTCTTTTGCATATACTGTTTTAACCTCTAACTTATTAAGACAATTTATACATATATGATCATGCTCTTTTAGCATCCCAAAGCTTTTGAAAAATCATTATAAACAATGTATTATTTTCATTTTCATAAACTTATATATGAAGATATAAATATACAAGTACTTTTTAAATTTTAGCTCTATCAGCTACTATTATTCTAAGCCTTATTTTTTTTTCTTCAAAAGCCTTCATAAATCATGCATTTAGTCTTAGATAAATATATGAACTTCACATTTTTGGCAGAATGGCCACGATTACTTGTAATACCTTCTAGTATGAAGCATTTATAATCACAAGAATGGAGAATTGAACATGGTAAAACTATTCCAAATAAACAATTCAAAAATATTTATCCTTATACAAATAACAAAACCAGAAATATATCATGTATATTTAAAAAGTATAGCAAGTTAACTATATTGCAAATTATATCATTGAAGGGAGACATTTTGAAATTTTTCTCAAATTGTCTCCCATTGGTCCAAATTTTCATACAGAAGATAACAATTTATTATTAAAACTCATAAAAAAAATATACAAAAAGTTATTCCGCAAAAACAACCCACAAAAAATATAAAATATACATTCTACATTGCTTTTTCTTTGATACTTGATAAAAAGATATTGAAAAATAATTACCCACAAATTTGCTTATAAAATTGCACTGTCATTGATTATGTAATAATGTAAATTCAGAAATTATTGCAATGTTTTATTATTGCCAAAAATGTGTTATAATAGGAATTATTTAAAATTTGAAATTTATTATATAAATTAAACCGTTTTTTTTTTCAATATCAGGAAAATTAAAATCGCATTTAAGTCTAAAATGACATAATTGTAATAATAAAAGCATGCAATTATTTCTGAATTGACAGTAGTTTCATAAACCCAATAAAAAATTATAGTTAACTTATGTACTAACAACATCAACTATCATTGAGGGGAGACAATTTGATTTTTTTTTTCTAAAATTGTCTCCCTTTGGTCCAAATAATCATTTAGTAGATAACTATTGATGATCAAAGCACACAAACAAAACAATAATATAAAATAAGTTATTCCATAAAAAGAACCCACAATTAAATATAGAATACACATTCTACATTGCTTTTTCTTGGATACTGGAAAAAAAATGATAGAAAAATAATAACCTGCAATTTAATTAAAAAATTGCACTCTCATTGGTCCATAATAGTTTCTTAACCCCAGTTCTCTAATGTACTAATAACATCAACTATCAGTATTAGTAAGTCCACATGTTTGTCTGTTTGTTTTCATGAATGTTTTCCAAGAATCCACTGCCTTCTCAATTTCATCTTGTTCTAGAATTTTAAAATGTTGTAATCCAATCAGAAGCTCTTGTCTTGAATTTCCAGCATAGCTATTGGACAGAAATGCTGGAAGTCCTCTGTATCCATCTCCCATTGTATAGAGCGGAGGACGAATCATTCCTAATGTCTGAAAAATAAATTCTCAAGTGTTAATGTTTTATCCAATAAATTGTGCAATGGTTCCTTTTAATTAAGGAAGTTCGCTTCTCAGTTTCAGAGTAATTAACTTTTTAAAACACTAGTTTATATTGATAGGGGATTAATAAAGGAATCCAAAGAGCCAAAAAAAAATATATAGGTCACCATGCTTGTTTTCGTGATATTAGCCTATGAAATTTTGGCGGGAAAATATTCTCTCTTGACTTTTCATAGCTTTAACATTGGCAAGTTGAAGTTCTCAAAAACCATTAAAAAGTAATTAAAATTTTATAAGACTTTTACAGATGGCTTATCATTATACATGTAAAAGATTTATAAAAAGAAAAATGGGGGTCACGGGGCAATTTTTTTTCAAGGCATTCAAATGGATAAAATCAGAGGATTCCGAAATCTGACAAAAAAATCCAAAACGTGACAAGCCAGCTTCCTTAATCAGATAGTTTTAATAATAAAGAGATGCAGTATGACTGACAATGAGACAAATATCCTACAAATGTTTCATACCATTAAACCTCTTACTCACATTTTAAACAGGAACAGCCTACCCTTTTCAGACACCAGTCCTGATTTCACCCTTGGCTTTGGTATCTAAAGTGTTCCTTTTGCTTAATCTTTTTGTTGTTTTTTCTTGGCAAACACGAAGAAATCAACCAATATGTTCTTATTTATAATTCTCCTTATTATATAGTTTGATATCATCGCCTTTCAAAACACTTGTGTTCTCATGAAAATAAAAACATTTAAATGTATTGAGTAGCCATCAGCCTAACCAGTTCAACTTTCAACTGAAGTGATTTTTAAAATACAATAAAAAAAAGTTCCATACATGTGTATGTTCTGTGTGAGCCAAGGCTAAGTGTTGAAGACCATACTTTGACCTATAATGGTTTACTTTTACAAATTGTGGCTTGCATGGAGAGTAGTCTCATTGGTACTCATACCACATCTTTTTATATCTTTGAGACATAAGTAAAATAATTCTAAATTCACATGTTCATTTTTTACAAAAAAATATGCAAAATTTAAAAATTAAACAAATTTCACTCAATGCTTACCTCATTTCCATAATCAGGGGCAGATAAGGTTTTCATTTCAATCTCACTAAAATCATTTACAGTAACTTCTTTTCCATAAAAATGCAAAACTAAGTTTTTCCTTTTGTTCACAAAAGACACAACTTGATCACTATCTTTGAGTTTGTGTTTACAAAGGTCAAGGCCAATTTCCTCCTCTAGTTCCCTGTTTACTCCATCCAATGGATTTTCACCTGGATCCACCAATCCACCTGGAAACCCAAGTAATCCATCAAATCTCATCTGCATCTGAAAATCAAATGAAAATAGATGTTAAATGTATTATTTTAAGAAATTGATATATATACCAAACTGTAAATTGAAAAAAATTGAATATATATATATATATATAACTGCCTTTAATTTCAAGCATGAAAAAATCAAACTTACCAGATTTTTAGTACATTTTACTACTTAATTATGCACACTAATTAAGGAATAACAGTACTGTCGTTGAAGAGTTGCCACCGTCAATTTTAGATTTGACGGTCGCAAATGCAGTTTTACTGGCGACATGTAGCGGATACATTTAAACCGAGATTTGCGACCGTCAAATCAAAATTCACGGTTGCAACTCTTCAACTACAGTACTGTTATTCCGATTCTAATGCATTTCAAAAAGAAATATTACGATAAAACTTGGAAAAATGTCTAAATTTGACAAATAAAAAAAAATCCGCCAAACTTCATGAATGACTTTGGCGCAAAGACGTCATGGGTAAACGTGACGTCAGACTAATGAAAACTAACAAACTGGAGGTTATTACATTACCTGTACGCTTCAAATTCGGATAAAATAACTTTAAAACGACGAATTCGAGGTAGGTGTTGTTTTATTTTGGATTATATAGTAGTAATCGAACATTTGTTGATTCAATCATTTCAAAATGGTTGTCCCTCCTTAGTTACGCCTGGTCAACTGTGGATTTGACTGCAACTTTTAGCCAATGAAAAAAATTGTTACATACAAATTGCATTAGAATTGCTAGTTTTAGCAACTGGTTTTTACAGTTTGATTTTATGTTGTGTTGTTACACCAATTTTAACTCTTGTGGATAGATATCACATTGACAATCATACATCTGCATGTTTTATATAGGTGTACTGATTTTCAGGTTGATGCTACAACAAATTATATAAAAACCTAATCTTTAACCTACATGAACCTTAAACATGTTAAACAAAAGCTTTTCCTAGACAAACAGACCATGCTGACTGGAAACATAATGCTACATGTATTCAACTATTGCAGGTGGCCTAGGGATAATACCTAGGGATAACAGTTAATTTTTTACTTAACACTGAATTATGAATGGAATGCAGAACTGACGAGAGACATCAGTAATACAGTTGTGACAATTGAATGTGAGGGGCATATACAATGTATACATTTAACCATATCAAATGTAATATCATAAAAATTTACTTTGGTTTTTAATAGTTTCCAAAACAAGACATAAATGTATTCTTAAATATATTGCACTTACCATTATAGATGCTCTAGATTTGTATAAATCCCACAATACAGTATCATTCCTAGCAAATAGCATGGCATGAGAGGCATGTTTGAATGATGAATAGAGTTCTCCTTTTGAATCTTCATAAGAAATTATATCAAAGTCCTCCTTTATATCACCTACTCGTCCATAATGTTCATACTGGGCTAAATTGCCCCATCCTATATCTGTCATACTATCTATCAAAAAAGTTAATCAAAGAGCTGATAGCTCTGAAGTGGAAGAAGGTGAATAAAAGGTAACTTGAATTACCATAAAAGCAGCCCCACTTACCCAGGCTGCTTTGTTCCATTATCGTTAAAATGTATTTTTTTTCTTCAAACAAGAAAAGGTCATAAGTACATGGATTTCCCATCCGTACAATCATTTTCTATGTTCAGTTGACTATGAAAATTAGGTAAAATCTTTAATTTGGCAGTAATTAAGAAGATCATATCAAGAGGAACACATGTGTACTAAGTTTCAAGTTGATTGGATTTCAACTTCATCAAAAACTACCTCGACCATAAACTTTATAACCAGAAGCAGGACGGACGGACAGACTAGAAAACATATTGCCCATAAATGGAGCATAAAAATAGTAAGACTTGTTACATACCTGCCAACTTTTGAAAGTTCCCATATGGGTTTTTTACTGCACAACAATTTTAAAGGTTACAATTTTTAGCGACGTATTTTGCAAGATCTGGATTGTCTAGAAAAAGTGTCATATTTGTATGATGAACTTACATGCCTTTTCCTTAAGTCTGTTTGCATGATTCTAGTTATATATTAAATCGGTAGAAAAAATATACATGAAGCTAGCATACCAGGGTTTATTTTCCAGATGAAGAATATTAGATGCTTGTTGAAATTTCCAATTTTGAATTATGCACAAAGATGGACCTTTAACAGGTTGGGAACAACACTCCAAATGAGGGTAACCTAACTGGAAGATCATCACAACCCACTGTAAAAAATGAACACAAAATAGAATTTTTCAATAAAATGCTGAAAATAGGCTTTAAAGTATTAAAATGCATTGCAAAAAACAAATATTTCATTAAATAAATTTAAGTAGAATATTCCTATGATATTCCTTTTCATATTGGATACAAATTTTATTGAGTCTACTGCAGACACTTTGTAGTCAAAGTGTTTCAACTGAGGTACTACACAGGCGTCAAAAAGCGTCATTATGGAGGAAAGGGTTAAGTACTGAATGGTCAAAACATCATGTTTTTTTATCGACATAAATTTTGTCATAAATGTAACCAAATGATGTAGAAATTGTGTTTTTTCTTCAAATTTCCATCAAATTGTAATGTTTATAGTTCCATTATTGCCTCTCTATTTGAATAAAATAAAATAATAAGAAGAATCTGTTTCTTGTTTTGTTTTGTTTTGTTTTTGACAAATGATTGTTCACTGCTAGCAAATGAATCATTATATTTATATATCTTATCTGTATATATTTTTGTTCATGTCTTCATCTCCTTATCATTTGTAAATGTATAGACAAATAAGAAAGAAATAAGCTCCACATGTATATTTGCAACATCGTAAATTAATTAAAAAACATTCTGTGGTAAACAAAATTATGATATAAACTTCAATTTAATCCTTGAAAGGAGGTCTAGATTGCTAAAATAATTTATAAATTTTAATTTTTTTATTTGTCCAAAATCATTTTAATTCATTTAATCAACATCCTTTTATGATTATTTGATTAAAATATTAATCATTTATAGTCTTTTTACAATTTACATTTTTAAAAGCAAAATAACTGAAAACAGGATAAAACAAAGGGAAGTAACAAAAAAGTATTTCAATATTCCCAATACACATCGTTTTGATAACACAACGGCAGTTAGCCGGAGGTAAACATCGTTGATTACCAGTATGTTTGACACCCAAGCTGTCAAGTGAAGCCATATAATTATACATCTTCTTTGATGTTCAGGTAAAATTTAACACAGGTGTCAATTACACCCGTACAGTAGTAAGAAATGATCAAATATGGCGTCTGAAAAATTTCATACACGGGAGTTTTTCTCCTAAACGGGAGGTTCACATGTATGTTACGAAGGGCATTTAATTCACATGACAAAGGAAAACCATGAATAAAAACAACACTTTATATATCCTTTTTATTTATATAAAAACAAAATCTTCTTGTCTGCAGGATTGCAAATTCGTAACTTCAAGGGCGAACTTGTAAACAGGGCGAGTTGTCCCGATACCAAATTCACGCATGCGTAATACAAATATCTACAGTTAAAACATCCTGTTACAAGTAAACAAATAACGTTCATGTGGATGAGATGAAATCTAATAATTTACATAAATAAAAGGGTCATATTTACGATAGTGATTGTTTTACAATCATAATTTACAAATTAAATGATTCAGATGCCTAATCATGTGTAAAAATCGGTGTCAGGAATCTAAGTTGTTTTGAAATTGTAATACACGAAATGAATGCGGCATACGGAGACTCAATGCCAATGGTCAGCCCCTTAAGTCTTCAGAAGACTTGACGTCTTCTTCCACTAAAAAAAGAAAAAGTAATTATAACAAGCCTTAAATTAATCAATGAATTGTACTTTGGTCATTTCAGAATCTACTGAAATCTGGCCATTATTTTCAAAAGCCTCTACAAAAACATTGCAACACACTAGGGAATTCTTAAAACAACTGAAATTTATACTGTGAGGGACACTTTATTAATTTATATCAGATTATTTGACCAGCCGATGATCATCTGCAATCTTCGGAGGTAACCTTGGTGCTTAACATGGTCAATGAAATGGCACCTAGACTAAAATACACACAAAATGCTGATACATGTATATGGTGCAGTCCGTTGTATCAGCGCACCAAAGACTTATGACTTCACTTTATTAAAATGATAAAACCAATGGTCGTATAATAATATTGTGTGAAATAATTCATTCCCTACTTTTATTTCATAAAATTTTCTGTATGTACGGTTTCACCATTAAGGTTTTGTGTAATGTGTGTCCAAAATTTGGAAACCCTTGTTGTGAGAGTTCTTTAAATGTCTGGTGATTTCATGCATGCCTTTTAACATGTTTAAAAAAAGTTCATTTTGAAGAAAAGAAAGAAATATGGATGGATGGATGGCTGTTTCACATCCAGTGGCAAATTTATATGCATATTCAGGACAAGAACATGTTAATGTTATACAGAGCTCCAGATAAGCTGCGTATTTGCGTGATCACGCAATACAAATAACTAAAAACCCAATACAATTGCCCATTGTAGGGTTCAATAACCCAATTAATTCAACAGAAAACCCAATTATATGCCAAAACCATGAGTTTTCAACGCTTTTATTCTCTCATGTTTGCGTTATTTACCCTTATCAGTTTATAGTCTTCACGTAATTCTATTTTTATAATATTTATAATTGGAAATGTCCTTTCGTTCTTAAAATAGAGCCCTGCATCAAGTAGCTGAAGTGGGTCCCCGTTGGAATTTTCTGTTGCTCAAAAGGTACACATGTTTATGAAACATTTCGATCTTCGCAGTGTTTATCCAATTAGCGTGTATCATGTTGTCATATTTTTTTCAAATTTCTTGGGATAATTATCATTACATACAATGAATTAAAACCAAAGTTAATGTCCGGTAAAAATATTGAATAAAAGCATGTTTTCAGCTTCTTTTGAATAGCCGAGGGAAAGCTATGATAATAAAAAGACTCAGCTAGTGTTTTTAGGAAGGGTCCATCGAATTCACGGGCGTACATGTTTGCGTACCTTAACGAGAACATTGCTGATAACGTCCCCGAAAAAAATAAAATAGCATTGCCAGACGTCATAATTATTTGGACTAATAATAATAATGGGGTTTCGTCAAAAACGAAATCAGATGGAAAAAGTGAAAAGCCAAATCAATTATGACATGATATGTAGTTGGAAAACATTTCTAATAAGAGACAACTGAACCCAGATTTATGTAAATTAAATTAAACAAAAACATTCAAGTATTATAATTTTAGTTTATATACTATTTTTTCATTTTAGTTGAGTGAATATGCATATCTGTTTTTTACAGTTTATATAAGTTGTGAGAAAATACAAAACTGCCTGGCAGATTGAGAATGTTTGAAACGGGACACAAATTAAACGTACAATTGCTCGTCATTGAATAAAACAGCTACATGTAGCACATATGCAAAGAAAGACACATACATATTTTAAGATGGAAAATATTCAATATTGTGTTGATGAAAAAACCCAGCACACTAAGGAGCTTGGTGGTGAAAAACCCAATTTGATATTTGCTTGAGGGGTGAATTAAAATTGATAATGCAATTCAAAAACTTTATCACCCAATTAAATAAGAAAATGGTGGGTAAAAACCCCAATTTGTGAATTCTTATCTGGAGCTCTGTTATATGAATATTTACCCTGCTTTTTACTAGACCGACTCACTCAGTCAGATATTTTACATACGTGCTACGTCACAAGATAACAGTCCACAGGAAGACATCTCACCTTACCCAGACACCTTCTACCTCACAAGATAACAGTCCACAGGAAGACATCTCACCTTACCCAGACACCCTCTACCTCACAAGATAACAGTCCACAGGAAGACATGTCACCTTACCCAGACACCTTCTACCTCACAAGATAACAGTCGACAGGAAAACATGTCACCTTACCCAGACACCTTCTACCTCACAAGATAACAGTCGATGAAAACGAATTTGACAGCTAACATGGCTAAGCCTAATGTCTTGAACACAGAAACAAGTGCTTTTATATATTGATAGTTGACTTTCCAATGGATAGAAACAAGTACATGTGGCTAATGCCCCTTAATGCATGTTTACGGTATAAAGAGGAAATCAAGAAAAAAGTGCCTGTGAAATAAATGTATGAAACTTACACATACATGACATAATACAATTTTGTTTCTCAACATTTGTTTCCAGAAGTAACTATATTATCCTCCCTTTAGAACACAAAAAATCATGGTTGAACCAGTTTTATAAAGTATTAGGGCCGAACTGGTAGTATGGACGAAACTACCTGTCCTAAGTGGCGGAACCGGCAGTGACTTTTTTAGGCCAAAACGTCTGACTTGGTCATTTGTACCAGCCCATCACTGCCAAGATGCTGATGAAGTAATTTCATTTTGTAGTTTAATATGCGTATATAATTAATTTCAAATGCCATATTGATATACTTAACACAAATTATATGTACTTTGTATTTGTTGTGACTGTATCCGTGTCAATCAAAGGGATGAGTTTGAAAAGGGGAGCGAAATGTAAAAATAAGCATTAATTTTAACCTATTATCTAATCTTTTTTTCATTCGCCTCTACCAGGCACACCACTTATGATGTAGAAGGGATGCTATTTACCAACAAAATCATATCTTAATACAAAATACTGAGGATTGAAAATAAAAAAAAAGATACTAAAATGACTGACTTACAGACCCCTAATAGGATTTTGTACTCCGAGGCTCTCTACATCTACATCTACATCTACATGGGTAATCCGTAAAGAGTCGGTTGACTCATCACACGAATGTATTAAAAATTAAAGTTGTGTCATCCAAAATGTGCTCTTTTAAAATCATATGTACAGGTGCCAGTGCAGATAAAAACATGTGTGTGCTGATTTACGGATATCTGTGTGCTATGAGGTTGGTTTTGAATGCCTCATAGTCATCAATGTCCAATAAGCTAGGCGGTAGTTCATTCCAGTTTGTGATGGTTCTTACGAAGAAGCTATGTTTTCTTTGTTCAGAACTTGATCCTAATCTGACAAATCGTCGTTGATGGAACTGACGTGTCATTCTTGCTGGTGTCATCAAGTATTCTAGATTTCTGGGTTAATTTTAGGCACTGGCTACGGTTACATGGAAATGTAACAATAATAAAAATATTATTGTTACATTGGAGACTAATTGCCGGAATGTATTGTTGGGTAAAGAACCGATTAATTACGAATGTAACAATAATTATTGAGGCTACGGTTACATGGCGTTATTGTTACATGAAAAACAGCAATGTACCATGTGTACGATGGGGCTAGTAATATGTACTAATGATAATAAAAGTTAAAGACATTCATTTCATATACAATATATTCAATAATTACATGTATACAATTTCTTGATTTTTTTTTTATTTACAATGACAGTCAATTCTACATATCCAGTCATTGAAGTGGTTTTTGGAGCATGTTCAAGTCCGACAAATTTTTGATGAAACAACTCCAAGCAATATTCTTATATAGGTATATTGGTTAAAAAAGGGAAAAAATACCTTTTGTTTGGGTGAGCTCCATCTGATTTTGAAACGAAATTACGTCCTCCATGGACGAGATTGAGGATGGATACATCATCGTAACATGTATACAGAAGTTCATAGTATTTAAGTTCACAGTTAGCAAACTTTGCTTTTGATGTATATATGAAGTTGTAGGTTTGTGTCTTGATATTGTTTCAGTTTCGTTTCAAAGATCTTAAAAGTTTTTTGCGTATAATTGTACGTGTCCGATGAAAAAAAAACCCAAACAAACCCTATGATGTATAAATTTTACACCCCTCAGAAAGGACCATCCATCCCTCTTTATCAGACATTAACTGGAATGGCCCATTGCCGCATATTTGCATCAAACATTTGGTGCAAACTTTCCGCACCCATTTTACCACGCAAATGAACATTAATGTTTTTTGGCAAACTTTTTGTTTGTCCGGGGCGCAAATCTGCATGCAGCAGGTCTGCAGCAAATTTGCAGCAACACAACAGTTCTCATGATAAGCATTACCGGTATAATGGTGATTTATTTGAAATGGTGCTGTGCTTTATTTTTGTGCTAACCAGACAACAGGCAAAAATGATTAGAATGAGTACTTTGAGGGGGCTATGTTGGTCAAGTGTCCACTAGGCCAGTTGCACTAGACTTCAGTTGATCTGGAGATTAATCTGAATCAGAAATATTTTCGTGTTGTCTGTTCTCATAGAGCAGCCCCAGTGTATTTCTTCCTCCGACACAAGAACGGACTTCAAGGTGTCCATACACTCCTTATAAGGAAGGTTAGGGATTGTCTTTGGTTGGTAGATTGTACATACCGTACATATGTTGCGGGGATAAATCTTCATCAACTCTTACAACGTTATCATAGTTTGCTATGTTGACAGACGACACAAATAAAAAGTGTTTTTGTTAGCAATTCCCTTATTATAATTTTCTGATGATTGACAATATGCCAGTCTGAATATTACTTCAATAGCATTTCAATTATTTATTTGGTAATTTTCATGGACTTAAAATTAAGGCACTGGCTACGGTTACATGGCAATGTAACAATAATAAAAATATTATTGTTACATTGGAGACTAATTGCTGGAATGCAAAGTTGGGTAAGGAACTGATTAATTACGAATGTAACAATAATTATTGAGGCTACAGTTACATTGCGTTATTGTTACATGAAAAACAGCAATGTTCGCTAGATTCATTAAACTTAAATCTTCTATAGTTTTGTTGCTTAATTCTTTCATATGTACTAAATAATAATTGTTATAATGATAAATAATAAATATCATTATTCAAGAAATGGTGTTTAAATAGTTTTACGTATTAATGGTTTTGATGTTCTTAAAGATATACTACTTCAGATAAGTAGTGCCAAAGGCGAAAAATATAGTTCATGATGGTTTGTTGTTGAGAACTCAGGCTGAGAAAAGTGTGCCCTTCTAAGTATTTAACTGCACAGCTACTTTTATAACTGTCATTATACTTTGAACAATGGACGAAGAGATTCCTATTACCAATTTTGTATTGGATGAAAACATTAAAACTTGAGATGCGTTTGAAGAGGGGGGGCAAGGGGTTTAGCTGTTATGCTGTTATGGGGCTTTTTAATTCTTTGTTATCTGTTATTCTGAAAATATATTTGCTGTTAGCTGTTATTGTCTTATTCTTTGTTAGCTGTTATTGGGCTTTTAGTTTTTTTGTTATCTGTTATTGTGATAATGTATTTATTGTTAACTGTTATCGAAAATTGGAATGTTAGCACTTTTTTGACAGCCACGAACGAACATATAAAATTAGAACAATTCTTACTATGACAAAAAGGAAAACATATGGCCAGGAATATCTGACAATGATCTCAATTAAGGACTAGGTCCTTGCAACCAGTTAACCTTTTATATTATATGGTACATAGACTCAGCTCTTTTCATAGCAGAACCAAATACATTGTACAATGAAAGTTCCCACCATGTACTGGGTCCAAGGCCGAAGTTGCACATAACTCATTACCAACAAAGATTTATTTCGTCTACAAGCCATCGTTCCACTACTAAACTGTGTATTCTACTTATTAGTAGACTTGGTACAATCAAAAACCTGATAAAAAATTGTTCAAATAAGGCCTATGAAAATAGTGGAATAAATTACTTTTGGAGTGTCAAAATTGTTCTTTTTTTTTCTAATATAACCTCTTTGGTTCGAGGTACTTGATAAATTGCATGCTTATAATTGGGGCTTTTGATTTTTCTACCCTATATACAACTTTGCCTATTAGTCTTATTCAGAAAAAAATCACACACCTCATTAAATGGGCATTTAAAAAAGTCAGAACGCGAATATATAATAAAACTCTTTTAGGTCATTTTTTAGTAGCAACAAACACAAGAACTATGTCAATTGGACCTACTTTGATACCATAACTGCCCTTGAATCTTTTTTGTCTCTTTGACATATTTATCATTTTCATTCTCAATTTTATTACTTACTATTTAAATTACAAGCATGTGTGAGTTTCTATAATTGTACAAAAAAAAAGCAGAAAAAAGTATACTATAACAAATAAATAGCTACGCCATGATCGCATGATACGCCCGTCACCTTTTTGAAATATTCAATAACTTCTCAATGTCATATCAGATATTTATAAAAATCAGTCAATATATCATGTATATAAACAATACACCAAAGTTTCATGAGAACTGCTGAAAACATTTTTGAGTTATTGTCCGAAAACTGGAAAATACCATCTGTTTTAATGAATCGACACCTTAACTGAATAATATAAAATCGAAAAAAAAAAAAAAAAAAAAATTCAAAAGGTTGCTTACAACAATAGATATAAACAATTCAGAAAAGTTTCATGAGAACTGCTGAAAACGTTTTTGTGTTAATGTCTGAAAACTAGAAAATCCCCCCTTTTTAATTAATAAAACCCCTTAATTCGGAAACGTAAAATCTAAAATTTATAAAAATTGAAAGTGAGCTCATGTCAATACTAAGATATAAACAATTCACCAACATTCCTTGCAATTTTGTGAAAGGATTTTTGAGATATTATCAGAAAATTGAAAAAAAACCCACCATTTTTATTGAATAAAACCCCATAACTCAGAAACTTAAAATCTAAAATTTATAAAAAACGATAGGGAGCTCACGTCAATAGATATAAACAATTTACCAAAGTTTTATGTAAATTGTTTAAAGAGTGTTTGAGTTAATGTCCGACATGTTGACGACAGACTGACAAGAATATACCAAATACATATCTAGATACATAATTCTAAAAACCATGTTCACAGAAAATGGAATTTATTACAAAGGATTATACCCGTAATAAGAAATACTGGATTTGTCAAGGACTCGACTTATTTTAATATTTCATTTACTGTTATCTGTTTTTGTCCATTTCAATTCCTTGTTATCTGTTATAAGCCAAATCAATTTGCTGTTTTGCTGTTATTGGGACCCCCCTTGCCCCCCCTCTTTTAAGGGTCTTGCAGCAGTAAAGAGTTTTAAGGTAAAAGTAATTACATCTAAGGAAACTATACATCTGATAGGTCTTAATTATAAGATCTGAGAGGTAGTTTTTCATGATTTTTTTTCTGATACGTATAAAACAATTCTACCCATCCATCCCCACCTGTCAGAAATTAACTGGAATGGCCCATGCAATGCTTGCTGCTAGTTTGCTACACATATTTGCCACAAGGCTTATTTTTCGGTAAGTGCATGTGCAGTGCTAGTTATACCGCAAAAATACCGGTAGTTCAACCGCAAAATAATTACAAATTCCCGTAAGATCTGCCGTGAATGAGGGTCATTCGTCCGTATTCTTATTTTTTTTTCTTATTTTTCTAGTATTTATTTTTTGTGCCCATTATTCTGTACTTTTTGTCCTTCAGATCGATGTTCTATTCTATAAACCACACATAGACCTCCACCTGTCTGTATTGTAGTTGGGTTTTAAGATCTTCTTTCGAATTGTTTTATTATCTGACAATTCAAGGGACCTGGGGGAAATGTGAATTTATTTATTGAATTGAGTACGTGTCTTCATTAGTTTTGTCCTATTTGGATTTACCAGCCAGCTGTTATTTTTTTGGTAAGTACACATTTGATAGTCTAAATGTGCGTCGGGTTCATTAAATTTGATACAACCGTCTGCTCGCTAATATTGTTTATTTGTATTCCTAAAATTTAAGAATCCTTAATTTAATTTGAAAGGACACAATTATTATCTCACATTTCACAAAGAAATATCATGTGTTCTAAACCTTGGAACAGTATATCTAATATATATGTTCCTGTATAAATATATAGGTATTGCCTCTGAAAAGAAAAGAAAATTTTAAATTGGACCAACTACCTCTCACTAAATTGCATGTATCGATTTTAGGAAAGAATAATATAGAACTAATGTTCACTTGTTCGTTCCAATTTTTGTACAGAAAAGTTTGCCGAAGAAATAATAAATTTGGAGGACTGTAATGAAATTCTTAAACAATCAACTAATGTGTATGATATATAGTCACAGAAACTATGATTTCGTCAGATGTAAGAGCAATCACTTCTCTACTAATCGGATATGGCATGGAATCATGAGATTGGAACGATAAAAAAAAACCAACTTACATAAATATATAAGACACAAAGAACTACTCTTATTTATTTAAAGCAAGTTAAAAGTCATTTACAAATAGTAAATGATGTGAAATAATATATGACAAAGAGCCTAGTAGGAAAACTAACATGCAACACATTTTTATTGAGGGGGCCAGCTGAGGCCCGCCTCCGGTTGCGGGATTTTCTCGCTGTATCAAAGACTTGTTGGTGGAATTCGGCTGTTGTCTGCTCTTTAGTCGGGTTGTTATCCCTTTGATACATTCCCAATTTCCATTGTCTATTTTATGCAAAGCAACTGCAGTACTATCTGTCCCAATCTTATATCCTCTTGTAACTAATATACAGAGGCAATATAAGTTTCCCGTCGTCTATCCCTTTCAACCAACCTTGCAGGACTTGCTTATTTGAGTAGTTGTAAACTTAAAAGAACCATTTTCATCTGAATAACCAAAGCGGTCTACAAGATTTAGCACTAGAGAGCCCAGAAGAAAACAGATAATACCGAAGCGCAATTACACATCATAAGTGAAAAAATAATTGGTCGACGAACAGTATGCTTTATAATCATACAACCACACATTCAAGAAATCGTCAAATTAAGATCACAATTTCTGTGTGAATTCAACCTTGAACACTTAACTAACACTTGTTTATTGTTGAAATTAAAATGATTTTCATCGATTTTCAAGACGGTATTTTATAGATCTCTGATGAAAACTGTGTGGGACTTTACTACGTTGGGATGTTGGGTTGGTGTCAGTTTGACGTTACCCCATTTCTCCTTTCATTCATTTCTTGGTGTTTGTCGATTATTATGGTCTTCCTTATGCTTCCTCATTGATGTATTCTATGTCTCTTTTCTTTTTTGTGGGGGACTCTTTTTTCCCCAAAATCTCCTTGTATTCGTTTGGTTAAAGTAAGGTCATTTTAAAGGACTAAATGAAAAATAAAATTATATAAAAATGTTTCTTTTTATTCAATATTTAATGAGACATGATTACAAATAATAAATAATATAAAAAATATCACTATCACAATATTTTGCCCTAATACATGCTGTAAAAATTATAAATAATATCTGTAATTTGATTGAGAAATTAACATTACAGAGATAATATACAGCTGCTTACATTAACCATCATAGGCCTTTGGTCTCTTGCAGATATTTGTTTCGTTAATAAGAAATGCCACATCGCCTAACTTATATGTTAAAAAAATTGACCCCTCTTTATTAATGCATGCTTAAAACAGATTTGAAAGGCAACATGTTTGTCTTGATGAAACCTTTTAAAAAATATTCATATTTTATTATATAATGGGATAAATAAAGTTCAGTCGACCACCTAAGCAGACCTTCGTCACTTGTAATGCCAGCATTACATTTTCATTAATCCTGAAAAGTAAAGAAATATATATCATATTTGAGGGTCTGAATTCGGTATTCCTTCTTTCAGCGTTTTTTAATCATTATTCTCTTTTAACATTTCTTGGCATAATTTGCTTTATTCTTTATAACTTTTGACCAATTATTCTTTTCTTTTGTCGTTATTCTCAATTTTGTAACCCCTATCAAGACCCTTGTATATGACATAAATCAAAACATTTTCAAGTTTATTAGTATAATGTGATCATGATCGAGGCTAGAAATGCAAAAAAAGTATCTAAAAAAAGGAATGCAATTGAAGGTAAAAACAAACAAACAAGTTAGAGGAAATTAAAAATTAAAAAGACAAATTCTGTTGACGGATACTGTAAAAAAAAAATAACGGTGGATCAAATTGAAAAAGTCAAAACGCAACCAGTTATAGCTGATTAATGATGTTCTTAATCTGTATCTGTTATTCCAGGCTAGACTTGACAACATCACAATACTTCAGTCGTTCAGTATCAACACTATGTTCTCGCCTTACATACTCGCTGGCATTTCGCACTGTGTTGTCTCGTAAATTACTATCCAGTAATAACTTTTCCACATATTCTATACATTGCTAGAAAAATAGAAATATTAAACTCATTTTTGGAAATGTCAATCTGCTGTGTTTATACAATTCTAAAATTTGTATAGATTTCGTTTTGTTCAAATGAAGTTCTTGGTATAAAGAACATTCATTTGCATTACTTAATTTCTACTCTTGTGCAAACTTTTTTACATGATGCGTTCATGTAACTTTTACCATGTTAACATTAAAATATCTTTAAAATACGATTTTTCCAAATAATTATAAACACTATGTTTAACTTTGGTGCTTCTGTGAAAAGTTCCTCTTCAGGATTGACCTTCATCAACACTGAAACCCGAACATGTTGAACTGCGAGGATGAATAAATTTGCGGCCAAATAACTATATTACTAATGGAGCCTAAAAAGAATAACCAAAATCACATTTATCAAGCCCAACCTTGTCTGAGGATGTCAAAACTTCACGTCCATTCTTAACAGTTTCTAAATTCAAAAACGGAACAATTTTGTAAATAATATGTATTTTTTTTAACAATGACTTTTTGTATTCACTTCTTTCGTGATCATTTTGTATCAAATGAAACTACACATAACTGATCGCAAAACCAGTATATACTTTAACAGATATTTTTGTTAAAGCATTCATACAAAAAAATGTTATAAAGTGTCAAAGCATACAAAAACAAAGACATGCCTTTGGGTTAGAGACTACAATATAAATACCTTTGGATCAGAGAATACAAAACCATTAACACCATGTTCTACTATATCTTTGTTGCCATCAATATTACGTACAACTACAGGTACTTCCAACATCATCGCCTGAAAATAACAAATTGAAAAACATTTATAAAAACTTATAAGTAATTTTGTATAGAACTGTTCACGACACATATTGTGTGCTGAAGAATCGAGTATAGGTATAATGAATAAGACCAAGATATTGTCGAGATGTTATAGCTTGGTTTGTAGAAACACACTCTACATGTATCAGTTTTGTAAAAAAAAAAAAAAAAAATAGCACAAAAAATACACCGGATTTTCTAACCACCAAAACATTCACAATACCTTCAAATATCTTGCCTGTTTAGTAGTAAGGATTGAAAAATGGCACACTGAATTATTTACAATGCATATTAAATTCAATGCACCTGTTCATGAATTATGGCGGTAAAGGTAAAGTGAAAATATGAGGAAACCAGAAGCAAACATATGATTTTGTAACTCTGGCTTGCCAACCGTGTAACTCTGGCTTGCCGATGGAAGATAAAAACATAACGTTTTCATAAATTTTCTTGTTGATTTTGCTCGTCAAAACTCGGTCAGTTCCGTTCTGATAGACGGAGATTAGAGGCTGAACTCGATGATTGCCGACTGCGGTTGACCCCAGATCAAAATCCATAATATATAATAGTGGGTACGTATTTGGAGCTGGAACAGTCAGGGAGTTAGATTCAAGGGAAAACAAAAATTACTATACAGTTATATATTTCCCACACTTACTTCCAAAATCGCCAGAGCCATTCCTTCGCTGTTTGAGCAGTTTATATATGCAAAACTTTGTTGAATTGCAGCGTGAGCATCTGTCAAAGGTAATCCTGGTATAAATATAACTCCTGGAAGACTATAGAAAACAAAGTATATAAATTATGTGATGTTCAATAGTATTTCTCAATATACAGGTACAATAATATTATAATAATTTCTCCCGGTATTTAGATGAATGGTTCTCTGCATATTTGAAATAGTGGCGAAACTTACATGTAAGAACAAGATCAATAAAAGTTTCTGGTAAAAAAAAAACCGAGCAAGTTCAAGATGCAAATGCATTGATGTCATAAATGCGTTTAAACATTACAACTTATGCATGGTACTGTACTTAAAACTAAACGGGGCTAATAATCATAGGTTGGAGGCCTCATGGGACTATAATGCGAAGAACCAGGTTACTTAATAGCGGTGCCTTCGTTTTAAATCGATATTTACAAATTTGAGCCATGCAATGATATAATGAATCCTTTCTTTCCAATCATATGATAATGTTAAAAGATAAATTACCTGTCGATTTCCGTTCTGAACAATTTTCCATATTCTTCATCAACCTGTTTGATTAAAAGGTAAATATCAGATATATTTTGCTGTAAAGATGGCATTTGAGCAAAAAATGACGCAACTGCTGTTACATGATAGATTATCCCCGGCTTAGTATATATCTAGGATTTTGATTGGTTAACGCACGTCGTTACAAAACCCATAGCCCCTGCTGGGTGTTGCTAACCCATATCCCTGGACGTTGCTAACCATTATTCCGGGGAAATTCATGCAAGTTTTCCTTAGTTTCATGATTGCTCCTTGTGAAATATTGAATTCTGTACGTTATCCATGATGTTTGTATTTAAATATTAATTTAATTCATTAACGATTTTGTCCTATTATGCCGATCATTTACACTCATTTCATTAAAAGAATCACTTGCAGTTGGAAAGCAAGTCCTTGGAAACGTCCGTTGTCGTCAAGTTTTATCAGCAACAATAGCAGGGGAATTAATTAGGTGGCGCTACAGTCGTCCGTAACGTCAAAAAGTCCGCCAAACAATCGGCTAAAAGATTGACGTTTAAAGTATTTTTTGCAACTTGTCATGCTTTTATTACAATTAAATTTTAAAATTTGTAGGTTTTGTGACCAATATAATTTCTTTACGACATACAAACATTACAAAAAATAGCTTGTTATTGCTATTCCTTTATCCTGTCAGTTCTTAAAAAAATAGCCATCTTTTTTGTTCGCCAAAAAAATCGATTTTTCCTAATTTGACGTTTGCGTATCCAAATACAGAAAAGAACGGTTATAATCTTAAATGAAACCGGGAAACCTATTTCAAATTTATACACTGTTTTGAAGCCATCATTTTTTACTTTTATACATCAATTTTAGTGACCACCAGCCATGTCAATTTTTATCTGGTTTTATAGCTACGTTTCTACTTCAAAACAGTAAAGTTTAGCTTCTTTTCATTGTACCTGTTTCAAAGTGCTCTAAAATACTGATTTTATTAAAGACATGAATGAAATTTTGATTAAAAGTTGTGGATTTTCACAATTCCATACGATACTTGTATTTTAAAGTAACTAAAACCCCTTTTGATCCCCTACACAAATTGACGGTGACATTGTTTTCTTTTTTCAACATACGTCATGTAACGTTTATAACAAAATATGTGTCAGGGTCATGTGCATAGTAAAAATTTACACATTGGAAAAGTGAAACAACAAACAAAGATCTTCTTTATTGCGTTTAAAGCTAAACGTCTTGGAAAATTCTGACAGATCTGACAAGCTATTGATACTATATGGATGGACAAAAGCACAAAAATAGCAATAGAAAATGCATTGCAAAGAAAATTCTGTAGGAAAAAAACATATAAAAAAAGAAAATGAAGGTCAGTTAATAAAATCTTGCTTATATTATTATCTCTTTACTTAGTAAGCTATATTTCCATTCTCAATTTTATAGTAATAAGAGCAAAAACTAGATTATCAAGCCAAGTCAGCCAAACAAGAAGTTTATTCATAGAGATGTTCTTACAAAATTGAATTTATTCAAATGGCAAATTCTTGTCAACTTTTGATCATTATTGAAGTAAAATGCACAAAATTTGTCCCACCAGTTTCATTTCATTTCCTATTACTAGTATTCAGGTAAAGCATATATACAATACTTTGTTTATAAATATGTAATTATTTAAAGAAGCTGATACAGCAACCTGTTCAAGAGAAGAACCCCCATTTTTTCCAAAAAGTTTACTTTCATAATCTATAAAATACCCTGAGAAATAAAACAAAGGGCTACTATGCAAGCTAATCTAATAGTTCAATTTTACAATAATAATGATTCTGAAATTCAAAATTGTGTCACTTTCACTTATAATTTAAAGCATATATTTTTTTTACAGAATTTCTGTCAATATTTTTGGTATAAAACTTATAAATCCCTTTTTTGTATTTTACTGTTCAACTTAGAAACATAGGCTTGAGTTTAAAGGCTCTCTTAATTTGAAGAAATTTGTTGA